>JAYRBT010000139.1:40617976-40663949 GCA_036023395.1 Myiotriccus ornatus
GGTTGGCCCTCCTGGCTGCCAGGGCACTGCTGACTCATATTCAACTTGCCAGTGACCAGGACCCCCAGATCCCTTTCTGTGGCACTGCTTTCCAGCATCTCATTCCCCAGTCTGTACGTACATTCAGGGTTGCCCCATCCCAGATGCAGAATCAAGCACTTTCCCTTGTTGAACTTCACATGGTCGGTGATTGCCCAGCCCTCTAATTTGTCAAGGTCTCTCTGCAGGGCCTCCCTGCCTTTGAGGGAGTCAACAGCTTCTCCCAGTTTTGTGTCATCTGCAAACTTGCTTAGTATCCTTTCCAGTCCTGCATCCAAGTCATTTATGAAGATGTTAAAGACAACAGAACCTATATTATAATATTAAGAATCATGCCTACAGGTCAGAAAGATTCCTGCACAGGTAAAGACCCTTCCCCTGAGCATGCATAGAACATAGCTGGGGTTACATAACTTGCATGGAAATTACTAATTTATCATAATAGAGGGGCTGTGCTTGGAAAGTTACTAACTCTGAACTTCTGTGTATAAATAATGGCACAGAAAATATGGAGAGGTGTGCTTAATTTGTGGAATACCACCAAGCACCAAGGCTTGCGCAACTCTGAAATAAATAATCAACCCTCTGTCTCTCAGGTGTGCAATTTTTGGCTTGTTGTATACCAGGTAACAAATCCAATTTTGTGGACAACTACGAGGAGGAAGGCGGAAAAGGACCTTAGGGTTCCTTTTATATTCATCAGCAGAAAAGGACCTGGGGGTGCTGGTTGAGAGCTGGTCAAACATGAGCCAGCAGTGTGCCCGGGGGGCAAGAAGGCCAATGGCATCCAATGGCATATATAGAAATAGTGTGGCCAGCAGGACTACAGCAGTAATCAGCCCTCTGTACTCGGCGCTGGTGAGGCCGCACCTCAAATATCGTGTCCAGTTTTGGGCCCCTCAGTCCAGGAAGGACATTGAGGTGTGGGAGCGTCTCCAGAGAAGGGCAATGAAGTTTATGATGGGTCTAGAGAGTAAGCCTTATGAGGAGCAGCTGAGGGAGCTGGGGTTGCTCAGCCTGGAGGAGGCTCAGGGGAGACCTTATTGCCCTCTAGAACTACCTGAAAGGAGGTTGTAGCCAGGTGAGAGTCGGCCTCTTCTCCCAGGCAGCTAACGACGGGATGAGAGAGGAAATAGCCTCAAGCTGCACCAGCGGAAGGTCAGGCTGGACACTGGGAGGAATTTCTTTACACAAAGGGTGATAACACACTGGAATGGGCTGTCCGGGGCGGTGGAGTCACTGTCCCTGGAGGTGTTTAAAAACTGGGCGAGGCACTTAGTGCCACGGTCTAGGTGACAAGGTGCTGTTCGGTCACAGGTTGGACTCGATGATCTCAGAGGTCTTTTCTAACCTAACTGACTGTTATTCTGAGGTAAAAATACCAGCTGATCCCCGTGAACTCCGACCTCAGCAAGCCTAGAAAAATCAAGCCGTAAAGCACAAATTTTAGTCACGCTTTCCCCAGGCAGAACGCAGGGCACGGAACCGCGCCCAGCCACGATCCTCCCCGCGCAAGGCCGTGACACGGGCGGCTCCGTCCCGCCCCACAGGCTGAGGCGCGGTGCCCGCCCCGCCGGCGGGCCTGGCGGATGTGAGCTCAGGCCGCGCCCTCCGGAAGGAGGGGAGTGGAGCGGGTGTTTCCGCGGCGGCGGCGATGGCGGGGAAGGCGGCGGCGGCCGAGCCCCTGGGGCGCACGGCGGAGGAGGCGGCCTGGGCGGAGACGCTGCGCGGGGCCTGCGAGCCCGAGCACCACTGGCGGTACCGCCGGGAGTTCCTGCTGCGCAACGTGGGGGAGCCGCCGGCGGCGGGCAGCGCTCAGCTGCAGCGCCTGGTGTCCCTCTCCATGGTGTGGGCCAACCACGTCTTCCTGGGATGCCGGTGAGTTCAGCGGGACCCGCCGGGGCGGCGGGGGCGGCGCGGCGCGGCCGCCTGATGACGCCGCTTCCCTCCTTTCCCCTTGTCGCCCCTCCAGGTACCCGCCGCAGGTCATGGAGAAGGCGCTGGAAATGGCCGAAGGCATCCAAGTGACCGGCGCGCCTGTCCGCACCACGAGAGACGAACTGGTTGCCAAGGTGAAGAAAAGAGGCATATCAAGTAGCAATGGTTAGCAGATCATAGCTGTGACAATACATAGGAGTCTAGAAAATGCTTGTTTCTAAATGTTCTCGGTTTGCCTCGGGCTTAGAAAGTAGTCAAAATAATTTACTTTTAAAACTCCTGTTTTTCGTTTCCTCTCTCTGTGCTATTTTTTCCTAATACAATGTCTCTAAAATGGACGTAACGTACACATAATCCTTTGGTAATATAGAGCTGTCGTTTTGAATTTCTACAACTGATGCACTTTTAAGCTGATTACTTGTGCGTTGCAATGGACTGCTGTACTCCAGCTTAAATGCATTCTTGTTGCTTTGCTTTTGCTGCCAGTTAGACGCTGTTGCTGTATGAGAAACTGAGTTTCTTAAAGAAACTTTTATGATATTAGTAGACAAAATACACTTCTTTTTTTTAAGTTAGATAGTCCATCTAATGTATGTTAGTCGCTTTTGGTTTGGACTTAAGGAATAGAAATATATAGTTGCTTGTGGGTCCCAAACCAACATCTGAAATCTTACACCTGAGTATTTTCAGGTTTTTGTCAAAAAAGTACTAAAATATTCTGAAATAGTGTGTTAATACTTGAAATCACAGTTCAAGCTGTATTCCTAATATATACCTTTTAAATTCACATAGATTATTGCTAGAATGTTTTAGATGATTTCTCTCTACATGGATATTTCATATTTCAGAAATCAGAGAGAATAACATATTTTACTTGTTTTGCAGAAGGGCTAGAGCACCCCTCCAAGAGGCAAGCTGTTGAGAAAAGCAAAGACTCTAAGGATGCTGGAAAGGATGTGAAAATAATCAAGGCAGAAACCCTGAAGGAAACAGAGAGCACATTGCCAAAAAAGCAGGAAAAAGGTACTGGCAAAGATCCAGAAAGTTCCCAGTCAACATGCAGCTCAGATCAAGAAATGGTCGTAGCATCAGACATAAAACCAGAAGGGAAACCTGCTAATGGTGAAAATACTGCTGAGGAAAAGCCATCTTCATCTGAAAAAGAGCCAGGAAAGAAGCCTTGCTCAAGCCCATCTGAAGAAAGCAAGTGTGAAAATGTGCCATCACCTGAAAAGAAAACTACAGTAAGTGTAGCACCATTGGCTGTGCAAAGCACCCTGCAGCCAGAGGCGGTGGTGGCAGCAGTGCCACCGGCTGCCAGGAGCACCCCACAGGCAGCAGTGGTGGCAGTGGCAGTGCCATCAACCTCCAAGAGCACCCCACAGGCAGCAGCAGTACCACTGACTGCCAAGGGCACCCCACAGGCTGCAGCAGTGGCAGCAGCAGTGCCACCTACCACCAAGAGCACCCCGCAGGTAGCAGTGGTGGCAGCAGCAGTGCCACCAACTTCTAAGAGTACCCCACAGGCAGCAGTGGTGGCAGCAACAGTGCCACCAGCTTCCAAGAGCACCCCACAGGCAGCGGTGGTGGCAGCAGCCATGCCACTGACCACCAAGAGCACCCCACAGGTGGCAGCGGTGCCACCAACCACCAAGAGCACCCCCCAGACAAATGCTGCGCTGCTGTCTTCCAAAAACCAAGCGAGTACCCCAGCACCAGTGTCCAAGAGTGCTGGTCAGGTGGGCAGCTCGCTGCTTCTGGCCCCCAAGAGCGGCACTCAGGTGGGCACCTCGCTGCTGCTGGCCCCCAAGGGCCCTGCTAAGGTGGGCTCCTCACTTCTGGCCTCCAAGAGCAGTGCCGAGGTGGCCGCCTCGTTGCTGGCCGCTCGGAGCGGCGCGCAGCCGGGATCCTCACTGCTCGCTTCCAAGAGCAGCGCTCAGGTGGCTGCCTCGCTGCTGGCTGCCCGGAGCGGAGCTCAGCAAGGTCCCTCCTCCCGGGGTGGAGCTCAGGCAGGTGCTTCCCTGCTGGCTTCCAAGAGCGGCTCACAGGCAGGTGAAAGCCCTGCTAAGGCTTTGTGCAAACCCTTAACCAGTGAAGATGCAAAGGAAAGACAGCCTTTTTTTAACAGACTCTACAAAGCTGTAGCCTGGAAACTGGTTGCTGTTGGAGGCTTCAGTCCTAATGTAAATCATGCAGAACTTCTAAACTCATCTATTCAGTCCGTAAAAGCTACATTAGATGTTGCTTTTGTTCCCCTGAAGGAACTTGCAGACCTGCCTCAAAATAAAAGCTCTCTAGAAAATATAGTTTGTGAACTGAGGTGCAAGTCTGTCTACTTGGGTACTGGCTGTGGTAAAAGTATGGAAAATGCCAAAGCAGTGGCTTCGAGAGAAGCTTTGAAATTATTCCTCAAGAAGAAAGTTATTGTGAAGATATGTAAAAGAAAATACAAAGGTAGTGAAATTGAAGATTTGGTGCTTCTGGATGAGGAGTCAAAGCCTTCAAATTTGCCTCCAGCTTTAAGAAATCCTCGTGAGATCTTGTAGGGGCGAATCACTGTTTCTACTGTGTATAGTATTTCAACACAAGGACTGAAGGTTAATTTTGTACTTTGAAAATGTAGGCTTCCAGATATTTTGTATTTCTTTCTCAGTTTTGCAAGACAATGATAGTTCTTTCACTCAGTAGCAATTGTATAAAACTTGTTAGAGATGACAAGTGTGCATTTAAAGGTATTGCCTTAATATACAGCACACTAGTGTGCTGTTGTATTTGCAAAATAGTCTACCTAACTCTTCTATTTTTAATTAAACTATTAAGGTACAATTTGCTGTTTAAAACCTGATGTTTTTGTAATTCTTACAATTTGATGGCAGTGTGCTCAATTGTCTACCATGTCTTTTCTAGCCACATAGAAGTGTGTATATAGGGACCATAATACTTGAATGATTGAAGGTTGTTAAAAAATTTCAATCAAAAAGTTGAATCGTCTGTTTCAGGCTTGTTGCTCATAATGTTCACTGTTGATCATACTAGGAGAGAAAGTAGTTGGTTGACTATTTTTATGGGATGTTTTCACAACACTTGCAATATAAGTGACACCCTGATCCCATTTAACATTATACTAGGAGGTTAGAGCCACAGCGTCACACTGATGACTTAGCAATTAGTCAAGTCACAGCTATTTCAGCCACCAAAACTAAGCAGATTTAATTTATATTGTGAAGTTTCGGTTACAGTTCTGAGGTGGTTTTTTTTCAAATAAACATGGGTTTCTATACTAAGTATATTTTGACTTCTACTCAAGCAATAAAACCTCTGGGATAAGCTTTTATAGTACTGTGGTTTTGGCTACTAAATATTCCAGTCATTTCAATAACTTTGCAACACCTTCAAAAAAGCTTTACTTCAGCTTCAAGGTGTAACCCCACAAGGATGAGTTGGTTTCTTTAGACACGTAGCTGAAATACTGTAAAAGTGATAGAGTGGACCTATAGAATATTAATTTCTACTTTTGTAACGCCAAGATAAGCAAAATGAAGATGCTGCTGTCTGCTGGAGACAGTGAGTGTATTGTAAAGCATTCGTGCTAATTGAGCCCTTCCTTTGCTATGTTTTTACACCCTGTACAGAATGATTTGAAGCAAAGAAAGTAGACTACCTTTTATTTTCAATGTTACTGAAATACCTACACAAACTGCATGTTTTGTTATATTGGATAATGACATGTAATTGTAAAAACATAATGTCTTCAGTGCTATTTTGAATTAATCTTGTCTGATTACAGTAGTTAGCATCATTTAGTGGCGACCTTATGCTTCGCTGACAGATCCATTGACCAAGTACTACAGGAGTGAGTAGGAAGTTCTGGGATCCCAGCAGTATGTACGTCCACTTCAAGTTCTTTTGTGATTTTTGGGACTAAACTACAGCCGTGTTGTTACGCTATACCCTCCATGATTTTAAACAGCAGTGGCTGTCCAGTCCATGGCACCATAAGCCTGCAAGGCACTCATGCTTCCCAGTGGCTGGTTGAGAACTTCCTCCACCTGACCCCTGTGCTTCTGTGCTCTTGGTCACCCTTTGCCCTGGTTAGGTTTCTCAGGAGTTTCCCCTCGGCGTTTCTGGAGCACAACCTGATGTTCAGAATGTAACGCGCTAAATTGCGCCTTAGCACGACAGCTGGTACATGGTTAAAGCGCAGGGCAAGCTTCGTGCTGGGCTTAGGAGCTGTGGTATTCATGATGGGAAGTATGAGGTCTGTTTTCAAGTCCCCACCCTGTTCAGATAGAGATACAGAACAACGAGGTTTGCGGGGGCAGGAGTTGCATCCTGTGTCCTCTGGAGTATAGCTTTTCCTGCTGTTGGTTTGGGCATCTCCAGATCTCTGGTTCAGAACTGCAGTGCGTGTTGCAGTGTGAAAACCTGTGTTTCTTGTCTGGAAAGCAAAGCTCACAGTATTCGCTGACCTCAAGGGACTGTTAGGGCAACTGTGTTAAAAGGCTGAGGTGCTAGATGCCTTTCTTTTTAAAGACTTGACTTAGGCTTTTTTAAAAATTTTGAATGTTACTCCTCTTTGATGTTTGATTGTGAATCATTAAAGAACGAGTCTGTAGCTACTCTTAATAGAAACTGAAGGTTGAAGCGTGTTACTTTTATTTCACATTTTGCATGGAAACAACTCAAAACGCACGTTCTAACATACAAATGAATAAGCATTATTCGATCGAGTATTTGAGAGTTTATTAACATTTCATTACACCCAAAGGAAGAAAGAATTCCAAAGAACTGGCTGTGGCAATCAGTGTTTGTGCAGTCCTGTCAGTTCTAAAACCTTTTGGTCTCCCTCCCAGGTACCGTCCTGGTCTGTAGGGACGGGGATGCTGGCCTTTAACTGTCAGACCCTGCTGACAAGGACCGGCGGAAACAACTGCACTAACGCTGTAGGTGTGCAGAGTCGCCTCAGGGGGACAAAGGAAACCAACCAACCGAAAGGAAAACTGAGCCTGTTTTGCCTGCAGAAGTACAGGAAATCGCAGCCATCAGAAGTGACTCCCGTCTCTTCTGGAGTGTGGTAGAACATCCAGGCACTACCGCCGGCTCCCTGCGGACCGCCGCCCCGCCGGTGGCTGCTGGCAGGGTCCGGGGCGCGCCGCGGTCCGGGGTCTGTGTCCCGCAGCTCCCGGATCCCGCCCCGGGGGCGCTGGAGCGGCGCGGGGCGGTCCCAGCGGCCGCCAAGAGGCGGGGCCTCGGCGCGCTATCTGCATAACGCGTTCCCGGCGCCGCTCCGGCCCTCCCGGGGGCAGGTTTCCAGGCCGCCCGGGGTCGTGGCGCCCCTCCAGGGCGGCTGAGAGGTCTGTCTGCTGTGCGTGGCCTGCGGAGAGTAGCGGGCCGACAAACAGAGCGTTGCGTGTTCCTCGCCCTGCCCTTGAGGTTTACCCAGCTCCCGACCTTTAAAACTCGGCGTTTGGGAGAGTGGGGTGCCGGGATGTTCTGAAGACCTGCTCGCTAGGCCACGCACGGAGGACGCCGGTTCCTCACGGGCCCCGCGCCCGCCTAGGGGAAAGTCCCCGGACCGCCGGCAGAGAGTGCCGGGCGCGGCCGCGCCCCCGCCCGCCCCGCCCCACGGCAACGCCGCCGAGACGCCCCCGGGCCGAGCGGGTGCGCGCGGGGCGGGCTCTCGTCACGGCCACAGACACGCAGGTAGCGCGCGTTCGCGCGCGCCAACAGAACGGGGCTCACTCTCAGGCCATCCCATTTTTCCCGGGGCTGTGTGGTATCCGTGTGGCACCCTGCCGGCACAGCGCAGCCCGGGGCAGGGAGAGGCGGCGCGCAGGAGACGCGGTCCCGCTGCTGAGAGCTGCTAGGCTTCAGGTGCCTCCCGGAGTACAGTCACAGAGTCAATTAGGCTCCGAGATCATCGATCCCAAGCTTTGACTAAACACCACCATGTCAACCAGACTATGGCACTAAATGCCACATGCAGTCTTTCCTTAAACACCTCCAGAGACAGTGACTCCACCACCTCCCTGAGCAGCCCATTCCAATGCTTAAAACCCTTTCTGTGAAGAAATTCCTCCTGATGTCCAACATAAGCACACTCAGGCTGGGAGGCGCTCACCGGTTGGAGCACTCTACCCTTGCCTGAAGGCTTTCTGTCCTTCCCTGCTCCAGGATGTAGCAAGAGCCCAGATGGAAGTACCCTTCCACAGGCACTTGCACCACACAAAAGTTAAACACCAAACAGGAGGGCCCAGTGGGTATCCAAGCGATGGCACAAACATTGGCACAGCATTGACTACAAACCATGCTGCTCCAGCGCAGCAGCCACTCACCCTGTGCTGTGCAGTTCCCCTGCTCACCCAGACCTCCTCAAAGAAGGCCAGTGCATGCCACCAGTGATACCTGCCTACTCTAAGCAGGTTCTCATGCTTACACTCCCAGGTGCTACACAAGATGCTGCTGCCCTGCCGATAAACCGAATTAATTTCATAGACAGTGCTGTTATTGCCTCTAGTATGTCAAACAAATAGCACACCACCATGCTCAACCTCTACTGCCCCAAAGTCATGTCTGGGTATGAAACATGATAGAAGAGCACTGGTAGAGATCCCCAAAATGACATCAAGTTTGGGCACCTCATTCCCCAAATAGATGATTTATTACCTTTATCGCCTTACGTAAAACACTCCCAAGCAGCCCAGAGCCAACAGCTTCCTTCTGGTCCATGCTGTCTTTGTATGTATGGAGCTCCTGTGGGTCTGCTAAACTAGAAGTGTCTTTCTTTTTGGTTGAGCCTCAGGCATGTGGCCTATACATAGGCACAGTACAGTTTGCAAACCCCCGAGGAACCTGTTGTTCCTCTTCCAGCAATATCCTCACAGTGACCTCTTTCCAGCCCTGTCAGACCCCACGCGAGGCAGAGGAGACAAGCATGCAGAGCAGAGAGTACCTCTGCAGAAATAGTGATGGCAGCTCTGACTGCCTCACCCAAGAGCCGGCAAAGGGTAAAACAGGGGGCTGAGAAACTGCCTGGCTTGAGCTGTTACTTTGATTGCTGTCTTGGCCACTTGAGCTACTTGAGTATCTTTTCTCCCATTGTTCTTCATGTGATCAGCTATATGTGCATGGGAAAAGAGAGACTTCCAGTTAAAAAGCTATCAAAGAAACCACGCCCAAAGAAACAGCTAAACTAGGGCACAACTCTATGAAGTTTTGTTTTTTGGGTTGAGAAGCTGTAATGATATCCCGGTGCCCTAGTTTCATCTGTTAAAAAAGATATATCTAAGGCTCTATGAAGCTAACATTTCATGAGTTGTCATCTGTCTGTAGTGCTGGTAGCACCTGCTGTACAGGCTGAAGACCACAGTCAAGCTTGTGTAGACAAGGTGAAGCTTTGTGCAGTGACTTGACATGTGCTTGTTTTTGTAAGGTGCTCAATAGCACCTTTATGATTTGGGCCGGTTCTCCGTGTGTGTGAACAAAATGCTTGCATTTGTAGTTACCAGGTATCAACATAAAGCCTGTTTTCCTAAATGCCCATCTGTGAGTGTGTTTTAATTAATCACAGACTGATACTTCCTGACAGCAGATTTAATGACAGCATTTTCTTAAAGATACTTAAACTAGCTAAAGGCAGTACCTTCGCTGTGGCAGTGTCAACTAAATGAACCATCTAGAAGGCACACAAATACAACTTAATTGTTGTTACCTGGACACAGAGTGTGACATATTATACATTATGCAAAAACATTGCAAAAATGCACATTTTAGCTGAAAGGAAAGCTTAAAAAATATTCTGCAAAGCAGATACTGTTTTTATTTTCTCTGCACTTTGCTCGAAACAAAGTGACAACAGGTCACTATGCTCTGATGGAAGCAATGATGTCATATAAAAGTCAATTCCTTAACGTGTCCAGCCTTGGGCCTATCAACTTCTCAAAACATTTTGGATACAGCCATAGCATTAAAGTATGGAAACTGAATGGAAAGAACTGTAAAAACCAGATAAATAGTTATTACAGAACAAAGCACAGACTAAACTTAGTTTGCACACTTTATTCCATTCTTCAGTCTGCTCCTGGTGAGATAAGCAGAACCCATTCATTTAAAGAAAAAAGTTGAGCAGGATACTGTAGCTGCCTTTTCCCCATGTTAACACAAGTCAACTGATTACTAATTCAGGGTCAGGAAGAGATTTTCTCTTATAGCACATCGGCAGAAAACAGGAACTTCCCCGGTTTTTGAAGAGATGTTTGCATTTAGATGAGGAACAACATATATCTCCTGATCAGTGCGGGATGTTTGTTCCTTGATACTAGAAAGCTCTTTGGTACAGCTGAGGATGAAGCTATCAGGGAAAAAAGCACGTGCCAGTGTTTTCAGAAAATGCACTGTTTAGTTTATCATCATATTGAAATGATCTGATGTTAGCCCATGTCTTATTTTTAGGTGTTCTGAACTTGAGTAAACAAAAGAAAAAAATAATAATTGTTGTGTTCATATGATTTGTATTCCACCAGACAAATCAAGCCTAATATTTAAAGAAAACCAAAAGCAATGTCTAGTACCTCTGCAGCTCTGGCGAGGATAGCCTCTTCCTGGAACATCATCTATACAAAGGTCAGCTATGGCCTATAGCTTCCTTCAGCTGACTCTGTAAAGAGTCCATTCTTTCTTTTCTTTGGGTTTATTTTCTTGGTAACTTAAATAATTCTTCATCCTCTTCATACCGTGGAAGCCAGAGAAGCATTTCTGCCAAGAAATATATATCATCAAAAATCAGTTCTTTGTCTTAAAAGAAGCACCCTGTTATCATCACCTGAGCATTTTTACTAAATGCTAAATAGGCCTTTCAAAATTACAGTCCCTTATGGATGTGTCCCCATCAATAACTATACTTTTTTTTGTTTGGTTGGTTGGTTTGGTTTGGGTTTTTGTGTGTCTGTGTGGTTTTTTGGTTTGGTTTTTTGATTGCTTGGTTTTGGTTTTGGAGGTTTTTTTCCACAGGCTGAAACACTTCCTGGACTATCAATGAAAAGCTGAAAAAAAAAAATCTAACCAACTCGTGTATTATTAGGTGAAATAGGACAGGAATCAGATGTCATCTGAGGATGTAAAATCAGGATTGTGAAAGGTGAGAAGCAAAATTACAAATTGGGAAAATAAGATTTGTATTAAATCTCTGGAAATATTTTATCACAGTAAATCTATATTACAATGAGATAATCTTTCACAAAAAGAAGGGGGATACTCTGACTGGGGCTTCTGTTAGGATCTATTCTCCATGAAAACTGGGGTTAGTTTAGAGACATATAAATAAATCTAAATAAATTGAATATAGGACTTCTGTGTATTATTTACTCTTGGAATAACAATCATTGAGATGGGTCTTATGCAATACACCCCAATATCACATCCCTGGTATCACCATGTATGTCAACCTCAAGCTCACAGTTGTTCACTTAGCACAAGGTGTTAGTGGAAATGTATGGTTGCTCGGCCTCTCCACCTCTACAAACAGCAGGGTTCTGCCCTACCTTGTCTCCTCTTACAGACACATAATTCTCACATGCAGTCAGTGAGAGGAGGGACATAGCTGGGTCGTAGTCAAATACAGCAAAATCCTCCCATTTTGAGACATGGGCAACACAGAGAATTCAGCCTGTTACTCCTGCATTCCTTTCCTCTGAGGCTTCAAACAGGCAGCAAGCTAAGGCTTCCTTTTCCTAGGGACATCTAGTCTAACACTGCTACTGCATCCTTAAAGCTACTCAAAATATTAGTCTTTATTTCAGTGTTTGAAAGCAGTAACAACACTTACATTCAGGAATCATTATACGTCTCTGCTGTACCTTAGATACTGCTTCCCACATAGTGACAAACAGCAAGTTTTTAGCACAGAAACTACCTGTAACAAATGTTATGAATTATTCTAAAAATATTGTCTTGGCTATTTCTTTACCAATAGAGAAAAAAAAAGCTAGGCCAAAATGTTTGTTTTAAATTAACATTTGATCATAATTAATGTTTAACTTTAAATAACATGCTAATTTTGAATGAATATTTTTGCTTTATTTTTTTCTGCTCTGTAAGGGAGACCTATTTCTCAGCTTTATTTCCTCATGAATGATACAGAATGATAGAGCCATTCAAACATACTGTAAGCAGAAACAAAACCCCTCAAAACAGCCTACATCTTTCTCAAGAACATTGTATCACTTATACTAATTCAGGTACTTTTACGCTGCTGCACGGGTAGTGGTTTTTGCCTCTACAGTAAGTGTCATCTGTTAATATTATATCAAAGAATTCAATGTTCAGTTACTCAGTTACTTCAGTTACTCAGAAGTGGCAGCAGCGAATGCTACACAATAAAGTTTCAGTGGGATACTGCTGATGGAAGTGAAGGTAACCAGGTTATTGCCACTTTCTAAATCTATTTGTGCAAAAATGAGACAAGTAGCATAAAATTATCTGAGGCTTATCTTCATTAATCTGAGCTGTAACAACGCACCAAAAAAAAAAAAAAAGGCAGGTGGTTTTACAGATGTTACAGATTTTAAGATGAGGGTGCCCTCTTAAGAACATGAATGCACAGAATTACAGACTTCCTGTTTTTTTGGTCAGAGTGACATCAGCGTAATAAATAGTGTTTCGAAAGTACTGCCTACAACTTTGTTTCCATTCATTTTTATGAACTTGCCAACACACTACTGGCTTGGGCAAAGCTCTCTGTCTGCAGCTACAATTACTCAACAGCTTAGACACAGATATAGAAAATCACTGCCATGTAGAATACCCTCTTAGCAGCTGCATGAGTTGGAAGTTAGGAATGTGTTTAAATACCTCTGAGAACTGGGGTCTTTAGAAAATAACACTTGCAGACTGCCATCATGTCTGCTAATGCTGCTGTAGGACTCGCCGTGGAGCCATCTGGCACAGATCACACAGTGACAGAATCACAGGAAGAAAGGAGCCTGGAAGGATTCTCTGGAGGCCATCAAAGCAGAACCAGCTTCACAGCCAGATCAGGTCCTGTCAGGCCTCAGCCAGCTAGGCTCCAAAAATATCCAAGAAAGAAGACTACACAACCCCTCTGAGCAACCTCTCCTACTGTTTGACCACTGCTCTAGATCATGCCATCCTGAAATGTTATCTACAGGACTAGTACAGGTACTTTTTTAGTGCTGGCCACTTACCAAAGGTAGGAATGTAAGACAGAAGGGGCTTTGGTGCTTGGATTTTTTTTAATCCTTGAATTATCTCTGATGCTTTTTTTTTTTTTTTTTAAGTTTGCCGGATGCACTTTTCCCCTTTTTTTTCCAGGTTCCTTAAATATAAATGCAACATACTGCAAAACATACAGGACTTCTCATGAGGTTTCAAGAGTCCACAAGATTGATTTTTTTTTTCCTGATGCCTACAAACTATTATTCATGCAGTTAAGATCTGAAAAATGTCTGAAAGAGAAGTGGCAATGAAACTGCAACTTTTTAGTAGTTCTAACCCCTTTATATCATTCTTGCAGTAGGAAAAATTATGTAGAAAAAAGTATATAGCTAAAAGTATTTTTCTACTATTGTTTCCTACTACAATTGTTGTGGCAAACATTTGATAGAAATTCTTCAACAGCCTTGGAAAAGACAGGATATTCCGTCAAATTGTGGAGATTTGCTGGTACGCAAAAAAAAAAAACCCTCTTGAAGTGATTCCTCGACAGGACGAAATGTGACTCAGCTTCCCTAGGTCACAGTATATCACAAACCACCATCGCTTTTCTGTAAAGCTAAATCGGGCAGCTTTTTTTCTGGGCATGGACAGCCCGAACTCCCGCCCGGTGCGCCGCGGGATCGCCGGCTCAGGCGGTGACTGCCCGCGGGCGCGGAAGCGGCGGAGGGCGCTGCGCCTTTAAGGGCGGCCCCGCCCCGCGCGCCCTCCCGCCTCTCGCGGCGGGTCGAGCCAATGGGAGCGCGCGCGAGGGGAAGGCGGGAGAATGCGAACCGCTGGCAGCGCCGCCGGCCGCGCCTTAGAAGGGCAGGGCCTCGCGCATGCGCGCGGCGGGCAGGGGCGGGGGCGCCGAGCGGGGGTTTCGCTCCGGCGGCGGCACCGCGGGAAGGGGCGCGGGAGCCCCGGGGGCGGCCGGGCCGGGCCGGGGAGCGCTCACCCACCGCCCCTTACCGCACACCGCGGCGCGGCCGCCCGCCCGCCCGCGGGCACAGGGGCGGCGGGAGGAGGAGGAGGAGGAGGGAGCGGGGCCGCAGGGACCCCGCGCCCGGTGCGGGCGGCGCGGCGGCGGCGGATGTGCTGCTGGCGCGGGGGGATGATGCTGGCGGGGCCGCAGCTGGTGGCCGGGCCGGCGGCGCCGGGTGGAGAGCGGGCCCGGCTGCTCTCGCTCTACGTGCAGGACTACCTGGAGTGCGTGGAGTCGCTGCCGCTGGACATCCAGCGCAACGCCTCGCTGCTGCGGGAGATGGACACGCAGTGCCAAGGTGGGCGCCTGCGGGGCACCGGGCGGGCACGGGGGAACGGGGACAGCCGCCCGCCCAGCCCGCCCGCCGCACATGCGCCTGGGGCGGAGGGGCCGGGGCCGCGGGGGGACCTGCCGGGCCCTGCGGGGCTGAGCCCCGGGCGGTGCTGGGGGGCCGCGGGGCTCCCGGACCCTGCCGGGGGGCGGCCCGGCTCCGGGGGCGGCGCTGCCCAGCGCTAGGCCCCGGCTCCGCCGTGCGGGGCCGCTCCCGCTCCGCCCCGCCGGCGGGGCCGCTAGGGGTGGGGGCGCGGGAATCGGCCTTCCCGCAGCTCCGCCCGCCGGGCGGCGGCGCCGGTCCCGGTCCTGGCGGGGCCCTGCCCCCGTCCCGCGTACACAGCGCGGGGCGGCGGGGGATGTGTAAGGCGCCAGCAGCGCTCCCCTGGGTCATGGAGCGGGTCCGCGGAGCGGGAAGTTGCCCTAAACTTCTCCGGAGGCGCGGCTCCCTCGGAAGAGAGGTTCAGTGCCCATTAAAGCCCTCCCATCCCGCGGAGTTCGCGGCGCGCAGCGGTGCCCGGCAGCTGCCGGCCTGCCCTGCCATGAGGCAGGAATTCGGTCCCGCGGAGTCGGCACTGGAGCCGCATCTTCCTCCTTCAGCGTGGGCAGGAGGGGACCGAGGGGAGCGCCAAGGCCTCTCAGACGCTGGATGACCACCTCAGGAGGCAGCTGTCGGGAAGGGATTCTTCCAATTATCTTTCTAATTACCCGGAAGGATACATAAGGACAGGCTTTTGTAAGCTTCCTGGGGGTTTAAAGGGCATAGACTTGCCTGCAGCACTTGGAATTCCTAGTCAAAGCTGGAATGCCTAGCAGGCTCTTCACCTCCTGATCGGTGGTGACTATCCAGCGCTCCTCATCTGCTTTGAACAGATTCAGTCTTTTATTTAGGCTGTGTCTCCTATATATGTATCATCCAGTCGCTAATACAATACCGGGCCGTAGCGGAAGTTTGTTGCTAGTTTTAACCAAAGCCTTCAGCTGTTATAAAAAACATCAACAAAAAATCTCCAAGACCCTAAAAGATGCATAAAAATACTTTAGGCCCAGGTTTTAAGATGTAAAAGCAATGCTCTGTTATTTCAGCTAATTTGAAAGGTAGTGATAAGTCTGTGCAGATGGAAAAAAGTCACTCGTGCTTAGAAAACAAATCCTTTTAGCTTTCATTAGCTCCACCAAACTTAATCAGATTATCTGTAATGAACACTTGGCCCTGGTTTGTGTTGGGTTGAGGGTTTTTTTGGGTTGTTTTTCGTTTTCCTTTAACAGGGATTTCAGAGCTGTTTATTACAATGTATGGGTGCCTTCTCTAATCTTAGGGACTCACAAAGCATTTGGTAAACTTCCATCTCTGTCAGTCAAAAAGTTCTTTCCTCTTTAGTGATGCTGATCCATTTAAATCTTTACAGGCTGCATCTATGGAATAAGAGATGTGGGGTGAATGTTTTTCTCTGTCACAGTGTGAAAAAGCAAACAGTTATTGGTTTTGGGTTCTTCTGGGTAGAGCATTTCAAATATGGGAAATCTGTGTAACTATACCTACACTTTCCAGCCTCTCTCCAAAGAAGTTCATGTAGGAAATAATGTGGCTAGAGATTATTGTACTCTGGCTATGCCTTTCTCATTCAACAGCATACTAGGTACTCTATGCTTTTCAGGAGCAGAGATTAAGATTTTTTTAGTTTATTTTCCCCCTTTTCAGGGCAATGGCCAAGTGATGCAGCTGAAGATACAGGGAAACAAAACTGTTTTTAATGGTAGCTGGAATGCTGATATTGAGAAAATACAGGTTAATTGAGTTACCGGACAAGAGGAATTTTCCCCTAGTGAAAGTCTGTAACAGAACAAAATGCATTTCCCTCCTGTTGTCATACAGGTTTCAGAATTTATAGTAAAAAGCAGCTGTTCATACTTAAGCTACTGTTTCAAGATGTCAGCAGGAAAAAGTTGCTGGGAATGATGTTGAGATAATAGCTATGGCTTGTATGTAGCCCAGGCTTGAATCATTTCACAACTGTATAATGCAGAGAAATTTTTTAAAAATGAAAGCCAGTTTGTGAAATGCAGATCTTTAGGAAGAGATAAACTGTGCTGCATATCATCTTGCTTTAGAAGTAAATAGTTCAGTGCCATTTATGAGTTCTCTTTCCTGTTCAAATAAAATCCTTAAATTCTGAGGGCACCAGTACTGTATCTAACACTGTGCATCAAGTTGCACTGTCAGTTTTTCTAAAGTATTTCCTGTTTCTTATGTGTAGATCTAGTGTAGCTTTTGGCTTGGAAAATACTATTTTAAAATCCAGCAGTGCAGAACAGCAGAGTACAGACTAAGACTGATGTATAAGGCATTTGTTGGTCTCATATTTGGGTTCATTGAACTTGCTTCTGAGAACCAAATTTAATGAGAAATTCACAGCAACTCATGCAGTTATTTTGCATGACTAGGAAGAAGGAAAGCTTGGTAGACAAGCTATAAGCCACTCATTTACTAGTTGCTTAAAAATGTCCTTTGATGCTCTAAAGAGAGGGTCACCTATTCTGAAAAGTTCAGCCTTGATTTAAAATGCAACTTGCTGTAAACTGTTTTGGTAATAGGAAAAGCATTTCAAGTGGTGTAAGTTAATTTTCATCCTGATTGTAAATTTGCTATTATGTAACTTCAGTTGTCATACTCCTTTTATAACTACACTGAAACTGTAATACCAAACCTTTAGACGAATAAGAAGAGGAAGGCAGAGGACCTGGGTATCCTAATTCTGGAGTGTTATATATCATGATACACAATGATTCTATGAATTTAAGGTTTCTCCTGTGATAAAACATGCTATTGCCTTGGTATTTAGGCCAGGGGTTTGGAATTACTGTGACAGGGACTCTTAATAGAAATTCCTGCTTTTTCAGATGGATGGCAGATCTGGATTATCCATGCATCAGCAACTATGGTGTCCCATTTCTCGAGTTATCCTTTCTTTTTCCAATGGCTAAAATAAGCTTGCTCTTTCTTAGAACTTGAGAATTTTTTTTCTTGCAGCAGATTGTGACCTTAACGCCAATTTGATGACCACTGTAACTTGAATAATGTATCCTATCTAACCCACTAGAGTATACTATAATTGAAATTTGTACTATTTCTCATCAGTTAGAAATACATTCCTTTGTTTTCTTGAGTGTGTTCCACCCTGTGTAATTATTCCTATTATTATCATCTTTATTTTATAGAAGCGTTAAAAGAAATAGATGATGTCTATGAAAAATACAAGTCGGAAAATGACCCAGTTCAGAAAAAACGCTTGCAGCAGCATCTTCAGCGTGCATTAATCAACAGTCAAGAACTTGGAGATGAAAAAATTCAGATAGTTACTCAGATGCTAGAACTGGTAGAGAACAGAGCCCGTCAAATGGAAACACACTCTCAGTGTTTTCAAGATCTGTCTGAGAACGAAAAGCCCCTGGAAAAGGCAAAGATGGAGTCGTGCCAGCCGGAGAGATCTTCCCGCAGGCCCCGTCGCCAGCGAACCAGCGAGAGCCGCGATCTGTGCCACATAGCCAACGGTATCGATGACTGCGACGATCAGCCGCCTAAGGAAAAGAGGTCAAAATCTTCCAAGAAGAAGAAACGCTCCAAAGCCAAACAGGAGAGGGAGGTTTCACCTGTAGAATTTGCAATTGATCCCAATGAACCAACTTACTGCCTATGTAACCAAGTGTCTTACGGCGAAATGATAGGATGTGACAATGAACAGTGCCCTATCGAGTGGTTCCACTTCTCCTGTGTTGGACTCACCTACAAACCGAAGGGGAAATGGTATTGCCCCAAGTGCAGAGGAGACAATGAGAAAACAATGGACAAATGTACTGACAAATCAAAAAAGGATAGAAGATCGAGGTAGTGAAAGCAATTTATGTTTTAAAGAGTTGCTCCTTTTATATTAAAATGTTTCATTTCCTGAGAATGCTGTTTTAGGGAATGCATAAGACTATGCAATAATTTTTAATCTATACTATTAATGGAGTATTAAAAGCTGTTATACCTTCTGTGATCTTTAACTTTCTGCACTGAATAACCAAATAATTAAAACAGGGTGGCTTCAGACCTTTCACAGAAGACATTACAAGCGTATGGAGCTTGATTTCAATTTAACCCATTAGTATTTTAAAGAACCTTGTGAATTTTGAGCTAATGGTGGTGGGAAAGATACTGAAGAACTTACAATGTTATGGTAAAGGCGTTGAAAGGCCTCACGTAACCGCTAGCATCTTAACAACCGAGTTTGTTCTTTATCCCAGGTTTTACGTTTTCAGTTTTTGTGTTAACATCACACATTTGGAGTTAGGGCTTTTGAATTCAGCTGTAACTGTAAAAGTCTTCCGAGCTAAAAGCAGACCTCTTCAGTGACTTTCATATGACCAGTATGTTATTTCAAGGAAGAAAATACCACTAACTTAAGCTGCCTTTTTTTTTTTTTTTTTTTTTTTTTGGTCAATATTAAACTCTTGTCTTTGTGACTTTATACTTGGGAGTCAGTTTTTGGGTATGATAGAATTATGGTGTATACTCAATTTTGGATATTCTTCGTAGGTTTTGTTTGAGTTTTGTCAAGCATCACGATATTGTTGGGGATGATCTCTCTGTTGCCATAACTATTTCCTTGATTGTTTATATTTTGCCACTGCTTATGTAAAGCTTGAAGTGATAGAAGGATCCCTAAGGAGGAGGGGGTATTAACTTCAGAGAACAGAAATTGCAAATATGATGGAATCTTCATCATAATTGATCTCTTGAGAGCTGAAACATGACTGGTGTTCTCTGGGATGTAAACTTCAATACCTTAAGTAGTATTTGTGTCTGCGTGTGGCCACACCTGGGTTTAGGCATAGCACCACATTTCTTGAACTTGGGCAACTGTCTAAAAGGCCTGAAGGTAAAAGCTTTCAATAAAAGTTCTTATAGATAATTTAAAAAAAAAGGCATAAGCATGCCTGGCACAGAGCCAACAGACAAATCCCAGCAGGTTTCTGACAGGCTGTGTAAGAGTGTTGTCCAGACGTATGCTGGTAGTATCTGAACGCTACTTGGGTGGCAGTTAAAAGTGAATGTCCTCACCTCCATGCCTTAGAGAAAGGGGAAAAAAGATGAAAATGTGCGTTCTGCTTCTTTGCAATAGGAGATGCTAATGGAGAAGTGAGTGGGGTACCAAGGCTGTTACTTACGGTTCCTGCTCAATAATCTCTTTTTGATACTGGAGTTCAGGTGGGCTTGACAACAGCAGCTCTGCAGGGCTGGGTGTGGGGATTATCTGTGGGTGGGTGGCAAATGCTCAGAAGTCCCTGTGGGTCTCTGTCCTTTGTTGCTGAGGTTTCCCTTGACAGTGCAGAATGAGAAGTGACCCCATCTCTGGCCACGCCTGATTGGAAAAGCAGTTGTGCTGAGTTGAGAGCAGCCCAGAAGGCAAATGAGCAAAGGCAAGCTGGGATGGATGAATGCCATCAAAACTCCTTTCTGCATCCCCACTAGAGGGCTGTGCTGGCCGGGGCTGGAGAGCAGGAAGTGCTGTGCGTGTGTGGCATAAACACAAAGAAAGCCTTGATGCTGTCAGGCCAGGTGGCATGAGCCAATGTGCAGGACACTCCATGTTATAGGCTATGTGACATACTGAGCTTGTTTCCTCAGTTAGGATCTGATTACTTAACAGGATTTAACACTTGCAAGTAATAGTAATTATATGCCAGGGGGCTGTAAAGGCAGCATTTTCAATTTTTGCTCTAGAATTGTAGGTTTATTAAGTGGACTAGTGCTCCGCAGGGGAGACCCATGCCACAGTAAGTAAACAGCTCCTGCAGGAAACTACTAAGGGCTGTGAATATCAGGAGGGCAGGAGAGAGGGTAAGCCTTATCTCTGCCGTGCTTTCCAGGCCTAGTGGATGATGTGAGGTTGCAGTGACAGTCTTCTTGAGGGGGCTGGATCATGGCTACTGATGGAGAATGATTTGGCCCACTGTTGGAGACAAGTGGCGTAAGTTGTTCTCTGTGCATTGTACTCCTCTTTTAATTTGTCATGGCGTAATGATTTTCAAATTTCCTTCTTGGGAAAATTGATTGGAAGCCTAGGGCTGAAGATTGTGCATATGAAGATTGTATGAAGATTAATGTTGACCTAAAATGGCCATGCTCCATAGTATTAAAAACCAAACATCACTTAGGTAAAACACTCAAGTTGCAGAATGAAGTACAAGTGAATTTGTAACTATTAACATTACTAATTTATCTTGAAAAGTATTGCTTGAATTTGCACTGGGTAAATCAAGAATACTTTTTTCCAATGCAGAGGAGAAAGCAGGGAGCCTTATATAATTGTTCATCTGAAATAATTGCTAAAGTAGGAAGTGTATGTTGGGGTGTTACAGAAAGAAAACTTTAGATTTTGAAAGTGGTCCAGATAAATATCTCTAATGCAGAGATAGTTTCTTTTATGCTAATGGACCCTCTAGTAGGGAATATGAATTCTTAAGGTTTCCAGTGAAGATACTGCTGGGGAAATAGCCCTTGCTTGCCTAATACATGAAATTGCTCAAATGTAGAAATAGTTTATGTTGCAGATTAGCAGCATGCCTCAAATATATATGGGTGCTTCTGAAATTGCTTCTTTTAAATTCTCTGGCTAATTTGTTGTGAAGACATACATGAGAAGATCTGATGTTATCTGGCATTTAGCATTTCACCACTTTTTTTTTTTGTTTGTTTTACCCAAACACAAATTTTGTGGGTTTGCATCCATTTTCATAGAAGATCAATGGTAATTGCTGAAGACACACATTAAGATGCTAGTATGAAACCAGAAAGGTAAGTAGAGAACTCTTATGTTGCTTCTTAATGTTGAGTTCCTTTTCTTAAAGGGATGAACCTCACCAGTGAAGTGGAAAGAAAAAGTAAACACTGCTAAACCGGTTCATCTTCAAGATATATATTGATTGTCATGACGTAAGTTTTTCGCTTTTTCAAAAAAAAAAAAAAAATCTGGGCAACACAGACTTTGGAAGTTAATAGAAGTGTATGTGACTAAGCAGGAAACCACTTCCTCTTTTGAAAATAATTGCTGCATCCTAATTCAGCCTAGGTTATATCTTGTTTCTCGAAGTTTAGGAAAATATGGTTCACTTCTGAGTTGCTTTTTGCCTTTCAGTTTTGAAGTAACGTAAGTTCACCAGCAGCAGCAAAAGGTGCCCATAAACTATTGAAAAGAAATGGTATCAGAGTGAGAGTGTGTCTTGATCATTTGTCCCATGGACTAGTTTGATTAATCTTGGCAAAATAATCATTTAATCAAACCAAGCTTTAAAGCAAAACACAAATACATGTAATAGAAAGTTTACTGTTTTGAAAGCAAAATGAACAATTTTGTATTTGCCATCTATATTGTAAGGCCATCTTGATATCTGCAGCACAGTGATAATACCTCTATATTTAAGCTAGTTTTAACTATTTCCCTGCAAAACTGTAACTAATCTACACATCCAGAAATAGTAATGTGGTACTGACAAGTCTCTAAACTAGTGCAGAATGCCCCTTTCTTCCTTGAATTTATCTTAGAATATTGTTTTAGATATCCTTTCAGAGCTGAAGTGAGCCTTTGTAAAGAAGATGGCATTTCATAACTTTGAAGACTTCATTTAAAAGCCTCTCACTCTAGCTTGAGGGTTGTCTGAATTCATACTTGACATGAGCAGTTTGGCACTTCTGTGGCTTGTGCTGTTTCTGACTGCAACAGATGTGAATCTTGAAAGTCCTGATCTGAGTTTTTATTCTTTAGGCTCAGCTGCTCCGTTGGGACAAAACTCTTAACAATTGTCACACCAGCAAGTTAAGGACTTAGAGTTCTTCCTCTTATCTGCATACATACTTATTTTATTCAGAGGTCTCATCTCCAGTAGCTCTGCAAGTCTTTGACACCTCAGACTGAAAAAAATACTGCAGGTTTTTGTATCTGATACCCTGAAGCTGATGAGCCGGGCTGTCACTCAAATTCACAAGAAGTGTTTTTCTGTCCAATGCTAGTTAGGTAAGACGTTTTGCTGTCAGTGGTAAAAACAGATGTTACTGTGCAACTGTTCAAGTCCCACAGACTTGTATATCCTAGAAGAAAAGATGTTTGGATTTTTTACTATTAGCATGCCATGAAAAAGCTGAAAAGAGTTTGAAGTTCTCTCTGGTGCCAATTTTCTGATTACTCTGTAGTCTTTGCAATAGCTTGAGGATTAGGGATTTCCACTACAGCTAGCCAGTAGAAGTTGTATTTGGTGAAAATTCTGGGAAATTTTTCATTAAGTGAAGCTGTCATTTGCCTTTGAATCCAGTTCTCTTAAGATCAAGCTAATAGTATATCTGAATCTTTTCTAATTTCTAGTTGGGGTAGTATAAGAGTTCTAAAAGCTTATTTTGACAGATTCTGTGTTTTTTCCACCTATGTCTGCATTCTTTTGGTTTACCTGGGCAAGTTGAGCTTTACGTCAGCCAGCAATGTTTTAATTTCAGGTATATAAGCAGACTGAACTGCATCTCTCTTCTGCACCTGTGTTCTAGCAGAACATTACTGACTACAGCATGGCCAAATTCGTACTTCTCAGAGGTGCACTTCATGCATTTCATGCTTCTATTTTTTTCTTATATATACATCAAGGAAGTTATAAGTAGCATATACACAGATTCAAACTAATTTCTGTTCCGAAGGCCTGTTTTTTATTGTAGAGATTAGTGCCTAGTGAGCACACAGAAAAATAAGATCCTCCCTAAAGCTTTGCCTCTGCAAACCTACGGAGTGCCTCCACTGAAAGTGGAAAAGCTGGTGAATAAATTTCACTGCAGTGATCAGCTGTGCACAGTAAGACTAGAAGAAAGTTACAGGTTATAGTTGGAGGAGTTGGGGGGAAGCAACTTGGGTATTTTTTGAGTTAAAGGTAGTGTGATTTCAGAAGCCTAAAAGGAAACTTTCATCTCCTGTTGAGAAAGAAGAAAATAAAATGAATTCTAGAACATTTGAGAATAGCATTCAGTAGAGAAATTAGGATAAAATCCTGTCCCAATTTGAATAAAATTCTGTTCAGCAGGGTTCTACCAGCATACTGATTTCCAGCTTCCTTTGACTAAAGCCTAAAAAAAGATTAAAGCTCCATGGCAACTACTATCTTAACTCCTGACAGCCATAGTATAAATTACATCTTGGAAAAACCTAATACTGAAAAGTTTTATTTAGGTCACCAGTCAGGCTATGAAATGATAGGCTTATAGATGTCACCCCAAACTTTTTGTTCCTGCGTGGCATCAGTGAGGTAGAGGTTTTTATGGGAGACGAATGGAATGCTATATAACTATATGCAGGATGAATTTAAAATCTGAAAAGTTTTAGGTGCATAAACTTGTTTCATACTCCTGTGGAAAAGACTGCAATTTACTTGCAACTGTAATCTTCCAGGGAGGAATACGGCAAGGTTCAACTAGGACACAGCAGCCCAGACAGGTATAATATGTGGTTATCACAGTAGTTGGACTTGCTAACAATGGAGGAACAGTACTGGGTTGGTTGGTTTGGAGGGATTTATTTTGTTTGGTTTGTTGCCATTTTGGGGGGGGGGGTTGGTGTGTTTTTGTTTGTTTGTTTCTCTTAATGTAGAGGGGAGGGAAGTGCATGGAAGTCCTGCAATTCGTTTGCCCACAGGTGTCCCAGCATCCATAGTTGTGCCAGAGAAGCTATGAGTCCCTTTAGTGCTTGTATGGAGATAGTGCTTTCTTGCTGTTTGAGGTTAACAATTCATAGGTTATCATTTGGAAATGAATATAAATGGACATTAAAAGTCTAGAGTAAAGGGACCTGTGATAAGCAACAACAAAACCTCCCAATTTTCTGCTATTTGCATGAAGATTATCTGGTGCTGTTATTTACTTAGTTCTGTTTTCTTGGTCTGACTATTTTTGACCTTGTCCCCTCTAGACTATGTGCTTTTCAGGCCTTGAAGAATGCCTTTAATTGTCTGAGGAATACTTTATTGGAGCCATTTAAATAGCTTGGATAGCCTGATGGCTGAGACAGGGAGGGATTGGTAACCAGGATCATAGATCCTGCTCCCCAGTGCAGAGAGAAGGCGGGGGGGCTGCATGCTCCCTAGTCTGTCTGCTGCTGCTGGGCAGACACAGAATTATTCCAAGGCTCCTTTTGACCTTATCAGATAGCAAAGTTAAAGCCCTCAATATTCTATTTAAAAGGAGAAAGTACCCATCATTTCTCAAAACCAAGATAATATAAAAACTGTACTAGAGTTGCAGCCCATTACATTCCTACGTTATTGCCTACTTAGAAATTTTGCCTTGTAAATGTTTAATACCAAGATGCCATCTATTACTGGAGAAAGATGAGAAATAGAAGCAGTACTGGTATAATAGTCAGTTTTATAGACCTGCAAGTAGGACTGCTTTTATCCTTTCCTCCAGCAGCTGGAGTTTGATGATCACAGTATAATGTACTCCTTCATAACCTGGAATAATTGTATGCAGGTGCTCAAATCGATTGCAAGCTTTTATCCTGTGAGCAGATAACAAAACCATACTCACATACAAATAGTAAAGTCTGTAAGAAAAAAACTAAACGTTTTTTCCCCAAAGGTATAATATTGAAATAACAAACAATTGTCAGTTGAACCCAGTGAGTTGTGTAAGGTAACAGGTAGACCTGGGACATGGGATGCAAGATAATCTCACTATTACATAGCTTTTGGGAGAGCTTTAAAGAAGTTTAAAAAGTAGTAATTGATTTGTATTCTGCGTATCAGTTGGATCACAGAATTTCTGCATTGGTAAAGAACTCTGCATATTAATTTCATAAAACTTGGAAATGTTGAATAATAGTTGAAGTCATACACAAAACAGACCTCTGAGTATTTTCTAAATAAGGATGCATACTTTGGCTATGATTTTCCATGCAGTACTCTGCAATCTAATGATAATACACACCAGCATGGCAAATTCATCTACATTGTGACTACATTTTATTTAGCAATAAAAGGTAAGAATAATTTTGAGTCTGTCCCCTCTTACACTATTAAAATATTTGTAGTAAGCCGAAAAGGTACTTCTGGATGACTTTATGTAAAGAACATGCAATAAAATTTGTGATTATCATACCAGAGCTATTCTAAACTCGACTTCAGAAGGCATACTTCCCCATTCCCAGAGCACTTGCAGACAAGGTAAGTTAACAGAGTCTGTGTCCATTCTTACACCTGTGCAACATTTGGCCCTGCTTGCTGTGAGGAGGGTACTTAATGCACTGTAAAGCTGATGAAGCTTTACAGCCATAAGGCTTGTCTTCCTGTAAACACGCTTTGCACTTTTGAAACCTGCTTAAGGATAAAAGAGGATGCTTTCTTGATAAGTGACATTTTAAGTATTTAAATTTTTCTTTAGAGAAATCCCTAATGTTTTGTCACACACTTGTGGCTGTTGCCACGGAGACAGAATTGGTTTGGGGGAAGCAGGTTCAGACATAAGTCTCATATTTAATAAAATTTTTTTTGCTCACACTTCTCTGTCTTGTATTTAATGACTTGTCATCCATACTTGCTGGTATGAGGTGCAGCAGAAGAGAAGAAAGCATACACAGATTTGAAAGGCACTTTGTGGAGTGCACCAGAATAACTGAACTGCAGCTTCAGTAACTGTTAACTGTAAAAGGCTGTTAATACTTGTAAGAATTAAATTAACTGAAAGGAAATTTAAAACTTCTTTTACTAATTCAAATCCTCACAGATTCCTCAGAGGAGGAATGTCCTGACAGTAACCAAAAACACTCCTGCCTCTCTTCTGTTGCTGAATGAAGGATTAAAAAAAAAAAAAAAAAACTCCTGTTTTGAAATAGCTCTTGCTTCTAGACAAAAGTCGATTCAAAAAAACCCAGTAGGAAAAAGTTGTTAATAAGTTAAGGTCATGTTATCTGCTTGCCAGACCAACAGATCATTTGATAAGGCTCCTTCTTGA
Organism: Myiotriccus ornatus; assembly: GCA_036023395.1. NCBI lineage: Eukaryota > Metazoa > Chordata > Aves > Passeriformes > Tyrannidae > Myiotriccus > Myiotriccus ornatus. The sequence continues at coordinate 40,644,499 of JAYRBT010000139.1, forward strand.
GCTTTATGGCTAATGTAAATCTGCATATAAAGATACATAAAATGTGCCCAGATTATAGTCCTAGTTTTCCTTCTTTCTAAATTAGGCACAGGTTTTAAATGGAATTACCTGATGGATATAAAAATGGCATACTTCCACTGAATTCTTTATAGCTGAAGCTAAGTTACTTAGCTGACTGTGCTTTCAAACACTTTATTTTCCTACTGATATAAACTGATATTCTTTCCTAACAGCTTGTGCCTTTCCACTCTGCCCATTTCTCCAAAGGTTTGGTGCAGATGTGCTCTTTATCAGGTGCTTCATCTCCTATTCAATGGCCTGAATAACTGGTAAGACTGAGGTGCAATTTTAAATTGTGGCCTTGGCAAAATATGGAATCTGCACATAGCGGGTTTTGTCTCTGTTTAAAGATTGGTTCTATTAAAAAAAAAAAATTAAAAACCATGAGCCCATAATGATGTAGAAACTGTTCATTTTTGCCTTGAATAGCAAAAATGAGGAGAGGCACTGGGTACAAGCTGCTGAACCAAAGCCAGGCATGAGAATACTTAGTTGCTTTTGGTTGATGCAATTAATCCTTCAGTAGGAACTTGGCCATTTTGCTGAAAACACAAGCAGTATCTTAAGAGGAATGGGCTTACTGCCCTCTCAGATATCTGAGTTGAAGTCATCTAACTCAAGGCTCTAAAACATGCTGATAGATACCATTAGGTATCTGGATCACTCCATGGGAAATAACTGAGGCAGTAATTGTGGTATTGCTATTTCTGCTTTTTGAACCATGTAGGCAGATATTTAATGGAGTGTTGAGTTTCAGTTGAAGGTGCTGCTGATATAAACAACTCCATTAAAACAGACTATAATAGCTTTGTCATAGTTTTATTTCAGTGTATCATTTCAAGCAGTTCTCTTTTTAAATCTTAAATAAAACCCATTAGACATCACCACGTGAGCTGTTAGGCTTGGAAAGATCATGAAACGGCTGCCTGGACTTCCAATAACTAAATAAATGGCACACATAACTTCTCTCAGTTGTCTCTTATTACTACGATTCATGCCTTAAAAATACTACATTTCTTCTAAGCCTTATTTTTCACTAGATCCCTTTATTTTGTTTGATGCTTGTACCTACTTCAGTTGAGGGTCTCCGTGTGTGTGTGTCCCTATGATGAGATATTTTTTTTACTCCAGAGTGGAATGATCATCATCTGCTTCAGCTGGGAAAAGGAGGGGCATATTCATAAATAGTCACTTAAAACCTGAGTCCCATGCAAAGAGAGCACTGTTTACTAAAGATGACACACGACAAAGCCTAATTTCAAACAAATCATGCCATTCTATTGATGAGTGCCCAACATTCCTTCTTATTTCCAGAACTTACAAGCAGAAACTAATATATTTGTGTCATTCCTTAAAGTAGCACAAACCTGGCAAGATGACCAGCCACAGTTTTACCACAGTGAAAAGATGCAAATGAGTAGAAGAAAATGATGCAAGACTTGTTTAAAAAGATAAAGTAATTTTTAGAAACATTACAAATCCTTGACTTATCAGCAGAAGCACAAAATCTGTTCGCTTATTCTTAGCATTCCATGAAGTTACCTTATCAGCATTAGCCAGCTTCCTCATTTTTCCTTTCTGAGCAAGAGATTCAGTAGAAGGACTTGAGGATTGTGGAGTGTGCCATTTATGTAATAACAAAAGAGGAACACATTTGGGACTTTACTCATTTTCCGTCATGACTCCAAACCCAATTCTTCTGCAATCATACGTAACTGTTAGCAGTACAAATCTGGCTCATTTTTCAATAATTTTTAAACCTAAAATTTAGAAAAATAGTAATTTTAAGTGCCTGTCAGATAAACACATCCAATATTAATTTGATATTAGTCTTAAGGAATAGCACCTTTAATGATTATTTAATATAGTACAATAATCAATGACAAAAAAAACCCAAACCAAATCGTGTGAGATGAATAAATAAGAATTCTGGTTTAAGATTTGCTGATTAATTATATGCTATTCAGTTTAGAAAACCACTCTTCAAGATGGAGAGAGTTCAAATAAGTTCTAATGATAGAACAGAGCCTAGAAAGAAGAGGGCTGAAGTCACTAATCCCCAGTAATGTGAAAGTTTGCTTCCAAAAGCTCAGGGACATCTGTGTAAATGAAAAGGACAATAACTAATGTCCTTTGGATGGAGCACTGGAAGTTTAAGTAAGACACTAGGGAGAAAATAAAAAAAATGAGCTGTCCAACCATAGTGACAGTGAAGCACTGGAATATATTACTTTGGAAAGTAAAGACCTCCAGTGACAAAGATGCTACAAGACAGACTACAGTCATGTTGGTATCAGTTTAACTGTAACTGATCCTGCCTTTGGCAATGGGAAATGGATTGGATCAGGAGTTCTTGAGCTGTGGGAAGACACTGACATACCCTTGGATGCCCAGGCTCCAGGAGAATTTAATCTTATATTTCTCCTTCCTACCTAGATCATACTGTAAGTCACAAGCTCAAGAATTTTTCTACAGATTTATGTCAGCACTTTTTTAACCTCATCTATATCTAATTAAAAATATGTATATGTACCCTTCTCTCAATCTTTACATGTTTATTTATGTAAGTAGTTAAGTGGCACTGGTGGTGGTCAAGGAAACATAAACTGAAATGGACCTCTAGCCACAAGTCCCCTCATATGGTCATATAAATTATTGTATATGTACACATATGCACTTGTCATAACTTCTCCAGCTGATCTGTCTGTTGACCCAATGCAGTGATGACTGAGAAAAATCAAAGTAAGTCATCTCAAATGAACACAGGGCTGGGACTATCTACAGTATGTCAGATGGGAAAGTGTTCACAGTAAAGCCAAACACAGCCCCCCACTGATACTTTATATATGCAGGTTACAGTAAATACCAAAGATTATTAATGAACATTGCAAATTTGTGGGGGAAAAAGAGAAAAAAGAAAAAAAAAAAAAGGAAATTCTTACATAACATGCATTAGTAAGCAGAATAATATTTAGTAAGTTATATAAACTTGATACATTAGGATTCTCACCTTTTCATCTTCACTAAGCACAAAGAGTGCACAGTATACCTAGTAGGTGATCACTACAAATTTAAGGTTTCTGGAAAATCTGCTTCTTTCTCATCTTTTGTATATTGTAAGCAGGTGGTGACAGACTGCACCTTAAGTAACTACTGTGAACAGCAATGGTACAATAAATTCCTTGCATTTACTCGGAAGTCAAAACATGCTGTCTGCAAGTCCAGACTTCAAGAGGTGAATGGAAGAAGTGAGGAAAACTGTCAGTATGGCTACCTTCTATTCACCCAGGACTGTCCTGTCAGTGAACAAAACTTAGGGGTGACAGGTGGAAAAAAAGATTGGGAACCACTGATTTAGACTGATGTGCAGAGAGAGGGTAAGGTTCCTGAAACAGTATTCAAGTGAGGGGAGTCACAACCCCTCAGTCCCACTTCTCAGGCAGCTAGGGTCACTAATTTTTGCAGCTGAAGGAATATAATGATTGCACATCAGTCTGGTCTTCATCTCCTTGATTTCCCTGCTTCAAGACAAGGTCACTCTGGCTTTAAGGAAGGTTACAGTGACCTCCTTTAGTTCCAGCAACTCACATTTCAGTGCAAATTCATGGCCTGGACAACTGATGTTTCAGATTCAGCTCTGCAGTGCTCCAGAAGTTAAAAGCTGTCATTCTTTTTTTGGGCAGAGTCCGCTGGTACAGGTCCCCGGTGGCCTTTGACAGAAGATGGCCTGCCAGAATAGGTTGCTCAGGAGTTTCCTTTGTATTGCAGCTCATCCAATCCTTTACAGACCCAGCCTCCAAATTCCCAGTGACAAAAAGTTCCCTGGCAAAATGTCATGATTCTTTGATATCACATGAACCATGTTCTGGGAACAGCACCAAAAGATCTTATCCAAACATTTCTCACAGACTTCACAAATGCTAGGGAAAACCAACTCAGTCCAACAGGCACACAGGGAAGAACGAGTTGCATCTTTCTGCTCCAGTGAGGTCTTTATTACTGTTAGAGAGTTTTATCCACAGAAAACAACTTCTTTTGTCTCCCTCTATTTCTGGAAAACGGGGCCTTAGCTCACAGTTTGGGTCCCGCAGTAGCTTTGAAACTAAGAATTAAAGCTGACCTTAACCAGACTTAAAGGTTCCACTCAGACACACAATATACTGCAAACAGTTGCTTATTTTCAGATTTTAACTTTATTTAGAGACTTCCACAAGTATCTGATGGATTTTAAGAGAATGACCTTTATGCTAACTACTGACTCAAGAAAATAAAAGAAATTAAGATGGTTGAGTGAACAATCATTCTAATTAAAAGTATTTAGCAGTTAGTTTTATGGAGCATAAACATATGATTTTTTTCTATACGTAAAACTTTGTGGATGATGCAGTCAGTGCCAGAGACAAACTCTTACCTAATCTCAGAGAGGCCAAGCAGTAGAATTCCTCAAGAATCCTGTACTCTTTACTTTGGCAATGAACGATGTAATGACCTGTTTCTTCACATACTTTTTTCAAAACGTCGTAAGTTAACAGAGTCTAGTAAAAACATATTTAAAAAATGCCTTGCTTGCTTTGTGTAATTAATTATCTAAGTAAATATCTTGTTTAATTAGGTTTTACAGAAATGTAAAAAAAAAATCCATAAGCATGCACAACCCCCCAAACTTATTTTATAAGTAAATTTGTATTTAGTACATGAAAAATGAGTGTTAGAGAAGCCAGAAGAGAGGGAAATCCCTCATTTGAAAATACAAAGAGTTCTGTATCCTTCATCACCTCAATTTCAATGATTTCTACCTTTTCCAATCTAGCAGCATAGCATTCTGATTTTACTGTTTCACACTGTAACCACTCCAGCACTGAGATTCCTGCATACGACATCTCCAAGACAAAAAACCCCAAATCACTAACAATTTCTGACTAGTAATTATTCTACCTACACAGTTGTCTCTGCTGTGTTTTCATGTTTGAAGTGGCTTGGTTCATGAATCTTTTGAATAATTCCGTGGCAGTCATCTCCAATTTCCCAGCACAGATATATATGTATCCAATTGCAACACAGAGCTGAAATCCTGGCCTCACTGAAACCAGTGGGAATTGGAAGTTCACTTTTGGCATTCTGAGCTCTCATAATTAATTATTAAAAATCCCTTTTTTTGCTATAATTTGGCTGAGACGTGGTCTAAAAAAGTCTGCACGTCAAGGTGTTGCAAGGATGAGTCCTTGGGCTAACTCTTTATGTTCAACTTGGTTTTCAAGTGGATGATTCCAGCAATGCTCAGCATTGTGTTCATTATGTTAGTTCTGAATCAAGCCCCCAAATTACAAAATTACATTTTGTGTGTTCTTTTTGGCTGAATCACCTGTTGAAGGTTTCAGTCATGTTTTCAAAGGCAATATGGTGCTTTTCATGTTGTTTTGTCAGCTACCTGCCCTAAACTTAAAGGAAGGCAATGTTTAAACATAAAATATCTGTATATGTTGAATGTGCCTGGAACAATTCTGTATAACCACAATGTCTCAAATAACAGTTGTATTTTTTGCCTTGTTTGTAGTAACAGCCAATTACTGGTTATTGATCTTCGCAGTCACAAGTTCCATTTGAAGGTAGCTCTCTCCCCTACAAAAGGGTAACCAAAGAAGTTCAGGAGAAACACCTACATATTTAAGGTTAAACTGGGGGGGGGGGGTGGAAAGCGTTTGCAACACAGGAATAGAATATTCTGCAGTTAACACTTGTGTCTGTGGTTATTTTACTAGGACTATCTTGTGGAGTTGCTTGAATGGTCTATCTGGATTTTGCCACCTTTTTGGTAAGTACACAAAGGCCAGGTACACAAATGTTTGCACAGGTGATCATTTAACCTTGTAGGTGAAATACAGGGTGCTGATCACTATGTATAAAGCCTAATGCATTCTGGCTTACAGAGAAAGTAGAAATTAGCAAAACTTTCTCTCTTCAACTGTCTTACCACAACATCTGTGTTCAGAAAGAACGTTTCCAGGTATCTTTTCCTGAGCCAGGCTGAGAATAAGCCATTGTTTGACTTTAATGCCATCAAATGTAATTTGATTTAAATATCATTTTAATCTCATTTAAATCTCATATTATTAGAAGATCTAAAATGTGTATTCAATTATAGATCTTTGATATTAGTATTCATTTAACTGATAAACTATTGAGATAGCAGCAGAAGCTTGCATACAGCACTGAAACTCATACCTTCGTTTCCAGAATGGAGATCTTTAGGATTAGGATACATCTCAATGATAAGGAGCAAACATAACATTTGGAACTTAATTTAAATTCCCTTAAAATCCCACAAAATACACAGGAAATTTGATTCACATTTCTTGTATTTTCACAAATATGAATAGACTTATTCACTACTTAAGCCCATTTTCTTTGTCACATGATGTATTAATGTCTGTAATACATTTTAATGCCATGAGATAATAGCCCAGATGATCAATGACTACTGTTTGTAGTCAGGAATTTTGAGAGATTTCCTTTTAGAGACACAGATAACCTATTCACACTTCCTTCTACCTGGCCTAATTTTCTCAGGGAATACTACTTTACTCTCAAAGATATTTCTATTTTGTACAATTTTGGCGGCCTTGTTCATGTTACAAAGAAGAGCATACATAAAACTCAAAGAATGATGACATTTACATCACAAGATTTTGCTTTGCTTGCTTTGACACCGACGTGACAGTTCCCAAAAGAGGGAGCATAGGGAGGTGCACTTATTTCTTCACCTGGTTGCCATCTGCTCCCAAGCTAACTTGAGGACAGATGCCCAAATCCAAAGCCCTGTGAATTTTAAGAGAGAACTTCCACCAGTAACCTCCTGGGAATTGAAAGGACAACTCAAGTTGCTCCAGAAGAAGGTAGACTGGATTTTAGCAAAAATTTTTTCACCAAAAGGGTTGTCAAGCATTGGAACAGGCTGCCCAGGGAAGTGGTCGAGTCACCATCCCTGGCAGTATTTAAAAGACTGTAGATGTGGCACTTTGGGACATGGTTTAGTGGTGCACTTGGCAGTGTTATGTTACTGGTTGGACTCAATGACCATACCAGTCTTTTCCAACTTAAATGATTGTATGATTCTATGAATATCGGACGGTTCTTGGCTTGAGCTCCCTCTGGTGGGTAATGCACACTCCAGAGACAACAACTACTGCTAAAGGTAACCACCACAAAACAAAAAACCCATGCAAGTTGTTATGTTTTGCTTAAAATACACATAAATACACCCGCTGAGTAATGATTACAACTGAGATCAGAGTTAAAGCTGCAACTTAACACGTTTGTGCTGAAAAGTGGAAGATGCAAGGTTATTGCCAGAACCTTGTTGGCGGGATTCAGAAAATATTCATTATTTCAAAAATCTCACACCCTAAAGATTCTTTATTTGTTAAAAGGAGTTTAAAATCTGTGAATTCTTACTTACAAAATAAGTACGCCCACACATTTGTCAGCTGAAACAACTGAAAATTAGAGCATATTATATAATTTATATTCTTGGGCACAAATCTAGGTCCTTCCACAAGAACAACGGGCACACTGTATCGCAGTATCCCAAATGCAGGGGTTATGATAATGGCAATTTGTGATAATTCTTATATTAAAATAAACATCAGTAATCTCTGCACTATACAAGGCAATACTTATATTTTTATTACCTTGGCAAAATGCATGAAACTTTGCAAATAGCAGCAATCTGATGTTTGCAGAGGCTTAAAATTAATCATACTTTTCTGCTCTCATAAGTGGCACCAATAAACCAAACTAACTCTTGCATCCCTTTGTTTGTTTTTTTTTTTCATTCAGAAGCTTACTTGTTGGTCTGAATCACATACTGACAGATGTTTTGAAAAAAAACCCAAACCAATGTTCCCATCAGAAAACTGTAATCAAGTGTGAAAACATTTGGGGTAAGAATGGTCACAATGAGTTCATGTTCTTTAGTGGACCAAGCCCATACTGTTTAGTCTTAGCAACTATATGGTCTACTCATTTAATTGCTTATGGAGTTACATTTTGCTTAAAGACAACTCAGGGGATGAAAAACTGGACATGAGCTATCAGTGTGTGTTTGCAGCTCAGAAAGCCAACGGTGTCCTGGGTTGCATCAAAAGCACTGTGGCCAGCAGGTCGAGGGAGGTGGTTCTGCCACTCTACTCTGCTCTGGAGAGACCCCACCTGGAGTGCTGCATCCAGCTCTGGGGTCCTCAACACAAAGAAGACATAGACCTGTTGGAGCAAGTCCAGAGAAGGGCCACAAAAACGCTCAGAGGGATGGAGCACCTCTCCTATGCAGAAAGACTGAAAGAGGTGGGATTGTTCAGCCCGGAGAAGAGAAAGCTCTCCGGAGACCTGATTGTGGCCTTTCACTACTTAGAGGGTGCTTCTAATAAAGATGGGGACAATTTTTTTAGCAGGGCCTGTTATCATAGGACAAGGGGTACTGGTTTTAAACCAAAAGAGCGTAGATTCACACTAAATATAAGGAAGAAGTTTTTTACGATGGGAGTGGTGAAACACAGGAACGGGCTACCCAGAGAGGTGGCAGACGCCTCATACCTAGAAACATTCAAGGTAAGATTGGACATGGCTCTGTTGAAGATGTCCCTGCTCATTGCAGGGGAGTTGGAATAGACAACCTTTACATGTCCCTTCCCACCATTCCATGATTCTATGATAACTAAGCTGCAGGCATGTATATTGCATCACAACTTGCATTCTGAACGAAAACTGTAGAACTTATAAAACCCTTTTTTTTCTAATTAATATTTTTCTCCTTTTAAAAAGGAAGCCATCCAACTTTCAGATACAAATAAGAACCTGGTACCAGAAGCTCTTCACTAGATATGTAATTTTAATTGGAATTCTAAGCAATGGATGAAATACCCCAGAAACTTCTCCCAGAATTATTTTAATTAGTTCCTATCCCCTTATGCTGCTTCATACGTTTGCACTTATATTAAGTAACATAAGAGTTTTATGGGGTGAGTGCCATACGTGCAAGTCATATACACTACAGACTGACTTGTTTGTAGACACGTAGGACTGAATGCTCCATGTGGTCTCTGCTGGCTAATTAATTTGTAAATTTATGAATCCTCCTGCTCCTGTATCATGGATGGGGAACACAATGGATGTGTATGAACCTGCTTACAACACCCATAGTTCTGTGCTAAGAAAGAAGTACTAAGTGACTTTGTTAGCTCTGATGCACAGCCACTTTGAACCTCAAAGAAAACATATGATTTTCCTTTATTCTTCATGTGAAAACCAGAAAATATCTATTTGTAAGAAAAATAATTAAATGCGTGGCTTTGCTTTTAAATTATTATTGCATTAATTAAGATTATTCTGCAGTAGTCATTTTATTCTATGCAGTTAAATAGAATTTCACAGCATGTGTTTTATTTTGTTTGGCCAAACTCCAGGCTTTCTGATCCTCTAGCAGAGCCTAAAGAGTTGCCTGAATATTATAGAAAGAGCTACATAAGTGAATTAAACAGTACATTGCAAAGAAAAAGGCATTTAGTGTTATTGAGAAGTAAAGTCTATTTTACATCTTTATTACAGTGGTAGCACACTCACTAAAGTATTGCTTGTCTTCCCACAAGATTCTGATGAACGCCAAAACCTGTGATGTCTTTAACTTATTTTATTAGTAGAACTAATCTGTTTCTCTCTTTTACGAAATAATGTATTGCTGATTATTCTAGCTGAGTGCCCTTCTCTTAATTTTGGGTTTCTAGTTTTCACGTGTCTCAAGAAGGTCAGTGGATGCTTCCTCTGTGAGAGCAAGTGGAGCATACTCTTGAAATATGTTACGTAGTTTCTGGAAAGCGCTCAGCCATTTCCTCCTAGCTTGCTGCCCGTGCACAGATCCTTGCTGAAAATATCCCTGTAAAACGTGTTATGAAGATGACTAAAAGACAAGCTGTGAGAACATACCGGAAAACTAGTAAGTTGCTTTAATCATAAAAGGTGATTAAAGAACACCATTACTTTGGGTAGGTGCAGTTCTAGCCTACCAAACTTCTGCACAGTTTGGCAGATGGACAGATACAGGTCTGCGACTTATTACCTCTGTTTTAGCAAGCATATATCTCAACTGGGCCTCAGTTACACCATCTCTAAGATGGGGATAAAATGTCATATGCCTATTTGATGACAGTGTTACCAGCATCATTAATAAAGATTTGGGAATATTTTCATTCAGATAGTTTCCAATGTTGCACTTCTTGGTATAATAAGAAAAGCACTGCTGTTCATTTAAATAAAGATACTATTCATTTGCACAATATAATGTGTAAGGAAACTCTTTACACTTAGTACATCTACCATGCAAGCACTTAGAAATAAAACTTGCAGTGATTAAAGAAGTGAACCACTTTCTGATTAATGAAGTATAAATTCATGTCCTTAACAGATTGGAAGAAAACCCACATTTATTCCTTTACTGAATCCCTTCTGAACAGAAGCAGCACTGACCTGGTAGGCTGCTTGAAACAAAATGGACATGAAGAAAGCAGACTTCAGGCTGCTCAGGAAACTAGTAAGATCCCCTGGGAAAATGCTTTTTTTTTCAGATGCTGAGGTCCATCAGTGCTGCTCATTTTTTAAACATGACCTCCTAAGGGCACAGGACGAGGCAATTCCCAAAGGTCAGAAGTCAAGCAGACGAGGCAGAAGGCAGGCTTGGTTGAACAGGGATCTTCTCTTGGAAATATGGCAAAAAAGGAAGGTGTATGCCCAGTGGAAGCAAGATCAGGTGACATGGGAAGAATTCAGAGATGCTGCTTGCTGCTGTACAGATTATTTTGCTGCATTTGATGGCAAAAGCTTCAAATGAGTCAGAGGATAAATATTTCTCCAATAAGACAGATAATCTTACAGGGGATATACTTTGTCCATTCAAACCTTAAGCGATATGATGCAATGATGCATCTTACCAAGACTGCGCTTACATGCACACGTGTAGCAAATCACATTTTAACCCTTCTGCTTACAAGACACACTTTAAATACTGATGAGCTGAATTCGCGATTGCAAAATATACATCTAAATCCAAATTTTGTGCACTACCCTTCCTTGGAGCAGATGAAACTCTGAGCTTGCAAAACTCAAAATATTAAACTACTCAGAGTTTCACTGGAAAGATGAAGCTAGGCTTTAGAGTTATCTCCACTTCTTAAGTAATGGAAATTGCATTTGCTTGGTATACAAGAATCTCACAGTTCCAAAGCAGAATTTCTAGATTTGCTCCTGCGTATAACTCTCTTCTGGTGACATTCTTTCCTCCCCTCAATGGTTTATCATTAAGACCTTTAAAAATATTTTATCGTCTTCTAAAATATGTTAGAGATATTTTAACATAGAGAGAAACAACGTATGTTTATCAACCGCATTTTTCAGAAGAGTAACCAACCATGTTCTTAAGGCTCCAGACTCAAGACGTTCCCTCCTCTTTCTTTCCTCTCTTCAATACTTCTGTCATCTTCTCTCTCTGAACAGATATCCAAGGAAGCTGTTTGCTTTTCACATTCAGCGCTATCTCATGTGTCTTGTGAGCAGAAGGGTTAAAATGTGATTCGCCATGCATGTGCATGTAATATATACGTTTCTTCCCCATGTCCTGATCCTGCAAGACAGTGACCACCCCTGTGTCGTGCTTTCTTTGCGTTCATCAATGCAGCATCTAACACAGTAGGGCCCGTGTCTTTGAAACAAAGATTACTGTGATGATCACAAAGAGATTCGGCCCAATCTTTACCAGTCACAGCTTGTAGTAGAGGCCTCAAATATATACATTTAAAATAGGAGGAAATAAAACAAGTGGGAGACACACAGTGATGCTCAGTACCTTTTTTTTTTGCCCATGACGGGAAGAAAACAGGGGAGGACGATTAGCTGTAGGAACGCACTGTGAAAAGAGTTAAGAGAACTCTCACCATGCCCTGAAATCAGGAAACACAGAGCAACTGCTCTTGAACTCCTCTGACTGAACAATTAGTCACTTGACACATACACACACTAACTAATAAGCCAGTGCACCTGCTTGTATTTAGAGCACTTTAAACATCATAAACAAGTTTAAAAAAAAAAAAAAAGAAATATACAAAAATAGTGGATCCACATTAAGGCTACTAAATTATCTTGTAGAACTTCACCTTTTTAATGCTGTCACACTGACTGCAGTGCCTGTTAACCAAGTCCAGGCAGCCTTTGTTGACAGCATGCATGCGGATTTCTTTCATCCCAGAGCAGTAACAGTGTATCTCCTATCCTTCCATCAAATGCAAAGGAATTACCAATACAGTAGAATCTGCACAGATTTCTGTAACACAGATTTATTGAAAGCAGTGTTTAATCACATGGACTGCAGCTATACAGTCAGTCTAAATTTATCCATAAGCATTTAGAGGTCACAGATCCACTGCATGGAGGTAAACTCTGAAGCAGACTAAAGCCACTCAGATCCGTTCAGTTTTACTAAAACAAGTTAATTTGCCTCTATACCTGGTCATTCCGTTTCAAATATCCACTTTGTTCCAGGGACAGTTCTGTTACTTTACGTACTTTCACAAAGTGAAAACTTTGCTCTCTTTTCCAGCTTAGGAGCATACCAAAACTCATTTTTTGTACTACTTTCCTACTAAGAGGGACACTAGGAAGAAAAGCAGTAACCATCTGCTTGACGCTACGAGGGGAAAAAAAAAACCCTCAAACAAAACCTGAAGAACATGTAGTCACAGAAAGAAAATCTTCTTATGAATTCCTTCTCATATAAACATCATACAGGCAGCTTTAATTTTGGCACATCCTTACTTCCGAGTACGATTATTTCCTTTGAGTGGATTTGTAACTGTAGCACTATTTTGATTTTGGAAAGAAATTTCTATACTACATCCTGTACTTTTATCATCTAAAGACATATGGCATGAAGGGGGGAAATGAAAATCCTAACCACACTATCTATCCGTCAACTGAAACCTGGTAATACTCTAGCACTGATCTTCACAGAAAATTATAACACTGATAATGCTGTACAAAATTTGTTAATCATCTATAGAGGCTATGTACTTTTTATCAAAGGGCTGCTACATTTTCCCTGTGCTATTATAAAATATCTCTTTAAGGTCAATTGAACCAGAGTTTTCACTGTAAGTACAGATCAAATGGTTCCCTACAGTGGAGACAGCAGCTCTTTACATACTAATGCTCTCTTCACATTTGTTTTTCCTGCAGGAAATCATAAAATGCATTAACTGACAGAGACTCCTACTTGATTTAAAGTAAGATCCTGCTCTGAAGAGTGTCTCTATATAAGACTCTGTTTATTGCTTCTCAGTGGCACTATAGCAGATAATTCCTTGGGAAAGAAAAGATAGTTTTTTTACTTCCATACAGTTTCTTGAATGTTATCTTCCAAACTCATACTAGGCTGACTTCTCCTTTCTGATCATAAAGATACAGCACAAGAAACTATGCCCTCAGAGACACCCACACAACACCACCCCCCTCCAACAAGGCTGTGCAGTTATAGCTTGGCTTTCTCTCTCATTGCTACAACCTTACCTTACAACATAAGCAGCTTGCAGCAGGCAATCACACTAATAAGAGTTTTCAAATTTCTGCCTATTCTTAGCATCAGTACTTTAAACACAAACATCTGTAGGAACCACAGGCATGAATGCTCAGACACAGTAGCAAGGTATAGCTAGGTGACGCTTTCAGGCTGACATAGTGCACCAGTGCCTGGGTATAGATTCTCATGTCTTACGTAATTCAGCCATTTGGACTAACTCCTCACTTTGCTCTGAATGAAGGAGAGAGAGAAGCAATTAATTCTTTCTTTTACCCACATAAAATATCTTCCAATGCCTTGTCAATATGCATTGTCTTAACTTACATCAGGCTTTCAGAGGTTGCTTCCATGGGCTCAGAAAGAGAATAACAGAAAGTATAAATTAGTCAAACAGAAATATCTTCTCATAAGCACTAAGCAAACCCATTCTGAGACGAAGCCAAGTCCATGTTGGTGAAAGAAACCAGAGTGACAGAAAGAAAATCCACAATCCTCTTGTCCTTTACGATAGCTCAAACTCATGACAGAATTTACAACTGTGCAACGACAGGCTTAGCTTTTGCTTTGTTGTATTGTACTGTACAGCGAAAATTTATCCCTGTGCTCTTTTAAGTTTTGTATAGAAGCATGTTCTTCCCCATTCACTTCCTCCTCCAATCCACCCAGAATTCTCACGCTTCTGGTATTTTCTCTGTTGAATGACATTTCCTCCCCTCTTCATTCTGCTGTTAACTGCAAGTGCTTAGGGTGCCACACTGTTGAAGGAAACAATTTCCAAAGGGGAACTATTTCTGGTTCAGACCAGTTCAAGAATTTTCACAGCACAAAGTTCATGGTATAACCCAAAATCATTTGTGTGCCTCAGGTGAAAGGAGGTTAGTCTCTCTCTACATTTGCCCTTTACCAAAGGTCCTCTATGGAGAAATGCTGGGTTTTTTCCTACTGGTCTTTTACTCATCAAAATCTAATTGCTTATCAGTTGGGCACACTTTATATGTCCACCGCACCTACAACCAATTGAAGCAGGACTGCGGAAAATTATCGGCCTTGATTTCAGTGTATCTGTGGCAGGCTGACCACAGGGCTGAGCAGGACATGGTGGGCGCACAAAGCAGGTACATATTTACTAACAGAACCAGAGGAGACTCAGATATCTTCAGGAGAGCACGTGATTTACAGAGACTAGGAGCTGAAAAATGAGGCATTTTACAATGCCTCACGATGAGGTTAACAAGTTACACGCAGTACCACTATAAAAAGCAAGAGATGTGGTTCTTATTTGTCCTTCCACCACCCTCCTAATCTTTAATCAGATAAATTGTCATGGCAACTTGATTTATACACCAAGGATACCAGCAAAGACAAGTCAATTCCCCTTGGGAAACTAGTGAATAGAAAGAGTCCTGCTCGTTCTGACACTGAGACTAAAGCTAAATGCTCTTCCCTGTCACAGGTTCACCATATACTGCCAGAGCTACTTCTCCCTGCAGCGGTACTCCCCACCAGACACTCTTCCTCAGGGTACAGCCATGAGCCTCCAGTGCATGTCAAAGGCAAGACTTCATTGTTTGGAAAAGGCCCTTCCATGTGTACCTTACAACCTTTTACCACTTGAGAGCCGAGTTCAAAAAGAAATCACAACTCTCTGAGAAGAAGAGTGCTGTAATCCGTTTGGTGCACTCTTTCAAAGGGATGCTGGACTTGCTGTGTGTACTGAACACAATGGATACTGTCCCTATAACTCTCGGCGAGGTGACTGACCCTCATACTAGTCACACAGCTACCCTGAGTATCATATAAACACGTACCACAAGAGGGAAGACACAATTCTTCCACCAATTTTTAAGAATGCTTTCTTTGTAAAAGAAAGCTTTCGCAAGTCCAAACTTGCACAGCACAGTAGGCAACGCACGATTTGAAAAAAACATAAACACATACCACAGCAGATAAATAGGCATTTATTAAAGTTCATCTCAAAACAAACAAAAATAATAAAGGACATTAAGGCATCTTGTATTCAATAACAGTTTATATCGTAAAGATGACTTCTCTTTCTCATACAAGGGAGGCAGATTAGGGGAAAAAAAAGAAAAAAAGAGCTCACCCAAATAAGAGTTCTCCTGATATGTTTGACAAATTGCTGACTTCCACTGTCCCACCACTCAGTCAGCAAATCCCTCTAAAGAATGCCCATTTCTCCAGTGAAAGAGCTACAAAATCCCAACACTTACTGAGACACTGCAAGAAAGCTCTTTTCCTGCCCCTCAGACATCCAGCCATCTGCAAAGACACACACTGGAGAGAGACCAACAGATGGGATACTGCGAGAGTAAAGAAGACACACTTCTGCTATAACCACTCATTTTTGAGCAGACTAGAATATCTGGCCTTGCTTTCACTAGTATTTGCTATTTTAGCTAGTGAAATGGGACCACAAGCTCTAGTCTGTTTTGCAATGCAACACTTTTTATGTTTTCCTTCTATGTTCATATTAGATAAAAAAATGACAAAGGTCTTATTTCCATGGAATAATTTATTTTGATGAATTAAGCTGTCAAGTGACCAATCACTGTTATAGTGCTTTTTTCTTCAGTTGGAATAAGAACATCAGGAAACGTTTACAGTATCATTGGGTTCACTATAACAGGATTTTACTACAGACTAAAATATAAATTAAAAAACACTGCAGCACTATTCACTTCACCACACTGGCTCTCTATATCCTTGGTCACAATCTAACCTTCATTTAAGGCAAGTTTGTTGTTTGTTTTTTTTTTTTCAAAGAAGACCACATAGTCTCTAGATAAACTTGTGTGACTAGATTTACAAGTTAGGAAATTGAGCTTTATAAAACGTTAACTTCAGCAAATACAAAAGTTATTACGAGAGATATGGTGACCCAAAATTGCACTGTATTAAAAGGTGGAGTTTCCTTGTACCAAAGTCCTTTATTCATCATCTTTAGAACCAGTTTTGCTTAACTATAAAAGAGACACAAAAAGAAAGTATTCAAAGTTTAGACTGCCATTCCATTTATTAGGAAACAAGAACAACATTATCTCCATCTCACATTAAAACATGTATACTTAATTAACAATACAGACTGTGCTACTGTACCAAGAGACTGAAAAGCACCAAAATTAATTCTTAAATTTAAACACTAAATGAACTTACTTCCTGAACATGAAAGTTAAATTATAAAAAAACACAGCAACAACCCCCCAAAAACCTCAGGGTACTGTTTCTATTTAATTTGAAGGCTCCATCACCAGCTCTCCAAAATGAAAAAGATGAAGTAATGGAACATTATTTTTACACATCTTTGAGAAAATTCCCATATAGAAATTTAAACAATATAAGAACAGACATTAACTTCATATTTCTCACTTTTTAAAGCTAAATTCATAATTATTAAATGTAGGACACCTGTTATGGAATCTATCTGGAATCTAAAATATCCACTACAAATAGCCACTTAGAAGGACTCTGCCCAAAACCACCCTCATAATTTACTTGCTCTTATTTAACAACTAGAACTGAAAATTACTGAAAATTGCACTGAAAATTACTCAGAGTTGTGTAAAATAAAAGAGTTCGCTTTCAAAATTGTCAATCAGTGATTTTCACTGAATCAGCAAATACAAGAGGGTGGAAAAATTCAATGCTGAGGGAGCAAATAGAAAATAATTATCCACTGGAGTAGCTGTAGCAGAGAATCAGGCTTGTAGGAGACAGTAAGTTGCTCCCACTTGACACAGGTCCCTTTTTGTGCTTACTTATCCACTGCTCTCCAGAACCTAGCAGCAGCACTAATTTTGTTTTGAATCGTGTTGTCATATGAAGACAGAATACTTGCACTACATTTGGTCAGCAAAGCCCTCTCATCATAAAACTAAAATGTAGCTGCTCAATAAATAAATACTAAAACAACCAAGGCCAAAGAGCAAGCAAAGTCCTTCTGATTAATATTCAGAAGGACCAGCACTTCAAAGCATTTGAGAAATACATAACTTAGAACCCAAAATAAGCAACTGTTCTTACTCTTTCTTTACTTACAGTAAAAAAAGATAACTTGAAAATACTTACATGCTGGACACATACAGAAATTAATCAGACACCACAGTCAAATCCAAACATAGTTGGAAGAAGAGCAAGAAAAAATATATCAGATCAGTTTTCTTCAGATATAAGTACAAATAATTTTTAATGTACATGCACAGTAGTTTCATAATACTGCATATAATACAGTCATGTTACCTTAATTACGTCCACCCAGTTCCACCCTCGCGGAAGCTCCCCTTTGTTATCTGCAGAATAAGAAGGTTTCATTTTCAACACACAAGCTAAGGGAAACATCTATCTTTCTTCAAAATGAACGCACAAAATTCTAAATATCCAAAGTCCTCAATTTCTCCAGTACGAAGCCCCAAGGACAAACCCAGATTTTAACGTCTTAAACACAGCTTCTTCTTCAACCAAGCTGTGGCAGGAGAGGCTCAGATTAGATATTACAAAAACATTTTTCACTGACAGAGTGGTTAGGTATTGAAATAAGTTGCCCAGAGAGGTGGCGGAGTCACCATCTCTGGAAGTGTTCAAGAGACACCTGGATGTGGCACTTGGGTATACAGTTTAGGGATGGTAATGGTGGTGCTGGGTTGATGGTTGAACTGGATGAACTTGAAGGTCTCTTCCAACCTTGATGATTCTGTGATTACATGATTCAAAGCAATTCCGTTTGAATAAAAACACCTCAGTCCACCTGAAATTTAACTTAGAAGCTAACTCCAACATGAGCTAGGCTGACTAGCAATGATGAATTCTGTCAAAGAACAAAATTTTATGCAGCTTTTCCTTTATGCATTTTCCATTAAGCTTACCAACTATACGTTAGGTTAGGGAGATCATATGCAGCAACCTCTTATCACAGGGTACAACTTATTGCTGCAATAGGATTGTATTATCCAAATCATTATTAACAGCTGAGGCTGAACACGAGTCATTAGCAGAATTAACTGAAATAAGCAACAGCTTTCAATCAAAACACTACTATTTCATTGAAGGCATTAAATATCTGCAGAAACACCTCTATTTCTAAAATACAAACTAAATCAGATGTTTTATTTTGGGTTCCAAAACAAATACTTTCATTTAAAAATTACAATTTTAATAATATGAGTAATTTATGCGGGCCCATCAAAAAAACCACATCTTTTGTCAATAGAGGTTCCAAATCCTCTCCTCCAACGAGTATTGAAAATTTCACTTTTGTCACAAATTGAATTAAAAAAACCTAAAAAACAATGACATTGTGAAATCCCTACCGTGTAGAAAGTTGCTTTGACCGGAACTAACATCTCAGGTAAGAATAATTCGTGTAGAAAAGTAAAACAGAGACCAGAGACTTAAAGTAGTTCATCTTGTAAACAAACTACTGACTCTGACTCCAGCAAGATGTCATTACTATAAAATTTGGATTTTCATACTGACCAAAAAAAGAATATTATAGTAAACAAACCTGTTTTATCAGCTAGCTTTCGCTTCTGAGTTTTGGATAACTGCTCCTTTTTCTCTTTTTTCTTACTTGCAGGCACATCAGGAGTTCCAATTGCAATACTATTGCTTACTGAAGTCTGAGAAAGATAAAAGTGGTTGTAAATACTTGCATATTAGTTCCACAAATACCTCTGTGTGGTGTAATTACCAAACGCGACATACTGAAATATCTTGACTGTTAGAAAGAAGCCATGCTGTCAGCAGCCTGCAGCTCTTAATCAAC
>JAYRBT010000139.1:40664049-40718620 GCA_036023395.1 Myiotriccus ornatus
ACCAAACGCGACATACTGAAATATCTTGACTGTTAGAAAGAAGCCATGCTGTCAGCAGCCTGCAGCTCTTAATCAACATACAACCAGGACTGTAGTTTTGAAAAACACATGTTGAGGACTAGAATTATTTTCTTTTACAGTTGGAAAAGGCAACTCTTACACTTTTCAAATTTAATCATGGAGTGTGATTTACATTTTAGTGAAGGGATTCAGACTACTCAAACATGGAAACCATTTCTTCTTCCTCAAAACAAATCCGCAGTACTGTGATGGCAAATAATGTCCTCACACAACACAGAAACCACAAATTGACTCAGGCTGACTCCTTAAGACCCTGGAGGTGAACTTATGCAATCCACTGCACTCCAGGAAGGCTGCAGTAAATTGCCACCCTTCCAACCCTCAGCACACACCTTAAATCTCTGTTTCAGCTTCCTTTAGTTTTGCTTCTGCCCCAAGTCTCCATTTTTATGTTACCGTGTGGGACAGAACAGCAGCCTACAAACACTTTGGTATAACAGCAAAGTAACAATCAAATATAACAACTATGACCTCAGAGCACCATGGCACCATACTCTGTGTGACAGTCTTAGCCACTAATGTGTATACCCAATGAACTGATTTACAACCTAAAGAGAGAGCTATGAAGTATTCAGAGAAATAATAACCATATTTTTTTTCAGTTTTAAAAGCACAAAAGTAAAATCTGAATTTATCTACTTACCACAGTGTTAACAGGCTGATTTTCCATGAACACCTCTTTATTGTCTTTGGCATATTCAAAAAGTGTGTATGTCATAGCAGTTCCAAGATTTGCTTCAACTTCTACCATTAACTTCTCCAATATACTTTGCTTAATAGCTGCAGATCTAAAAGAAACCATTAAAATAAACTATAAACTAGACAGATGAAGGAAAGTTTACCAAACAAAAAGCCCCCATGTACAAGGCCAAGGAGTGAAGCTGTCATAAATACTTACATCGTGTTGTTGAAGAAAGCATCCATTGATATGACTGGTGCTGTTTGTGGATATGTTTCTGGCCAAGAAACTTCTATTAGAAAAGCTTTCGGATCACCACTTTCACCTATCTGAATGGAAAAGAAAAACTTTATAAACCAACAGTTTCCAGTTACCTACTAAGAATTACGATGTCAATACAGAAGTCTTTTATTTCTTTTAGACCAACTAAATTTCTTGAGACAACAACTATTTTCATCAAGTTATCAGTTAGAAAACCAAGCTGTTATCTAGAAAAAGCATTTTGAAGCACATTGATTACAAAACAGCTGTGCCCTGTACGTGAGACAGGTGCGAGACATGACGGTCCGAAAGTTGGCGTACGAATTTTTTCTCACTTACCTGCATTATGCTTTCTCATAATACAAATCCTTCTTTGGGGGAAAGGCGTATTATTTTCTTTGTTTGACACTACGTTTTACTGCAGTTAAATTGAGTTATCCTAACTTTTGGCAATTACTTTTCGTCTAATAAAAATTAGAAATGACCAAAGCTGGTGAAATGTAAACCAATACACCGTAGACTTGTAGGCATGTCACATTTCCCCTTCTGAGGAAATTAAATTCACTAAGAACGATCCTATCAGTGAAGAAAGACTGCATTTACATGGATGGGACTCCAGAGCTATTAATTAAATTGACCCGTATCTCGTTACAATTACTGACACTATTCGTAAGTTATTTGAGAAGTCACAAAAAGGTGATTCTAGATGCCTTCTCCCCAGCACAGGCATATGACATTTTCAGAAGTCTTCCTTCTCTCCCATGGGTGCCTAAGTTTTTGTCAGTAAAGTTCTCTGGCCATCCAAAGATCTGCCCCACTCCATGCTCAGAAGAACTTCCAGGTCTTTAAATCTGAGAAAACTGGAGAGAATTTCATGCCATAATCTAGCTGCGTGTCTTAAGCTTGGCACTCCTTGTATGTCTCTCCTGAGCAGAACTGTATCAGTGCATGTGCCCAAAGCATTTCGTGGATTTTCTCTTTAGCAGGCAGGCAGAGCATCTCCAACTGCCTCTGGATGAGAGACTGAAACCTCGTAACTGAGCAGCAATGAAGGTTCAAAGTTTTACATGGCAAACATCTCTCTAAGTCTCTATATTTCTGAGCAGCCAGGGGATGTATTACTCAGCCGGCTAGCTCCTTCAGATGGTTTGACAATTCTGGCTACACCGGGCATAGAGATGCAAGGCTAAGGAATAACTGCCTTGTGGTGCCAAGCAATAGGATGAGAGCTAAGGGGCACAAAGTGATACACTGGAACTTCCACCTGAATATAAGGAAGGACTTCTTTACTGTGTGGATGACCAAGCACTAGAACAGATTGCCCAGATTGGTAGTGGAGTCTCCTTCACTGGAGATACTCAAGAATCATCTGGATACAACCCTGTGCAATGTTTTCTAGGATGACCCTGCTTGAGCAGGAAGGTTGCACCACATGACCCTCTGTGGTCCCTTCCAACCTGACCTAGTCTGTGATAAACCCACACTGGGAGCAGGATCCTAAACATGAGTTATGAAGCATCACTGTACCAAAACTTCTGAAACAGCGGCCTACGGATCTACCCTTCATTGAACACCGGACATCTCTTCGGCTTAGTTGCCCCTGGTACGGCAATTACAAGGCAGCAAAGTAACTCCAGTGCGCAACTTCGCCTTACCCTGTACTGGAAGGACACGGGGCTGAGCTCCCTGAAGCACAGGTCTCCCTCGTAGATGGAGCGCAGCGCCTCCAGCTCCATCTGCAGCCAGGGCAGAGCAGGGGTTACCGATCGCGGCCCCGACACCCCCGGCTCCCTCCTCCCGCCCCTCACCGCTCCAGCGCCCGCCGCCTCCCTCTGCCCGCCGGGCCGCTCCCCCTCCCCACACGGCGGCTTCATCCATCCATCCATCCATCCATCCATCCATCCATCCGTCCGTCCGTCCCTCCGTCCCGGGCTCGCCCTCCCGCAGGGAGCAGGGCCGGGGACTCACCTCCTGGTCCTCGTTGGCCGCCATGGCCGCAGCCCGGCTCCGCACTCCCGGCTCCCCTGCCCGGCCCGTGCCCGCTCCCGCCGGGGCTGGGCGGGCCTGGCCCCGCCCCGCCGCACGGACACGCCCCCGCCGGGGCACCGCCCCCTGCCCTCCCATTGGCCCGCTGCGCGCCCGCCCGCGCTTCCTCCCTCCGCTCACTGGCTCCTTGGCCAGTGACGTCACTCCCGTCCGGCCCGGGCCGTGCGGCCGCGGCTCCTATTGGCCGCTCGCGCTGCCCTTCCGACAGCACGCGGCGCTCGCTTCCTGAGGCGGGGTCGCGCGCGCTGCCTCCCGGGACCCGCGGCCGCTCCCAGCTGGCGCTTCCCGGCTCCATCCCGCCGCGGCCGGCGGCGTCCCGGGGAGGGCGGGCCCGGCACAGCGGGGCGCCCCTGCGGTCGGCCTGAGCAGCCCTTCTGCCGCCGCTGTCCCGCCGGCCCGCGGGCCGCCGCGCCGGGCGCAGGATGACCCCGCCGACGCACTGGGACTTCCCGGTGGAGCTGTGCTGCCGGCCCATGGCGTTCGTCACGCTCACCGGCCTGGACGTGGTGTACAACGCCGTGCACCGCGCCGTGTGGGACGCCTTCTGCGCCAACCGCAGGGCCGACCGCGTCCCCATCTCCTTCAAAGTGCTGCCCGGCGACCACGAGTACCCCAAGTGCAGGACGAAGGTACCGGGCGCCCCCCGTCCCGCGGGGCTCCAGCCCGCTGTCCCCGCAGCACGGCCCCGGCAGCGGGGACGCGGGAGTCGGTGTCTCCCTGCGGGAAGGGCTGTGGGCTGGTCTGCGGGCGGCCGAGCGCCGCGCCCGGCCGGACCTGCGCTGCCTCTTCCCCCGCTGTTGGAGGGGAAGCATGGGAGCTTCAAGTCAGGGAAATCGTGAGGGTGAAGGGGAAGCCAAGGGTGTTGTGAGGGAGCGCTGCGGGTGCATAGGAGACCGGGGTGCCTTAGCTCGTGAGCCAGAAGCAGACAGTATGGTTTGCTTTTTGAAGTACTTGCTGTTCTTCGACTCAGCACTAAGGCGTCTTGTAAAATTTGAGCTTTAATGAAACCTCAAGTTTAACTCTGGAGAAATTAGATACTTGGGATTAGTGTGTTCTGAAAAAGCTTGAAGCCTTTAGCTAGGTGAAACACAGCAGAAGGAATATCTCTGCTCTACTCTCTGCTTTGCAACAGGAAGTTAAGAAGCAGTGTCAATGGATTTCAGCTCTGGAAAACTACATAATTCCATGATGCTGGTGAAGGCAAACAATCTAAACTGATGTGTCCTTACTCTGTTTGAGAGCCCTGTTTTAAATTGAGGCTAATGTTTCATGGTAGTATGTGAAATATGCTACATTCTGAACTTGACCCTTTTCTCCAGTCTACCTGGATTATGTTGTTCTTTGCTGCTGATATCTCAGACATAAAGCCTTGATGCCAGGTATCAAAGGATATGCTTTAATAGGGAGCAAAGGCTTAAGGGGAGGAATGTTAAAGGAAACACGACAAACATATTTTCTAGTGACAAGGATGTAGAGGCAATTCCTTTCCTCCTGCTGCAAATGTTTATGAATGGATTTGGTAGCTTGCTTTAATATCCTCAATATTTTCAGAGGACATCCTATGAATGGTATATTCCAAAAGGAATCCTGAAAACTGGTTGGATGAACAAACACCTGAATTTGGTTCCAGCACTCGTGGTGGTATTCTATGAACTAGACTGGGATGAACCACAGTGGAAGGAAAAGCAGCTGGAGTGTGCTACTCGAGTTGAAATTGTCAGGTAGACTTTTTTCACTTGTTTCATAATGTACTAAAAGCTAAAGTAAGTGTGAATTGCAGAATATAAAACAAATCTTTTTTTTTTTCTTAAGCACAAATTAAGGGGAACTTGAGCATTGCTTTTTAATATACAACTGACAATAAAAATCCTTTTTTTAATGGTTTATTTGTAAAAGTTACTTAAGTAAAAACAGCCCCTGGAATTTTGCCTGCTAAACTCTGCACAGCTATCCTGTCCCAAAAAAGGGAACACAGCATTCTGTGAATGATGGAGTATATTGTTGTATTTGGCTTTTTCTCCTATGTAACATTTTTCCAGTGCTTCCATCTAGACTGAAATCTCATTTTGTTCTGATTACTCAGAAATAAGAAGTGAAACCTTGACGCTGTGCCGTGTTGTCTTTATTTTAGGCAAAGTTTGCAGGGAAGAAATACGAAAGTTGCTGTGGTTTTGATTCAGAAAAAAACGCCGTTGCCTCCAGGTACTTGAAAACTGTGCACAGTTGTGGAGTTGTCGTTTTTCAGAAGGCCCAAAGGACTGAGCTGACTGTTGTTTGTCACGTTATCTGCAGTTCTTCATCTAATGTCATCTACATACATTAAATGTGACTGCAGGAAAGTGTAAGGATAAAAAGCACTCAGGGCAGTTGACCCTAAACATTTGATACTTTTCTCCTTAACTTCTTCCACTTAAATCCAAGTGATTTTTGATGTGCAGTATCAAGGATGGTTTACTAGTGTAATACACGTGACATGTCTTTTTGTAAACAAGTTGCATTTTAAACTTTACTTAAGATCAAGAAAAGCAGTAAAAGCACTGAAAACTTAGAGGAAGGGTATTTGGTACCTATAAAGGTCTTTCATCTTAACTCTGTTTCAATCAATAAAATTTTGGAGCCAGGTGGAGCTGTGAAATGTGATACACTTTAACCTTACATTAACCTTACATTCAGCTGCTGCTTCAGCTGTAGCTGTACACTCTTGAGTGTCTGACAGACTGTTTTTTTTGGTTTTCACTCTACCTGCTATATGTGTTTGCCTTTCCTGGATGCTGTGGTATTTCTCAAGACACAGAGTATTTTTTTAGAATAATTTTGTGAGATATGAAATGAAAAACGTATGTCATACTTGTAGTTTTTTGCTAGAAACTGCTAGAAAGTTTCTGCAATGTGCTCTGCTGGATGAAACGCATAGCATTCTGAGAGAAGTAAGAAAGAATGTGATCTTGGTTGTTTAACTTTAGTAGATTTTTCCATATCTTTTAGAGCTTTAGGTCTACCTAAGGTTCATAACTTGACTTTTAAGCTTTTAGAGCTAGTTTGACATTGCAGCACCACATACCACTTACTTGTGCTTTCCTTGACTTCTCTAGGGGAAGATGTTATTGCATCAGAGAGGGCAGCGGCTTTATGTAATGCTTGTGACCTTTCTGGAAAATCACTCTTTGTACTTCCACACACTGATCATCTTGTTGGCTATATCATAAGGTAAGCACTGTTTTCCTCTGTTTGCTGATTGTGGGTAGGTTTACACAACACCAGGCCTGCTGGCAACAGCTGGTGTACACTTGTCTCAAATGGGGGAAGGAGTTAGCAGAGCTCATTAAAAGGGCTTTGAACTAGACTAAAGGGGAAAAGGCTTAAAACCAGGTAAGCATGCTGGTGTACTGGTGTGCTAGTGAGGACCTTCATTCTGCAGGCTTATTGGAAGTAGGGGATGGAAATCCATGTGGCAGTGAAGACACAAGGGTTACTGCTGTGTTAGAAACCATGGAAGTGCCTGAGAATGGTCATGTAGGAATTAGGGCTTCTCCGCCTAAAAAGCCTGGTTGAAGTGCATCTAAACCACTGCGCAGAGCATAGGCAACAAACAGGAGGAACCTGGAAGCTCTTGCACAGCTGGAAAACTGTGGTCTGGTTGCCATCATGGAAATATGGTGGGATGATTTGCACAAGTGAAGTGTTGCAATGGATGACTATAAACTCTTCAGAAGGGAAAGACAAGGAAGGAGGGGGAGGGGGGTAGCTCCATATGTTAGGGAGTGTTTTGATTGTCTAGAGCTTAATGATGGTGATGATAGGGTTGAATGTTTGTGGGAAAGAATCAGGGGGAAGGCCAACATGGCAGGTATCCTGCTGGGAGTCTGTTACAGACCACCCAACCAGGATGAAGATGTATATGAGATATTCTATAAACAGCTGAGAGAAGCCTAATAATTACTACCCCTTGTTATTATGGGAGACCTGAGTTTACCAGACATCTGCTGGAAATACAACACAGCAGAGAGGAAAGAGCCTAGGAGGTTCCTAGAGTGTGTGGAAGAGAAATTCCTGACACAGCTGGTCAGTAAGCCAATAGGGAAGGTGCCTACTGGATCTACTCTTTGTGAACAGAGAAGGACTTGTGGGTGATGTGATGGTTGGAGGCTGTCTTGGACACAGCAATCACGGAATGATAGAGTTTTAGATTCTTGGAGCAGTAAGGAAGGGGTGTCAGTGTCCTGCTGCTTTGGATTTCTAGGGGGCAGAGTTTGTCCAGCTTAGGAGACTGGTTGACAGAGTCTCTTGGGAGGGAGTCCAGGAAGACTGGACATTCTTCGAGAAGGAAATATTAAAGGTGCAGGAGCAGGCTGTCCCCTGTACTGAAAGACAATATAGTGAGGAAGAAGACTGTTCTGGCCTGAACAGAGAGCTTTGACTGGAACCTGGGAAAAAAAAGGAGAGTTTATGTCCTTTGGAAGAAGGGGCGGGGAACTCAGGAGGACTACAAGGATTTCATGAAGTTATGTAGGGAAAAAAGAAGGGCCAAAGCCCAAATAAAACATAATCTGGCCACTGCCGTAAAACAAAACAAAAAACCAATAAAGTGTTTCTATAAAGCCATTAGCAACAAAAAGAGGGCTAAGGAGAATCCCCATCCTTTATTGCATGTAGGGCAAAACATAATAACAAAAGAAGAGGAAAAGGCAGAGGTACTTAATGCCTCCTCTGCATTGGAAGACAGAGACAGGGAGCAGAATGAAGCCCCCATAATCCAAGGGGAAATGGTCAGTGGCCTGCTACACCACTGAGATATGCACAGTTCTGTGGGGCCGGATGGGATCCACCCAGGGCTACTGAGGGAGCTGGCAGAAGTGCTCATTGAGCCACTTTCAGTCATTTACCAACAGCCCTGGTCAAGCAGGGAGGTCCCAGTTGACTGGACATTGCCCACTGTGGTGCCCTGGGGGACTGAAAAGAGGATCCAGGGAACTTACAAGCCTGTCAACCTGACCTCGATGCCAGGGAAAGTTTTGGAGCAGATCACCTTGAGTGCTGTCAGAACTAGGGGATCAGGCCCAGCCAGGTAGGTCCTGCTTGTCCAGCCTGATCTCCTTCTGTGACCGCGTGACCTGCCTAGTGGTTGAGGGAGAGGTTGTGGGTATTGTCTTCCTGGACTGCAGGACTGGAGCCTTTGACACTGCCTCCCACAGCATTCTCCTGGAGAAGTTAAAAGCCCATATTCTTGGACAGGTGTACTCACCACTGGGTAAACTGGCTGGGTGGCCAGGCCCAGAGAGTGTTGGTGAATGGTGCCACATCCAACTGGCAGCTGGTCACGAGTGGTGTTCCCCAGGGCTCGGTACTGGGGCCTCATGAATTCCACACCACTTTGTTTCTCTGGGAATTTCAGTAATGACAGTCAGAGATGTTGCTTTTAAAGAAATATTATTAAATATCCCAAGGTGTTCCCTTCCTCAAGTCAGATAGAGACAAAGTGGACTTTCCTACTTCTGCAGTGGTTTTGGCCCTGCTGGTTCTAAATGATTTTCCCTACAAATGTGTTATTGTTATAAGTTTAACTCTTGGCAGATTTTTGTTTCTCCCCTGCCCCCCTTCCTGGCTGTGCAGCTCTCTCTTTCTGTTTATGCTAAGTGGCATCTATCTGGTTGCAAATATTATGTCTTTGTCATTTTATAAATTTCTTGTGTGTTCTGTTTTAATATTTACAAGGAACACAACATCAAATAAATTAGGAAAACTTTTCAAAAACAGATTAGGGAAAGGTAGACAGACTTGTGTAGATCTAAAATAAGGGCTCAAACTAAGGCAAATCATGATTTAATAAAATTAGTTTTAATTTTCCAATATATGCTCAGGGAGAGAAGGGGTCGTGGTCTGAGAGGCTAATTCTTCTCTCACCTTTGTATTTATATATAAACAGTTTATTTCTCCACATAAATTAATGCTGGTAGTGTATCCACGCTGCTCACAAACTGCCACTGGAATTCATCAAAATAGGGTAACCATTACTTCTAGCTTTTCATATTTTACTCAGTGCTAAAGTGGGAATGTTTACTGCCTGTTAACTAGTGTAAGCCTTTGCAAACTCCATCTGTTTGCATTTTGAGATTTATTATGAAATTTGCAACAGTCTCCAAGTTGGTGGACAAAAAAACTCCAACGACTGTTTGTGCATCTAATCATGTCAGAAGGTTTGGTATAAATCTTTTAATTTTGACATTTTTAATTGAGATTTCACAGTAATAAAAGATTACTGTTTTTTTTACCCTTCAGACTGGCTAATGTTCTCTTATATGGCCGCAGTATAATGCTAGAACAAGTGTACTAGATTGACTTATTTGTCTTGTCTCCCCATTATGACTGAATTCATAGTTAACAATTGCTGTCCAGTAGTCTGTCCCATTGTTTTCTTCCCCATCCACTCAGCTGCACGGCAGGCAGAACATAAGTTGTGATCTGCCTTAGTCAAGGTCTGCAGTGATCCCCCCAGTGATTGACCAAATCACAGAATTGGTACTTCAGCCTTTATTTCCTGCATGTGTCAGTGCTATTGCAAGTATTCCTCTTCTGGATTCTGGTCTTGTTCTAGTTGATTTTACTGCTTATAGCTTGATCATACAGCATATGGTTTCTAGATCATCCTCAGCCTCATACTGCATTTAGTGTTCTTTGTCTTTCTCTTCTCCCCCTGTAATTTACCTTGGGCTATTTATCTTGCAAACACAAATCCCACTGTTACCTCTGCACACTACCAGGTAGCTGTTGACATTTAGACAGAATAATGAAACCTAGTCTGTGCCCTCATAATTTTGTTTACTAATATTTTTTCCTTTCTACTCCTTCCCTCTCAGTCCAGCAAATAAGATCTTGACTTGTTCAGACATTTTCTGGGAGCCTCAGCACTGTTTGCTTGCTTTTATTTAGGGGCATCTCTCCACTTTCTATTGCCTTGCAAAATCAGAACAGCTTACCCTCAGACTTTCTTAAATTAAATACCAGAAATTGTTGTATGAGAAGTCAGTATATAAAGCTCTCAAACTTGCTTGTTCTACTTCTCACTATCCCTATGTGAAGGGCTTTTGTCTCCAGACTCTTATCTGTGTTGTAACTTAAAGAAGAGTTTAGTAATACCTCGAGCTACTTTGCCAACACTGAAATAAGCAGGATTAAAAGTTACTTATTTGAAAGAACTTCAAAATTTCTTTGTATGTGGGAGAAACTTTGTGAAACTTATGAGCAACTTTGTTGCAGGTTGGAAAATGCTTTCTATGAGCATGCACAGACTTACTACTACACAGAAATACGAAGAGTTAAATCTCACAAGGAGTTCTTGAACAAAACCACTCATCAGGTAACGTTACCCTGTTTTTGAAGTACTGTGCAAAATTATATTGCATGTTAAAACATGAAAATAAGGGTTGTTTTTTGCTTAAATGTTTTTATTCCCCCTTTCCAACTTGAGATGTCCTCTCTCAGTACAGAAAGTAAATAAGGTTTTATTTTGTGCAATTTAAGCTTTTATTTTGATTGGTTTTGTTTATACATTCATCTTCCTCACACCTGCCTTAGAAGAGCTGCAGCCCAAAAATCAAGCTCTCAGATTAAAAAAACTTCTTAATTATCTCTATGGTTTAACCTATTTGAGTGTAGTATCTTAACAAGTTGTGGGATGTGCTTTCCTTAGATATTTTGTACTCAAAGTTGCACTTGATTTGGCTTTTTAACTTTTGCTTTTCAAATCCACTCAGACACACGATGTTCTGTTGAGATTGCCAACTTCCCTCTCTTGAAATCTGGAATCCAAGTGATGAGTTTCAAACCACAG
Organism: Myiotriccus ornatus; assembly: GCA_036023395.1. Classification (NCBI taxonomy): domain Eukaryota; kingdom Metazoa; phylum Chordata; class Aves; order Passeriformes; family Tyrannidae; genus Myiotriccus; species Myiotriccus ornatus. Next base: position 40,674,945 of record JAYRBT010000139.1, read on the forward strand.
TCAGCTCTGTTGTGGAGACTTTGGGGTGTTACAAAGCCTCTCCCTTGTTCCGGGGTAAAAGGGTTTGGATAGATTAAATCTGTTGAAAGATCCCTGCTGCGTCATGGTGGCAGAGAGAACTGTTAGGAAACAGCTGCATAGTCAGTTTTTCAAGTCTACTGCTATATTATGTAAATTTCTGAAGTTACCACCTGTATCTGCTTTGTAGGTAACATGTATGTTGGAATGTTTGTGAATGATGTACACTGTTTGTGTTTTGCAGCTTTTATTTGTTAGACACCAGTTCAAAATAGCGTTCTTCAGTGAGCTGAAACAGGATACACAGAATGCTCTCAAGTAAGACTCATGTAATCTTCCCCAGCCCTCTAAGCCATAGACTGAAATATTTTCCTGAATGCAAAATTATTTACTCACGTATGTAAGGGGCAAGTTCTTCACTGGGAAGAACACTCTGATTGATAGCCTGTTTTTTGCTGTTGGGAATCCTGGTCTTAAGTTTTATTATCTTGTATGATTTAACTCTAATTAAAGTATTTGTGCTTAGGAATTACAGAACTGCATATAATCTTGTGCATGAATTGAGGGCTCATGAAACAAACATGCTGGAAATCAAGACCATGGCAGGATTTATAAATTACAAGGTAACAACTGTACTTCTAATCTTTGACAGCCTTTACTTAGAAAGAACTCAATGCATCTTTAATGTGTAAAAAGTTGATTTTATATTGCTTTTACAGAGATGGATTAGAGAGATTGGAATACCAGTTACACTCAGATTTGCAGAGACTTCTGAATTCCATATGAAAGAAAGATCCTTAGCTGAAGTTTGGGATTATTTTGAAGGATTTGAGTTTGAGATGCAATTATCTGAAAGACTGGACTCTCTTTAACTCTCACTCTGTGCAGGGAGAACGAACGCAAGAGCTGCTTGAATATTTTTTTCTTTTTGAAAAACTTCGGCCACTATAGTTCACTTACTGGTTGTTAGGAGGAGGAAAGCAACTTCTTAAGAATCAGACCGTACTTCTGTTGTGTTATAGAGGGTTTTAGATAAAACAAAACTATCCCACCATTTACAACAATCCTGGAGTTGGATTCTATCAAATTCCATTTGCACACTCCAGTCTTCAAAGATAATGATATTTGTAGTGGCTCTGCAGTTCTGTGTTACGTTTGGCAGTGAGTTATGCATTCTTCCATTGCTGTTCTGGGGAGAAGGGGAAGAAAAGTAGCATTAGATGAAATAGAAGACCATATGGTTTCAGGTGTAGTGCATTATGGTTTACATCTATTTTTCTCCCGGTGTTTTTTATGCAATTTTTGCTCTCCAGAAATATGTAAAATTAGTTTGGGATGGTTTTGAGTGCTAATTCTCAGCAGCCTAACACAGTGGTTTTTCCTCTTATTTTGATGTTTTCTAGATCTGTCGCCTTTGTTTTCAGCATAATACTCCACTGGATGCAATTGCACAGTTCAGGAAGCATATTGACCTATGCAAGAAAAAAATAGGAAGTGCAGAACTGGCTTTTGAGCATGCTGCTTGGATGTCTAAACAGTATGTTTTTGCTTAGTAGTGTTTCTGGCTTAGTTTTATATAACCTTATGAAGTTCACTGTTTTACTTGTCTAGACAAGATACAAATTTTGAGTAATTTATCTAAGATAACGATACATTAGAACATATAAACTGTACCCTGTTGTTCTGTTTTGCACTGATTATTGACCAGTTTTCCCTTTGAATGAACAGAGGATAACACAAATACGGCCATAGAATTTAGATGCAAACATTTAGAGAAATGTAATCTACCTTAACACTAACCAGAACTTTTAATTGTAGGATACCTTTCAGTTCAAATTGCTGTTCTGTACATAATCTTGGTTACAAATTTTTTTTAACAGGTTTCAGGCTTTTGGTGACTTGTTTGATGAAGCGATTAAGCTGGGATTGACAGCAATTCAAACTCAGAATCCAGGTTTCTATTACCAGCAGGCAGCCTACTATGCACAGGAACGGAAACAACTAGCAAGTATGCTTTGTAACCATGATGTAAGTTGGAAGGGGAGAGAACACTTTGCAAGTAACCAGATGGTAAATTAGCTAATATTGTAGTCTTAAATGAAAGTGGAACAATCTTTAATATGCATAAATGAAATCCAGAGAAGGGATGTATTTGTTCTGATGCTTACCAACATTACGTGTATTTGTTATGTATGGGAGAAGTTACTCCAGAGAAAATGCATTAGTATTTATTTTATTACAAATAATTCTGGCATGTTCTTAATTTATTTTTTTTAATATACTTTCTACATCTCTAGATACTTGAAAACTTACTGGTTTTTTTTTCCAGTATATTTTTCTGTATGTGCCCTGTATCTGTTGACTTATGGGTAGCTGAGAAACAAGAGCATTAGTATTAGTATATGGGGGAGGGTATTGTTTTAGGGTTTTTCCGATGCTTACCTGGCAGAAAATGAAACATGAACCCTTTTTTGTTACTGTTTTTGCTGAATTTACAGTCCTCTGTGATGTATCCCAATCCGGATCCCCTGGAAACGCAAACTGGAGTGCTTGACTTCTATGGGCAAAGACCATGGCGGCAAGGAATATTGAGTATGTTTCTGTGTCTTGTATCTGTGGAGTTTGTAAAAACTTTTTTAGCTGCTGATCCTGCCAGCTAACTTAGTGGTCATCACCGTGTAACCCCTTTTCCACTGAGATGGATGCAGGGCTGAGACCTCACTCTCTTGTTAGTTGGTTGTACGACTTGAACAGGCGTCAGTTGGCAGCACGGGAATTGTGCTTGACCTCTATAACCATCAGGAAAAGGAACCTCAGGTTTGTGCAGGATCAGGTCTTCAGCAAAGTTGCATAGGCCATATTGAAGCTCTGCTGCTGCTGCTTTGTTTCTGTTGCTGCCCAAGCTACCTGTAATCACTGTGCTGCAGGAATCCCAACTGCAGTGAAATGGGATCCTGGGAAGAGACATTGGAGAACTGGATACAGCAAAAGTAATGTCTGTGAAAGTGATCGTTATAAGTTCATCCTGCCATCCATACTGTGTCTTGTCAACTGCAGACAGGAGCTCAGGACTTACTTTTTTTTTTTTTCTCTGAAAAACTTTTTTGGATTTTGAAATGGATTGAGAGTATGCAATGACTAGACTTTTATCTAAGAAAGGAATTTGTGATTTTCCTGTTAAGGAGGATGTTTTTCTCAAATTTCTGACTGCACTGTAACAGCTTTGAGCTATATATGAGTATACATGCAGTTGAGATCATCACTGCCTGTGGTTTTACTTCCCTTTCTCCCTTTCCATTTGGTCTCCTATATTCTCTGCATATACCTTGGGCTTTACTGCTTTATCACTGCCCTCTTTAAGACTTTATTCCATTTACTGTAAATACAGTACTGTCTAACCTCTTTTATCTTGCAGTCCTACTGTTTTAAAATTATTTAGAATCCACTTCTAAGGTTAAACAGCTTAAGATGAAGAGAAACTTTACCTGTTAATATATTAAAGTTGTGTTTTTTTGGTTCCAGCAAGAGTTTATAGTCTTTTAAACACCTATGCATTTCGTGTGATGGTGAGCTCTGTGCTACAGAAACATAAGCTTGTATCCTTATTTGAGATCAGACTGGAAAAAGCCTACAAATTTGTCTTAACATACACACTTTAAATGTTAATAGATGCAGTATAAAGACTAGGTGGTTTTACTGTAACTTGCTAATTTTGTGTAGCTTCATATAACTTCTTTTAAACAAGGGGAAAGATATTTCTAGAATTTCCTTTCTAGAGAGATATAACTGTCTGTGAGGTAAAAGAATGTGCGACTTTGAGTCGAAGCTTGCATTGCATATTGCTCACAGCATAAGTAGTTCCCTTTGAGTCTGGACAGAATTCCAGTTTCATAGATTTTTTTCATTGTCTTATGCAGGCTTTGATCTTTCTGATCCTGAAAAGGAGAAGATGGGGATTTTATCTTTACAGTTAAAAGAGAAAAATGTCCTTCACTCGGTAAGTTTTATTCTACAGAAAAAAAATCTGTTTTTAGCACAACGCTAATGTTTGCATATATAATGATATTAGTAATGGTTTTGTCTGATAGGAGCTAATAATCACTCTGTTGAGTAATGCTGTCGCGCAGTTCAAGAAATACAAATGTCCAAGAATGAAAAGTCATTTGAGTGAGTATAGATAGTCAGATGTGTTTTTTAAATATATTTTGCAAAGGCTTTCAAAATTGATCTGGAACTTCTATTTTATTTTTTTTTAATCAGTGGTTCAAATGGGAGAAGAATATTACTATGCTAAAGATTATGCCAAGGCTTTGAAGTGAGTATCATTCATGATTGCTTCTTGTACATGCTATATTCTTGCCAAGACCCCATGTCATATTGCTGTGAAATAATGTTGGCAGCTTGAATAAGATGCTCCTTGTACCTGGATCTCATCGAGGCACAAGCTATTGAGTCTACAAACTCCACTCTTATTAAAGAAAGCAAAACAGATATGATGAGTCAGTCATTAGAGCAGAAAAACTTCCTGCTCTGAGCTGTTGTGGGAGTTTGCCTTACTGGGCAAATATTATATATTTCTAGCTCATTGATTGAGTGCTGTCTGTCTCTCTGTCTCTTGTTTGATGACAGACAGGTATTTACTGTTGTTAGTAATTGACTGGAATTTACGTGGATGAGAAGATAGACTTGGATAAGCAGATCAATTTTTATCAAGCTTGATTGTTCTATGAAGAAGCTTTTTTTTTTTTTCATGTTAGGTAGATTTTTCTGAAGTAGGCAGAAATTCGTGTCTTAAACAGTTGAGCAGAGTTTAAAAAAATTGCTTCTCTGCTTTCTTAGTAATAACAAACATTGGCCAGTATTAGGAACCTATTAAGGTGTGTGGTTTTGCTTCATAAAGGTTGATGCATGTGTTGTAGATCTTCAAACCCCTTGAAGGGAGCAGGGAGTAGGAGGGGTAGGAAAGAAAGCTTCTTGGCTTAAGGAACATTAAAAGTCTTCAGTTTGGAAGGGGACTTTATTGCAGGGGTTTCAGTTGTTTTTCTTAATACTTACTGCATTTTCAACAGTAAGGCATATTTTTAACGGAATACTGGACTAAGACACTTCTGTCCAGTTGCTGTTTTGCTAGCTCTTTATGTGAAGACAGGTGAGTTTTTTTGTTGTTCTCTTGTGAAAATTTTTGTAGTTTGAAATATAAAATCGACAGAATAAATGTATTTCTTTACCACAATTTCATGCTGTTTTCAATAAATCATTGCCACATATGAACAGCAGACTTGACTTTACCATTTGTTACAGTGAAGATGAATTTTGTATTAATGACACCAAACAAAGGCAAGCTTCTAAAAACTATTGGTGAGTATAATTTGTTTTCTCTCAATTTCACTGTGTTGCAGGCTGTTGGATTATGTCATGTGTGAGTATCGCAGCGAAGGGTGGTGGACCCTTCTCACTTCCATACTGACGACAGCACTCAAATGTTCATATCTGATGGCCCAGCTAAAAGATTATATAACATACTCTTTAGAGCTACTGGGTAGAGGTAGGTATTCTTTTAAGATACCCACTCAGCCTATACAGAAAAACTTAAGTACACGTATTTTGAAGTATGACAAATCACTGTCAGATACAGTGCTTACAGTACTTCACATAATTTGACTACAAAATAGATGTGTACCTTTGCTGAATTTTTACTACCTTCTGTGGTATACTGGAATTTGAGTTTTCTTGCTCTTCTATTATAAAATTCACTGCATTCAAATAGACTGTGTCAGGGATATCTGAGGCGCAGAGGTTCGTTTGAGACAGTTGAAATAATGTAACAGGAACTTCCTGAGCTTTGGGATGGGAAAAACATTTTTCTTAATAACAAGGCTAACATGATTTTTCTGGACTTTAACATCCCAAATATGCTTCTCTTAGACCTTTCACTAGGACTCGGCTGATGAAATATGCATGTGGTACGTTTTAAGGAAAAAATGTGACACAGGGTGGCTGCACAGTAACAATGCAGGCACTCTGGTCCATGTAATGTCTCTCACTTGACATTGCAGAAATAATTCTTTTGGACCCTAATTTGCTAACACCACTTTTAGGGTAGGTGTGGTAAAAATATGTTTGCATCTCCTTTTAGCTAGCCAGGCCACTCTGCTTTGTATTCAAGAATAGCAAACAATGCAAACCCACCTTTCTTCAAGAGAAGAATGTGTATTTTAAATAGTTCTTTTTTCTTCCTGTTACCTTCTGTAGTTGTTTTTTCTAATATTACCTGAACTTGCCTCTTTGCATGCCCCAGACTTTTCTGTGCTTGCTTCTGTTTTTGAACGTAAAAACCAGGAAGGCATAAGCATTATTCTTCTGGGATTTTGCTCCAATAACTTACAAAATGCTTGTCTAACCAAAAAATACTTTATTTGGGTCCAGTGAAAGTAAGAGGAAACATTTAAAATAGGAAAAGTTCTGAAAACTGAATGGATCCTTCATTACTGGTAGATGCATGTTAGAAGTTTTTTTCCCCGGAATGTGTTATTTGAAAGATGCAATCTAAAAGAAAGGTTTATTTTTAAGTTAAAAAAAAAAAAAAAGTAGGAACACTTGCTTCTGTTTTGTAACCTTTGTTTTGTTCTGTTTATTAGCATCTACTCTTAAAGAAGATCAGAAATCTCGAATAGAAAAGAATCTGATAAAAGTTCTAATGGTAAGTGGCAGAAGTCCTATTACCCTTTTAGATAATTCTAAGAGTGGTCAGTATCTGGTAGCCTTATTTTGCTGTTGTTTGTAATCTTTTACCTGTGTTTAGAATGAAAGCCCTGATCCTGAACCTGATTGTGACGCTGCTGCTGTGAAAGCATCACAAAAATTGTGGGCTGACCGTGTTTCCTTGGCAGGCAGTAATATTTTTACAATAGAAGTCCAAGATTTTATACCATTTGGTAAGTAAGAAAGCAAATTAACACCAAATTATAAATTTGGATGTAGTTATACCTTGAAAATAACTAATTAGAAAAAAAAAAAATGAAGTGTGTCTTAAAGTGAGGAACAACGTTCCAGCATTGCTGTGTTCGTCTAAATCAGCAGGATGAGAAATTATGAGAGAACTCAGTGATCTGTTATCCCTGATATGAATTACTAAAGAAGAATTTCTGCCTTTTGGAAGACTTCTGCCACTCTGGTGTGCTTTGAAGTAGGATTCTGAGAAAAGAGGGCAAAATGTGTGCAAAGTAATGCCCACATACAAAGGGGGAATGAGTGACTTACAAAAAAATTTCATGCAAGTATACAGGACTGTCTGTTTTCTGCTGGGCATCTGCATCTCTTCTCCTCTGCAAAGGTTTTGGCCGAAGTGGCTTTCTGTGACAGTGTTAGTAGCCAAATTTGTCCCACTTATAAACCAGAGTTGTATCCTTACCACAATTATTTGAGGAGTGTGCTTCTGGAATTTTATGTTGTAGTTTATATTAAACACCTACTTCTTGTTTCTTTTTTTTTTTTCCTCAATTCCAGTCCAGTGCAAAGCAAAATTTCTTGCTCCTAGTTTTCATGTTGATGTTCCTGTGCAGTTTGATGTATACTTGAGAGCTGATTGTCCTCATCCTATCAGGTTTTCTAAGCTTTGCATTAGTTTCAATAATCAGGTAACTATGTTCTTTATATTTCTGAGCTAGTGATGGAAGCTTATGATAAGAATGGAATAATATCTATTAGTGGTTTTAAACATAAAAAAATTAAAAGCTTTTTTGCAAAAATTATGTTAATACTTAAGCTGAAAGATGTTTTTGTGGGTTTTTTTTCCATTATCTATCACTTTTGACAAGTATATTGATACTGGGATAAAGCTCCAAAATGCAGTTTGATTAGTTCATCTATCATATAATTTTTTTTTTCTATGAAGCTCTCTGTAGTTTCAGAAGGATCATTTTAGTGTCTTATTTCTTGTAATGCATGAAATTGCATTAATATAATGGATATCTTGTGTCAAAGAGTTGCATTGTAATTACTTGCTAAGTCTAACTTTGATAATGTGAAAAGTAGGAAGAACCCATATAGTTTGATTGAGTTACACAGAGCCTTAATATTTGCCATACTGCCATTACTCTCCAGAGGTGTCTTCAGTCTGAATTTATCGCCTTTTTTCCCCTCTCCCTCGTTGTAGGATTACAACCAGTACTGTGTCGTAGAAGAAGCCTATCAAAAAAGCGATGTTCTAGAACAGTCATCGCAAGGAACAATGTGCTTAGTGCCTGGCAAAACGAGAAAGTTCTCCTTCAAATTTGTTGCGAAAACTGAAGATGTAGGAAAGAAGATTGAGGTTTGTCAGCTTGTGTTGCAGCTCTCTTACTGTTACACACAATGAACTCAGACTATGGTGTGCCTCTGATCTGGCACCGGTTAAGTCACCGCTGTTCCAAAAGTTTGAGTTCTTGAAAATGCGTATCGAAACTGAGAGTGAAACTCTTGACAATGCCAAAACAAAAGTTACAAAAACTTAAGTATTGCTCCAAGATTTTTGGGGGGTTTTTAAGTTGTTTTTTTTATTAGATATGTGCAATACATTAAAAAAAAACCAAAACAAAAACAAGATGTGAAAGGCGGTATAGCACTATGGGGGGGTGTAGGAAACTGCAGCCTACTATACTGCACCCACATGAGCATGGATACTTATCCCAGTGCTGTTTCATTAAGTGAAATCCTGGGGTGGTGAGGTGCTTGGTCTGCAAAGCTGCCAGAAGCTTTTTGGTGATACATGTACTTATTGTGCCAATATATGTTGAAAAACTATATTCTTACAGTAGGCGATCAGAAGACGAAGTTACCAATATGTGTTTAAATTTGTGTCTATCAGATCACTTCTGTGGATTTGATCCTGGGAAGCGAATCTGGCCGATGTGTGATTCTGAACTGGCGAGGAGGAGGGGGAGATGCTGCCTCCTCTCAGGAAGCATTGCAGGCAGCACGTTCTTTCAAGAGAAGACCTAAGCTTCCAGACAATGAAGTGCACTGGGACAGTTTGACTATTCAGGCAAGCACTATGTGAGTAAAAACTTGAGAATATATATGTAAATAATTGTGAGTCTCCTGTGAAGTCCTGATCACGCTGTTTAAGATGATATAAAAGGCTTGTTTGGACTTCTTCAATACAAGCTTTTTAAAGTGTCTTTGTGTAACTGGGGATAAGATAAATACTATCCAATTCTTCAGGACTCTTGAGGCTCAAGATAGCTGGGAGCACAGAATAAGCTTGCAATGATCTGAGTCTACCAAAAACACTTTAATTCTCCCCTTCACCTCACTCTGCTAGGCAGATTTTTCCGAAATTTTTATGCCAACTGGGAGGTGTTATTACTCTGTTATGAAAGCCATCACACAAAGAATCCCTAAAAAAATGCATTATATATCCCTAAAAAAAAAAGCTGTTATGAGTAACAAAAATAATTAAATTTGACTGCAGTTGGTGTGAGTGCTTTTTTCTTTTCGGACAGAACATCTGAACCATTAATGCTTATTACTGGGGTCCAAAGGGTTTTTATCGAGTTTTTTGCATCATATTGCTTTTCAGGAGCCTCACATCTCTTAATTTAATAGGCCACCAGTTGTCAGAACTCTCTTAAACATTAGGCTGGTTTAGTCTCCTTTAAACTAGGCTTAAAATATGTTATTTAAGAAACATACAATAACTGAGTCTCTTCTCTTAAAGGATTATTTCTAGAGTCCCGAACATTTCTGTTCAGCTCCGTCATGAACCTCCTGCCCTGACTAATGAAATGTATTGTTTGATTGTGACAGTCCAGTCACATGAGGAGACAGTGGCCAAAGATGTTAAGCTTACAGCAGGTTTAAAGCCAGGTATTTGTGGTTATTTTCTTTTGATCCAGCAGTCTCATAATTGACTCCTTGTTCTTGATGCAGTGCAGGGAAATATAGTAAATGGCTTTCCCGCAGTAATTAAGAGCCAAAGCAAAAGAAAAGTTGGGAATGATGAAAGAACAAGAGCTAACAGACTCACTCAGTTATGATTATTTTAACCATGGGTATTTTCAGAACATGGATTTTTACCAGCTTGGAAGAAAACATGGAAGCTTTTGTATTCCTTTCTAGCTTTCTATTTAATTTGCTCACAACTTTTCTTTCCCCCAAAGAGAGATCTTTTTCTTGCTGAAATGAAAGCATTAGACAGCACTAGATAAATGTTTTCTAAGTATAGTTATTGTGAGTTTTCTCCTACACCTACCCTGTGCTTTTTTCCCCTGCTCTGGACTACATGATTTGGTTTTAAACAGCTTCAAATTTGGGGAACAATGGAGAACTGAGGCAATATTTCTTTGAATGAAAAGTTCAAAATGCAAGTATTGTATGTGTAAGCCCTAGTTAGCTGTATGTAGATATTGCTGATATGTCAAGTCCAAATGTTACTTTCAGTACTCCTGTTAGTAGCAATTATCCTAAAAGGCAAAAATATTTTTGAGCCACTAGCATATAGGATGCCATGTGTTCTGTGTATTCTGAAACAAACCACATATCCTATGCAGTTGTAAGGTTCATTAAAATCAGTGGAGTGTTCTCAAAACTTGTTTAATTGGATGTTTGGTCTTGGCTCCTGAAGCAGCGTTTAATAGATGGTCTTTGTTTTTCTTGGGTTTTTTCCTTTAACATGTGATATGCAAGGTCAGTGTGGGCTTGGTGGTTGCATTAAAAGAACAATTGAAATGTGACATTTCATTTATAGGGAAGGTGATATATTTTACACAGTTACAACTCTGGCAAGATGTGGCTTGTTTTGCTTTGAAAATTATCCCACATAATTGCGGTAATGCCATTGTTCTAGTTAAACTCTGACCGAAGAATGGTGTCATTTAACATCTATACATTTGTTTTTATGTATTGTCAATACCAATTTGGAAGAACACTTTTAAAAATACGTGAAATCATTAAACCACGCTCTTGAAACCAAAAGAATCACAGAACAGTGAAACTTCGTATTTACTTATAGAGTATCAAGAAAACTTGGATCACATAATCATGTTGTGTTACCTTTATGGTAGGGTATGATTTCTGATTTTTGAGATACTTTTTCCCTGGCCTAAATAGCTGAAACAAACTTGCAGGGATGTAAACCCTTCAACTTAAAAAACTTAAGGGGGTGTCAAATCTAGCCTCTGCTGGTACTTTTGAAAGAATCCCTCAACTAAATGAACAATGTTAATTCGTTATGCATTGCTTTTTTGAGATTAATGTTTTCATGCTTTAGTGATGTAAGCCTGTGTGGATATGAAGACAGTTTTTAATCCTAGGGCAAGATGCTAACCTGACTCAGAAAACTCAGGTGACTCTTCGTGGAACAGATGCATGTGATGACTCTTTTCCTGCACTGCTTCCTGATATCCCTGTAGGAGACTTGCAACCAGGGGAAAAGGTGAAGGCTTAAAACCTTGCTTCTGTATCACACTTAAGAAAACAGGAACCAACTAATAAACTCTCGTAGAAGGACTGAAGTTTACTTTCAGATGTAGGAACTGATAAATTAAATACTTATGGCATATTTAACCTACTGTTTATGTGTAGTTTAGTATTTCTTTAATTAGATGCCCTTTTGAACTAAATTTAGGAATAAGGTATGTTCTGGGATTGATGATACAGCAGGGAAATAAGAAATAAGGAGTCGAATCTCAATTGTTAATAAAATGCACTGCCTAATGGACAGTAGATAATAGTCAGCAAGTGTGATTCAGCATGGTAGAGGATCAAATATGCAGGTTTTGCACCAAACTGAAGCTGTGACCAGTAAATTAGAAGTTGGGTATATCACATATTACACAGTTATGCTTCTTTCCTTGTACTGTTAAGTAACAAATGAGCATCAGTAGCAAAGCAGCTGGAGCTGTGCTGCTCTGATTAAAACTCACTGCATGATTAAGATTGAAGGAGATTTCTTGTGGTCAAAATAATACCCATTCTGCTATTGCCCTCTTGGACCAAGTAAGATGATTAATACATTTTGAACAGCTCTAGGCCTAATTAATGTAATTTAGGTATGACTTGACTCACAGAGTCTCCTTTATTTTGCAGCTGGAAAAACCAATATACATTCGTTGTGGAACTGTTGGTGCAAGAATGTTTCTGTTTTACATTTCTTACTTAATCAACACTGTTGTGGAGGGGAAAGAAATCCTGTGCAAGTGTCACCGGGTAGGTTTTAAAGATGCACCAGTTGCTGGAGATATATTTATGAAATGCAAGAAATTTTCTAAAAGCTGTAATTTCAAGTGTCTTAGAAACTCTTGTGTAGATAGAAAAAATGCTAAATCAGCATTTGGTATAATCAGCATATAAATCAGCATAATGGTAGCCCTTTCTAGGGTGAACCATTCCACAACTATAAGCAGAAGTTTTCTATATTTATTCTTAAATATCTTTAAAGATATATTTTTCCCTGGGGAGGACTTGGTTAAAATGATGATTAAAAGTAATTTTACATTAGTAATCTTTGTCATTAACAGCCAGGCCTGAAACTCTTCTTTCTACCCCTTTTGTTACCTATACAGGATGAAACTGTAACTATAGACACAGTATTTCCCTTTGATGTTGCTGTCAAATTTGTTTCCACAAAGGTATGTGTTTGAAAAGTCGTTGATGTTTTAGAATCACACCACTTTGGGTAGTTGTACCCTGTTTGGTCAGAAATAGTCAGAGCTTGTGTCTGTCTTTGACAGTTGGAGCACTTGGACAAAGTATTTGCAGATATACCATTTTTACTGATGACAGACATCCTGAGTGCCTCTCCTTGGCCTCTCACCATTGTAACTAGCCAGCTACAGCTGTCAGCTTCCATGACCCCGGTAGATCAACTGGAATCTTATGTGGAGAATGGTATGTTTTTCTTAGAGTATCCTCTCTGTCAGGAGGATGCTTTTTGCATAAATTTGGAGTAATAAAAGGGGACATTTTAAATGTTTGTTTATCAAACTGTGAATAAAAGAAAGCTGCTTAATACTCTAGTTGCTTGCCAAAATGCAACTTGGACAGCACTATGCTTCAAAATGTAGTTCTGCTTCACTAGATCAAGTATATAGACTTGAATGATGGATGGTAAACAAAATTCTAAATATAACAGATGTAAGGGAAAGCACCTGAAAGTACTTCTGAAATGTAACTTCTTAGATATCCATATGAAAAGATACTCATTGTTTCCAGTTTTTGTGGGCTATGTATACTTTCTGGAATGTGAACACTTTACCATGTGATAGAGGCATGTGTAGATGGCAAAAAGCAATTATTTCCCATGTCCTTTACTCTTCAAACTATGATATTTCATCTTCAGCCCTGGCACCTTGTGCTTCGTGGCTTGATTGGTTGCTTCTAAAGAGCAAAGTGTCAGGACATATGAACCCCACATGCACCAACCATAGCTGTCCATCTTTTGTTTGGTTTTTGTGTTTTTTTGAAAGATTAATGACTAATTTTGAAAGACTAAAACCTATTTTGTTACTACTTTTAAAAATCACTCTAAATGAAAAGGTACTTTTCTTTTAGTTCATTTGATTGGGAAAAAAAAAAAAGAAAACTCAAAACCAGTAGATTTTTGTGTTCCTTCTGCTCCCCACCTCTCGTCCATTTGGGTGGGAGATGGGATGTATCCATGTTCATCATCTAAGCATCAGAGACATCTTATGCTGGTATCTTGGAATTTGCTGTAGGAGAAGTGTAGAATTTGAATTGGCATTATTTTGCTTTTTGTGTGTGTTTATGAACTCTAAATTTCAAATGACTCATTCTGTGTGTACATAAAAGACCTCATAATACTGATCAGAAAGTAAACTGTCTTATGCTTGCTTATGTCACTCTTTCATGTGTTGAAATACTTTGCAATCTACTGAATTTATACATTATGTAGGCATAGTTTGCAGAGCACTTCAAAGGCCTTTCTGGCTGAATGCTTGTGTCATACTGGATTTTTAGATTTGGTGGCTTCTGCAAAAGTTATGCTTTGATTTTAAACAAAATCTTGCTGATAGTTGTTTTACAGACAGGTGAGAGTGCCAGTGAGTGCTTCTGCCTACGCTGTCCTCCAGTTACTAATGCTACTGGAGTGGCAACTGGGTGTTATATAATTTCCTGGAAGAGGTAAGCATCTCTTGGCCCTGATGGGAAGAGGAAGTAAGCTAATTTGTTCTTAGGGATGATAGTGAGTTGTTGGTTTGGTTTTTCTTTGGGGGGGGGGGGGGGCGGGAAGTGCAAAAAGGCAAAAAAAAAAGTTTTTGACCTTAATAATTACTGCTTAGTTAGTCTTTTGATAAATCCATATTTCACTAAGAGATAAATATAGGATTATGGTTTTAGCATTTCAAAGAAGAAAGTTTCATGGAAGATCTTAGATCAATTACAAAGCTATTTTGTCACCTACTCCCTGTCTTCTCCAGTCATGAAATACTTGTGCATTTCTGTTTTTTCTTCCCACCACTGAAACTAGTAATTTATTTGAAGCTACTAAAATATTATATAGTCACATATAACGATGTTCTTTTGGTGTACTTACTCAATACTTTACGCTGTATAATGTTCAACATGGTCTGCATTTGACTTTTTCCTGCAGAAGTTCACCTGTGGAAAGTGTACCTGTTGTTAGCACAGTCATCACTCTACCACATGTGATTGTAGAGAGCATTCCCCTCCATGTTAATGCAGGTAATGTTAATTTGGCAACATATATGTCCCAGTTAGAATTTTTAGGACTGCCAAAATTTTTTGCAGGACCCAGAACTTGCACTGATGTCAGCAAAAGACAGAAAACTGGTGCTGGTGAAATAAACTGGGGCTAGTGAAATAAACCATATCATCACTTAGATGATGCCTCAAGCCTTACCCTTCTTTTCCCCCTTGCAGGGAAGAGCAGGAAGCTAGTTACATGAATGTTTTCTCCTAAAAGCTGTCAATGGCTTGACCTGTATTACATGGCAGCACAGAGGCTGGACTTACCTCTGCCTATGCTGCCTTCCCAGTAGGTTTCTCTAGATGCCTATGGCAACAGTTGTTCCATCCACGCACACCTTGGCTGCATCCCAGGAAAGAAATAGCCTAGAGAGTTGAAGAAACTTGTGGGCAGGTGAACTGTTTGTCTTCTAGCATGTCACCTGCACAAGAACAGAAGGGGACTGAAATGCTCACTGAACACACATAATTCTGATGCACTCCTTGGTTTGGTTTCATTTTTACTGAGGTTCTTCCACCATCCTATCCTGTTATATTTTAAAGGAGCATCCTGACAGTATCTGATTAGCTTTTAGTAAGTTGAAAATACCCAGCAGCAGCCTAAGTGACTTCCTAGTTATTATTCTTGGGCAGTGTTAGCAGTTATGAGGTTTGTAACTAGATGTTGAAGAAGTGTTACTGGAAAATTGTAATGAAGTTATGTTCTGTTCTTTAACCTGTTTCTGAAAAAACTTGTCAGAAATGCTTTAGATGCCTAGTTATTGTATCTTTTTTCTTCAAAATTTTCATTGCTTTTTGCAATAGACTTTTTTTTTTTTGATGGAACTTGAAATGCACTTTGTATTTGAGATTTCTTACTTTCTTTCCAAAGATCTGCCGTCATTCGGTCGAGTCCGAGAATCCTTACCTGTTAGGTATCACCTGCAAAATAAGACCAACCTAGTCCAGGATGTGGAGGTGTCCGTGGAACCCAGTGATGCCTTCATGTTCTCTGGCCTTAAACAGGTACAAAACCGTCACATCTACTGATCCTGCTGGCTTTATCTGGTAGTGAAGAATAAATTGATTAGACTTCCACTGATGTGCAGAGAGGAGAAACTCATTGTTTTTTAGATGTTTTAAGTATGGTAAATGCTGTCTGGAAGAATACAGGGATGCAGACTCCCTTTGAAAAAGGGCTAAATGGAAGCCTGACTAGGAGCTGTTAGTCATGTTGTTTATGGGTAATGTGGTGTTTCTGTGTAGAAGCAATAGTTTCAATTAGAATAGGCAATTATTTACATTCTGTCCAGCTTCTGAAAGTAACCACTGCATAAGTAGACAGTAACCAGAGGACTGCTTTTGGACGCAGAACACCCATGTTTGTGGCTTTCTTTTTTTTTTTTTAAGATCCGATTAAGAATCCTTCCTGGCACGCAACAGGAAATGTTATATAACTTCTATCCTCTGATGGCTGGATATCAGCAGTTACCTTCTCTTCACGTTAACTTGATACGATTCCCAAACTTCACCAATCAGTTGCTCAGGCGATTCATCCCGACACACATTTTTGTAAAGGTAAGGCTGTGGGAAGTGACTTGTGTTTAGGCTCTCCTTGGGGCTCCTCAGGTTTTGGGGACAACTACTCCAACTCTGTATAATCTGAGTGTTTCTAGGCAGACTGAAACAACCGCCTTGTAACAGAGTTACTTGCTTTGAAAAATCTCGTGCCTCGATGGTGTCAACCAAAATCTTTAGGAAATCTGTTTCAGTGCAATACGTATTTGGTTACCACTGGGTGAATGAGCTGAATGTGCTTGTCCTGTCCCTGTTGTTTTGTTCCATGTCTTACTCTGCTAAATGAGTTTTAAAGTTACCTCTATGTTGAGCATAATGGAGTGAGCTAAATACACTGAAATACTTTTAATACCATAATTTGTAGCACTTCTGAAAAAAGAAGTGTTTGAGCAACCCATAAGACTAGATTCAGAGACACTGCAGCATCCCACACCTCCCTAAATAACTTCTAAAACCACATTCTGTCATTGAATCAGTCTAGATTTTTTCATAAGTGATACAACTCTGAAGACAGTTCAGACATGCCATGGAAAACAGATCATGGTGGTCTTTTGACTTTTTAAGAATCATTTAAATCCAGTTGCCTAAAACAATGCTGTCTCATTCCACTGCTGCTGTCTCCAGAATATTTGGTTAACTTTTTATTCGGACTCTTAACAATGAAGGAGCCTGAAGAGTTTGTTTGTATGATTTGAGATGGACTTGTCCAGACATCTTTAATCGTGTTTGGAGGAAATGGGCCTGGCATTCTTTCAATTTTGTTTTAACCAAAACAGATAGGCAGAACTTACTTTTTGCATATGCTGCCCATCAGTAGCTCTTCCAGATTGGTTGTCGAGGAGTCCCCATAAGTAAACAGCATTTACCCTTAGCAGTGTAGTGTTCAGAACACTCCTGTGGACTCTCTCAGGCTTCAGAATTTTTTGATTTTGCTTTGGAGTTGTCAAGACCTCAGAAAACCTTATTGTAAGGATGCCTTTTCTTTAAAACTTCCTCCTTGCTCTCTCCCATCTGTAGTGATGTTGCTTAAAATTCCTTCAAGAAACTGTCACTCTCATTCCTGTTTTAGGCATTGATAACTTTCAGCTTTCTGTACTGCAGTAAAGCTCAGAACTCTGATCAGCTGGGTCTTGTGCTAAGCTGTCCAGATGTGTATGGAGAAGGCATTTAACAGGGCAGTTAAGGAGCTGAGGCCTTTACCAAGTACTCACTGGACCAAACTGAAATTTCAGCTGGATGTCCTCTGTGTTTGTGCTGCTGTTGGAAACGTTTAGTAGTAAGGATAAGCTTAATGCTACAGTTGTGTACCAGAGCTACATTGATAACACAGTGTATTGCACTAGTTTGCTAGTAGCCTTAGCCTTTTCTGGTTGTTGTTGTTTGTTTGGGGGTTTTTTTTTGTGGATTTTTTTTTTGGGGAGGGGGTAGTTTGGGTGGTTTAGGTTTTTTTAATTCTCTGTCTTTATTTTCTTAAAGCCTCAGGGTCGTCAAGCAGATGATAACTCGATTGCAGCTGCATAACTTTCAGACCTGTACCTCTGCACCTAAAGAAAATGGGATGTTGCACAGAACATGTAAAGCTTACTTTGGAAACATGGCTTTGATCAAACCCTAAGAATTAAACTTTATTTTAAAATTACAACGCTTAACAGAACTAATATGTGGAAAAAAAAAAGGCTAGTATTTCACAGACTTTCTTTAAGGAATAAATATATGGGGAAATTTTGGTGCTTTATTTAACAAGAACATTCTTTTGAAGTTAATTTTGAATGTCAAACCCTTAAAAGCATTATTGAGGTGTATTAAATGTCTTGAGTATTTAAGTGAAGAAATGCTAATTCATGTGACCAAAACTGAAAGATGTTTTCATAGTTAACAGTACATTTAAGTGCAAAGTTTGTACTTACTATTAGAGATATAC
This sequence comes from Myiotriccus ornatus, assembly GCA_036023395.1. Classification (NCBI taxonomy): domain Eukaryota; kingdom Metazoa; phylum Chordata; class Aves; order Passeriformes; family Tyrannidae; genus Myiotriccus; species Myiotriccus ornatus. The sequence continues at coordinate 40,693,147 of JAYRBT010000139.1, forward strand.
AACAATGAAAATAATCATTCTTTGCAGAAATTTGCCCTGTGCCACTAATCTTGAGAGCAGAACAGGTTGTGCAGTAGCACCGTGAACTACAAATGTTTACATCATACTGTTGGAATTGAGCAGCTTACTCATCCCTTAAAACTGTAACTCTAAAAAGCCACTATTTCTCCTGGGTAAGCCATACTTCCAAATTGGAATTCAGCAGCTGGTCTAATGGACAGAGGGATTTGTTCTTAAAAGTTGGGCTATCCAACCTGAAGCCAATATGGTTTGCGATTATTTTTACACACACAGCTTCCAGATGAAAGACATGTCTTGGTAGTCTGCTGTGTGAATTTAAAAAATAGACATCCTACTGTTGTACAGCTCCTGATGAACTGGTGTTTAAAATACAGTAAATTATGTATATATAAAAAATTGCATTGTGAAAACTTGCATTGTTTAACTTTCTAAATAATTACATTTTGATTGCTTGGGAAATACCTTATTTATTGTCAAAGTGAAGTTCTAATAAACAGCTTGTGACAGAGTACTGCTGAAACTGTGTCCTTAATTGCATTGTTTTCACAGTTGTTTCATAACTCTGGTCTCTCTTGTGGGCTGATTCATTCATCTGTGGCACTGAAGTCCAAAATAACAGCTGTGATACTCAGAGGAAAGCATGAGTGAAGTCCTGAAAAAACATGTGAGCAAATACAGTTTTTTCATGGAGTGCAGATGTAGTTATATTGTGAGGGGTTTTTCTTGGTGTATAGAGGAAGATAAGAAGATGACTGATAAACTGTGCTAGGAAAAACAAATGAAACCTTCCTTATTCTTTGCTTAAATATACTGAACTAAGTGACAGTCATGGAATAGGTATCTTATCTCTTTTTTTTTTTTTTTTTAAGAGTGGAAAATGTATTTCATTTCCAGGTATTTTTTTCTTTTAAGTACCCAGTCAGGTTACAGCAACTTTGGCACCTCCGTTACCGCTTCTTAAAAGACATGCTGATGCAAGTAGTTTGAGTGTTCGGTGGAGAACTGCCTTCCCCCACCCCCCAAAACAGCCTAACACTGAAACAGTGATTTGTATTCCTTTGAGAGGGAGGAGAGCATAAAATGTTTTCATGGTTACAATAATATTGAAGTCTTAAGTGAAGTGTGTAAATACCTTCCTCCTTAAAATGGTGAGTAGTAAAGGTAGGAATTATATAAAAATGATATGGAAATACAGAAATGCAAACGTATCTCACTGCATGAAAAAAATACTTTGCCATAGTTACGGTTACAAATTTTGTTTTTCATTCACAAAGGGAATCTTTTCTTGTTCTGTGTGATCTTACAATAGCCGTAAACACTACAAAGCAAAGATTTTTGTCTTAGTTGTCTCTAGAGTGCTAGGCACACCTTTTATGCTATGTAAATGAGTGATGTGAATGAAAACATGCAACAAGCAGGAACCACCTTGTTAAAAATGCTAGAGAAGTGATTAATGATGACTATCTTTCTGACTCATAAAACCCTAATGCTGAGGGGAACGTTTGTGATTCATAACCCAAATCCCTTTGGAAGTCTTAAGGAGATATAAAGGGCACATATATTTCAGTGTAAGTGCAATTCTTTTTTATTATTTACTGTATTTTGAATGTTGCTCATCAAACTTCAATGTATACTATTTAAATGTAGTCTATTTTAATTGGAACTAATTACGTATCAAAGAAAAGAGAAGCTACTTAGAGACTAGTTTAAAAATAGCTCTCAGGGAAAAAAACTTTGAGATCAACATGTCCAGACTGCTACTGAGCTGGAGACTTGGCCCCGTTTTTATACTACTTGGCCCATGAGAGGGGAAGAACATGTGCTTCCCCTCTCATGCACTGAGATGGGACATTTCCCCTCGTCTCTGATCTGGCCTACAGCAAAATCTGGAATAAAGAAAGTACTCTATTCCTTCTTCATAGAAGAATAACATAGTTTACCTTCCAACTACTAAACTAGTAGAAGTTCAGGAAAAGTGAAGGATTAAAAGATTTTAATTTCAGATTCATTTTTGGGGTCTTGCATGAAGTATCCTCAGAGTGTTTATTTACACAGGGGCTTTGGAGGTTCTACCAGCTTCCTTTTATCATGTCCTAATGTACTAGTTGTTTCACTTCATGTTTTCTCTGCCTTCACCTGGGGGATTGGCAATTCCTGGGTAAGAACACTTCAGTTAGGACCCTCCTTCAGGTTTGAGGTTACTGTATGTAGAGTAGGAAGAAGGAAAAAAAACATACAAAAAGCACCTTATTACTTAAACTTCCTCTGCTGCTTCATCTTCTGCATGTCATTTCAATGAAGAAGTTAGGCTCAGGGCAGCAATGGTGAACTTGGGTATCTTACCCCAAATGACCTTCCCAGTAGGGAAGAAGGGCTGAGTAGCAATCTCTGCTTTATTTCAAGGATGAGGCATGTTATGGGGTTAACCGAAGTGGAGGATGGAGAACTGTGTGGGACTTGCGACTAAATGTTTTAAGCTTTCTCAAATTCACGATGACTTTGCAGGGTGCTTTGCATCTCTCAGCTTTCAGTGTATCAGGAGTGTCCTGACAGACACTTGGCTCGATGGGCTACTGAGGCAACTCCTACTCACCCTGTAGGTTTGTCCCACTGCCTCACCACACTGGGTTGTAAAATAGTTCCTGATTGTAGCACTTCTTACCTCACAAGGAACGTGGTTGTTGAGTAGCTGTAAAGCGAGTTGTGTTGTCGATAAAGTGTATATCCCAATTAATCATAGTGCTTAAAGGCGGTTCAGAAAATAAGTTTATGCGATGTGTAAAATAATTTTGGAGAATAGGTTCTTTGGAGCTCTCTGCAGGGATGGTTCTGGGTACTGCAGTATGATAAATTAGATAAAAGGAAAAATAGTTTCATCTGCTTTGAGGTTTCTGCTAGAGTAAAGCCTAGGGATGAACAAACCAAGTGGCTATGTTAAATGCCACCTCGGACCTGTTTAATCCTGCTAAATTCAAGGGCCAGCATGCTGGGCTACACCGGTGTGCTTTGTAAAAACACACAGAGGTGACTTCAGGTAACATAGATACAGACTGCTCCAGAGTTATGCAAACTGGTCAAAACTTATCCCAGCTGTTCTGCTCTGCTTTTAGATACCAGCAAGCTCTCTCTACTGGCAAGGATGCCATCCATGCAGACTGGGACTGACTGCCTTTGCCCTTGCTGGTGGAGAGGGCTTGACAGGAGCAAGCTCCCTGCTTTTCAAGAACATTGCTTCAAGGTTCCCTTTGAGTGGCCTGAAGTTGTATGAGGGGAGATTTAGGGTGGGTATTAGAAAGAGATTCTTCACCCAGAGGGTGGTTGGGCACTGGAACAGGCTCCTCAGGGAAGTGATCACAGCACCAAGCCTGACAGTTCAAGAAGCATTTGGATGATACTCTTGGGCACATGGTGTGACTTCTCGGGATGGTCCCATGCAGGGCTAAAGGGTTAGACTCAATGATCCTTGGGTGTCCCTTCCAACTCGGCATATTCTGTGATTCACTCAGACAGTGACCTTCCTGTTGCTCATTTGCCTGTGCAAATAGGTACTGGCTTCCAGGAGTCACCATGACCTTCTGTTTGATCTCCTTATGTTATTGTGTTTCTTGATTAATTTCTTTCTTAAAAGGTTCTGCAAGTTTCCTCTAGAATGAAGTCTAACTTCTGCAATTAGTCAGGGAACTAACTGGTCTGCTGCCTGCCCTGGACCCCAGAACTCTATGGCTGAAACATCCTTGGGACCTGGGACGCCAGCCATGCCTAAGCTTTCTGTTTGCTCAGGACAAAGCACTCCTGGGAAAATCCTTAGTTTGTTTCTATAGCAGATTGTGTTGGGACCTCCTGTGAGATTGTGCCCATGGATTTCCATGATTAAAGCTTGCTCTGAGATAATTCCCTTAGCCTCGGACTAGGAGGGAATACTTCTTGGCATTGCCCCACATGAGAGTGTGCATATGCACCCTCTTGCTATGGAAATACCTAGGTATGGTGTAGGACTCAGAGTTTCCAATCCTGACACAGCTCTGAGACTTGTCTTTGTTTATCCTGCAGAAATTGATGGCCACTGTGACTGGGCGGAGCAGCAGGACTAGAGGTGGGGACAGCAGCCTTTGTGAACCTTATAGAAACAGTTTTAATGTGGGGGGAGGTGAGTAAGGAATATATGTTGCAAGTACTAATAGGAATTAACAAGATTTTAAAAGACTAAAACTCTGTGTGTATCAGTGTTGGGATTTTTCTGCCAAAAAGATGGCAAGTGTTGGATAAGTAAACTGAGGCATTTATGTATTTAAATAGAACTTTAAAACAGCCCAAAGATTTATTCAAGACAGTATAAATTCTCTCACCTGAAAAGAATGGAAATATTTTATTCTAGGTTTTTTTCAAGAAAATTATGTCAAATTTCCTCGCCAGATCTCTACGTGATTTGCTGGGTAACATGATACTGTGCAAAGGCAAGAAAGTTTGTATGGCTACGCTTATAGGATGTGTTGCATTAATGCAAAACTATGTTAAGTATGCATGCTGGTTACCATCGTCTGAACTTGCCAGTGGGATGGGAAGATCTGTGAGTCGGATATTTATCCCTGGAAAGTAAATTAAAACACGTAGCTGACATTTGTTTGCCTGCATTTAGGAGTTGATAAAAAGTATCTGGTTCCAGTGGGGGATTCAAAGCTGACCTTGAGGCTTAAGTTTCAATTAATCTTTCTAAAAGTTTAACAGTGTTTTTACTTTGGAGCATGCACATGCTTTCTCCATGTAAACTATTTTGCATCCAGAAGTTTAGCTTTTCTGTCTTACCTACACTCTTTAGCAATTACTGTGGGGCTTTTAATATTTTAAAGTAGGTAATGGAAAAGCTTGAACTTGTGAAAATATTTGTGTTTTTCATATATTTTTTTTTTCCAACCAGTATTTAAATTATTCATTTCCGAAACTATTTTAGTAAGTAATTGTATGGAATGTATTGAATCCAGGTGGTTCTCTTTATCTAGTTTTTGTATATGCATACATGTGTTTGTGCACATACCTATGTATACCAGTGAAATAAACAAATTGCAGTAAAACAACAGTGAATACCTAAATGAGGATAAAACCCCTTATATTTCAGTTTTCTGTCCTGCTCTGAAGATACTCCATTAGCCTGTAGCATGGGATGAACTTAGCCTGATTTTTCTCCACCGTTTGATTTCGTGATGCCATCGTGGAAATCTTCTTGCCGCCAGTTTTTGCTAGCAGTAGAGGTAGGGGTGGCTGCCTTCCACCCTCAGCCAGGCGTATTCCAAGTGCCTGTTTCACCCCTAAAATGTAAGTAAAACCATGTAGCTTCTTCACAGCAGCCAGTACCCCATCCCTCCAGAGTCACCAGCTGTAAGCCTGGCATAAGCACACATGTACTACAGACATGTATGTATAGTGATACATATCCACTGTTTTGTATCTAACATCAATGACTCCCACCTCAGCACATCCTGGAAGCTTGGTACTTGGGCATATGTGCTCAAAAATGGATTGCTCTCTCAAAATAGTCCACAAGTGACAAAGCAAAGCGCTGCAGTAAATATCAAAATGTATGTGATAATCATAGATAAAGGAAATTAGAAATGCACTTGAAGATATCAGAATAGTCACTAGTTGGTTTTCTGTACCATAATTTCTCTGTGGGCCAACGTTAGGAAGCTAAAAAGCAAAGATATTTTAGTCCAGTTTTCAACCATCACCCTCTTTATAACAAGGAAAATGCTAATTTTTCTCTGCTACAGAATTGCCTGTTTATAAGATCTTTATCTGCCTAGGAGGTTGCAGAGAGGTCAGACAAATGTTATTCTCTCTCTCTGGGTCACTTCTCCTCCACTGAAGACTTTCATGTAGATAATGTAGCAATTGCTTGCGTTAATTTATGACCTTGAAGATACTCATCACTTGGAATGGATTTGGACTTGAGAAGCTTTTAGTTCAAATAGTCTTGTAGCCCAGGAACAAAAGGGATACTGATAAGAATGATTAATGAATTCAGTGAAGAAGTTTTTATGTAGTGAGAAAGGAATGCTCTTATTCCCCTCAACCAGATGCTACTGAGTACACCAGCTAATTTTAACGGAAAAGTTTTTCTGATTCCTGAGTTAGTCACACATCCCTAAGAGGCTGAGCTCTTTGCAGTCAGCAAACGTCATGGAAGCAACATCAGGCTGTTTACTCCACTGATTGGAAAGGAGCTGTGCCCATTTGCACCTGGGGGAATCTGGCACAGTGTTCTTTGTGCCAGGGTTACCCCATGGGATGAAATGTGCACTGCTGAGCAGAGCACGTGGGATTTAACAGGGATTTCATTACTAGAGGAAAACCAGCATTATTTACAAGCACAATCAGTTATGAACTATCCATGATGAGAAGAGGGCATAGCATTTTTTGTGGGGAAATAGAGACACGCAGCTATGATTAAGCTTCATGTTTGTTACTGTAATGCAAATCATTGTGGTAAATTTTAGCTTGTGATTGCTGTTCTATTTCTAGCTAAATTAATTTGATGTTTTATTAATTTATTCACATGAGAGATCTAAAAACGCTGTCTGTTTGAACTCTGCTGCATGGCCTTTCTGCAAGTAACCTGCCTTCTTAAGCTGTAAAACTGATGGCTGTCTCCTGCAAACCAGGATTGGGATCTCCTGGAGTTTCTCCTACCCTGTACCCACAGGCTGGAAGGAAGACTGTATTCCTGCCTGCTCAGGAGCAAGCTGCCGGGTGCTCTCCAAGCACATGTTCCCAGGGTAGCCACGGCCCAGGCCGCATGGGCTTTTCCAGTTGGACTCCACTAAGCCTCAGAGAAACAACTTTGGCAGTTGATTAATGACACTTGGTAAATCTTTGGTTAAATTTTTCTTGTTTGTAGACTGTCTTTCTTGCAATGACATCAATGCACTTGGTCTGCTCTCTGGGTTGGTGTTGGAAGTCATGCCAACCTGCAGCTGGCAGAGCCAAGACATGCCCTCCCACACCTGCTCTGGTGTTGTACTGGCCCTCACCTGATGTACTGATAATTCAAAAAATAATGAAATTGCATTTTAGTGACCACATGGTATCTCAAAATCAGTTGTGTACTTCCATTGCCCTTGTCTTGGAAAGGCAGCTAGCACCAAGAGCACGATCTGGTCATGTGGCGAACAGCAGGCAGGTCCTGCGTGGTGAGCACATCCTGTGCTTGCTGTGTCCTGGAGTCACAGTTTCCATTGTTGTTGGAAGGAGGGGGAACATTGCAGGGATGTTGCTGCTATGAAGTCTCCTAAGGGTATATGCACACCAGTGATTGATTTTGTATAGCTATTTCTAGTAAGAAAAGCCCTCAAAACTTACATAAATCTTGCTTTCCCAGACCCCTTGCAGGGATGAACCCCCGCTCCTTCTCAGCCTAAACCACAATGGGGTCTGAATGCAACAACTACACTCGAGTGCTGCTGAGAAGGGCTGACTGATGAGGGGGTGAACCAGGTGCCGGTAAGGACCAGCTCTGCAGGACTTAACTTACATATCTCTCTTGCCATCAAGATTGCCTGTGGGCAAGAACTCTGTCCTGCCTGTCCTTAGCAATGCTTCACACACATCAGGAATACACCTGTGCTGCCAAGACACACAGCCATGGCCACAGTACAACCCAGAACTGGACACAAGGTGGAGAATGCCCACTGTATAAAGTACTGCCACTCCTCGACTGGTATGCATGTTGCCAGTTGAACCTGGAGGGAATCTGCTGTGCTCCCAGGCAGAAATCTACATCTCTCTCTCAGAACTGCACAGGGATCCAGTGCAAATAATCTCTCAGCACAAGGAGGGACGTTTTTGTAAAGTAAGAGCAGTAAAATGTTCACAGATGTTCTTAAATGGTGAATAAAGGACCAGATCTGTTGAAAGATTAATGCAGCACTACGGGAAAAACTGAATGCTGGGGCTGTAATGGTTAAACAGTGTGAAATAAAATCCTGACAGGCCATGGAAAGTGGACTGGGCAAGGGACCCTGAGGGCAAGGATGCGTGAGGACCCCCAGCTGTGAAGTACTGCTGCCCACTTTGGAGCCTGGAGCTGTCTTGCTTGGGGCTTTGAGCCCCAAGAAGAGGGGTGATCCAGCCATTCCCTCTTTACCCTGGCCTATGTGACACTTCCTTCCTTCCATTCTTTTTCTTTGTTCCTGGAGAAGAGAAAGATATTGGAATGGAGAGCAAACTACCTAAATCAGCATTGGTGGAATAGTGGGTCTGCCAGGTCATTGTCAAACAAACTTCTTCCAGCCTTGGTTTTCAGTGAGTGCTGGGTGTGCCTGTTTGTGCTCTGCTGCCAGCTGTACTCTTCTGTGCTTTCAGGTTTCCTCCAAGGCTGCCCACAGCTAGGGGGCCCCACAGTGGGGTGAGACACAGGACTTACTACCAGAGCCCTGCAGATGCCCACAGACTCCATGCACATTCCTCTGCGTGTCTAAAGGGAAGATCACGAGTTTGAAAACAAAAGCTGTTGAGCCTCAGATTAGCAGCAAACCCAACTGCTCCAGCAGCCTTCCATGCAGCACCATCCAGTGGCACCTGCTGAAGCTGGATTTCCATAGCCACAAGCCAGTTGGAGCAGGGTTACCCCCAGCTCTGTTCTCCACAGGGGTCTTTCCAGTTACGCCACCTCAAGTGTTTCGTATGACAAGGCAGCATGAACTTAAATGAAAGCAAGGAAACACTGAGGTTTCCTCCCTCTTTCCCCCTTACACTGCCTGGGTTGGTGTGAACCTCCTGGAAACCATTCAGCCTTTGAAAGCAGCAGTAGGTTGGCCTCAAAAAGGGGCCACAAGTATGGGCTGGCCATGGTTGATTGCTGCAGAATCTCTGAATGTGCCCTTTCAGTGTGGAAGCAGCAGTACAAAAGCTGGCTGTTGGGTTCTGTAACTTGCAGCATTTGCTATGGAAAAGAGAAGGAAAAGCCCAAGTAGTTTTTTTCTACATCTACTGCATACACTGGCAATGCTCATAAACCCCATGGTAAAGACTACTCATTCCCACTTCTTCCTTGCAAAGAAATTGTCTGATTCTTGGCTATTAACATGTAACTCGCTTCTGCTCAAATCTGAAGCAATGATGTGTCTACTTTTTATTAACAAATATAAAACCTCGTTTGCATTAAAATCAAGAAAAATTTGTATATAAGAATCATTTTTACTACCTCAGCAGGAAATTATGTTTCCTCCTGGGTCTGACACGTGCCAATGGAGTGGGCTCAGATTTAGCTGCTGAAATGTGCACTGCCCAAGAGCTTAGACTATTTCCTGATATGTCTTACAGCCCCACAACTGAGCTCCTGAGCTTTTGGTGCACTTTCTGTTGGAGCTCACCCTTCTTAACCTGGTGGGACTGAGATCTCCTCCCAGGGCCACAGAGGTGTCAGAGCAGTGCTGCTGCTGTGATAGAGGCCAGCCCCTGCTCTCTTCTTCCACAGTGGAATTCCAATACATTCTGGGCATGGCAGGGAAACACAGGGTGTTTCCTAGATCCCTAGGAAAAGCATGAAAATGAAGGAAGGAGAGGAGAGAAGAGGAGATGGGTGTTGCTGGATGGGGAGGCAAGGAGAAAAGAGGAGTGTAGTGGAGAGAGAGCCACTGCCCACCATGCCTGAGATGTTTAAAACAGTAAGCTGGTAATGGCTAATAGAAGAACAAAAGCTAAACTTTCTGGTTTAGCCTGGTGTTGGGTCCATGGATAATCTTCAAAGGGGAGCTACAAAATTTAAAAGGAATTAAGCTCTGGGAAGTCTTAAATCTGGCACATCTGGTTTACAAAGGGTTGTTGTTGGTTTTTTTTTTTCTTTTTTGTGCATGCTGCTGTGTTTTCAGTTTTGTGTCAGAATGCCAAAGGCAATTCTCTCTGTCAAATGTAGACTCTTGACCTTCTAGTAGGGATGACAAGAGAGTTATCCCAGGGTGTGTCCACACCTGTCAGGCAATATTAGGCATGAAATAGAGCTGTCTGTCTTCTTTAGCTAAAATGGCTTCACAAATACTTCATAAATGCCTGTCTTCACAGAGCAGAGAATTGCCTGTATTATCTCTGTGCCTTCAATATTGAGATTGATGACAACTGGGGTCACTGGTTAAACTGTCTAATCCTGACAAGCCGAGGCAAAGGGAAGAGGCAGGAGAGCAGCAGGATGGCTGCTTAAAATTACCTGTGAGAGAGGTCAGTCCTGAGACTAGGCAGGGCTACTGAGGAAATCGGCAGGCCTTCGCTGTGACTCATCCATCAGATCCCGCTGTTCAGGGACATTGCCTCACAGATGTGGCTGTACTTGAGGATCAACATTTGTGACATGGGACAGGTTTGCCTCAGCTCCCATAAAATAAAAGCAGAGCTTGCAACTATAATTACAGCTATTATAAAAAGTCTAGTGCAAGGGAGCAGCATTCAGGAGATGGGAGCCAAATTGCCATTTAGGCAAAAGGCTTAGCTATAATGAAGGGCTATTAAACTGGGAATACATTCTCTCACATCCACCCCACCACCCCTTTTACCAACTCCTTGTTGCCAAAGGGGAGCTGAAAGTGAGCCTCTAGCTCATCAGCCTTCATATTTGTCTCTTGGCTCTGAGTGAAATGAAAATGATGGAGGAGCAAAGAAGTTAGCCGATGGCTGGCAGATACCGTAATGTGAATGTGCGCCAGTTCTTGGCACACCCAACCGGTACAAAACCAGTGCTGGGAGAGCTGCACCCAGTCCTCTTGGAGAAGACAGCTCTTACCTCCTTCCCTGTGCATGTGAGCATTCACTGGGCCATTCCACTGCCCTTCACCAGTTAAAAGAGCAAAAGGGGGTGTTTCACACCACAGTGTAACAGGTCTGTTTCTAAAAGTAATAGTTGGTTATTGTAGGCAGCTGTAAGGTGCCTGTTATTTTCATATCTGTAAACCAAGCATGGCTCAGACTGAACTAGCTCATCAGGAAAGCAACTTAAGGCTTTAAGTGAAATGAAAAGAGAGATGGTTATTAATAAGAAATTTCTGTGAAAGGAAAAAGAGAAAAACAAAATCCCATGATGTTAATTTCTTTCTCAGGGATATTTCATTCTTTTCCAGAAGCATCAAGCAAAGAAATACCAGAAATCAGTATCCTGATCGAGAAAAGGTGGAGATGTGTTGAAAGCGTGCTAGTAGGATGTCGGTGGCTGAAGAAGCCGCAATCTGGAGCAGTGAATTAAAACCCAAGGTGGGCATGTTATCCAGCATCCTTTACTGCGTGGTTAGTCCCCCTTCCCACAGGCATTTTCCCATGCTTGACTGCAGAAATCCTTTGGGGGTTGGAAAGACATGTCTTTGGTTTAGAGGAACCCAGAGGAAGGCTGTAAGCCCAGCTCACATTTTCTGAACTGAGTCATTGTCAGTGGATCAGTGCACAGAAACTGGAAAGATGTCACCAGCCAGTTACAGAGAGCGAGCCCACCATCCAGCCTGTGCTTTCCAGCAGAAAGTGCAAGAATGTGGTGGCACAGGTGGAGCCTTCTTGCGTCTTGATATACTGTATCCCTGTGCTGCATATCTGTATGCCTAAAAGGCAAGGAAAAATCTCAAAGGGCTTTTACCCAAAACCAGCAACACCGGTCGCTTTCTGTTTCCCTAGTCAGAAAAGAGGAGCTGTCATCCGAAAACTGGCAAGCTCATAGACCAGGGAGCTTCCTCATCCTGTGATCTGGGAAAGCCTCCCCAGATCTCTGCCACCAAGGGGGTCTCAGAGAAGCCAACATGCATCAACTTGTCCTTCCAGCTACCCATGCCAGCTCCCCCCATGCCGGGGGGCACCACTGAAACTATCTCACCTCTACCTGCAGGGAAGGGCTGTGTGGTTCCCACCAGTGCAGTTTTTTACAGCTCCAGTTAGAGAAGTGGTATTCCTACCCTTTTCAAGCCCACATCAGAGCTGTTCATCTCAGACTGATGCCTGCTTGTCACCCACAGCTCCGTTGTCAGGGCAAAGCCAAGGCTGCTTACAAAGCCCATGCCCATCTCTGGTTCTCTCCCCCTGCATGCTGATCACTCTATCAGCAGACTGCCTTGTGGTGCAGAATCCTCTTATAATTTTTTTTTTCCCAAGTGGACATTGTAATAGCAGCCCCAGATTAAATTCTTCTTCTGTAAGGTGGAAGAGTTCATTTAATTGTTCATTTAGAAATGGTCACCTCTGCCTACGTTACCTTCTTGCTTAGGTACAAAATACACTTCCCAAATGAAAGTGTGGGATCACAGGTCTTCATTCTCTCATTTTGGCCCCCAGTCTAATGGAGTCCCTGCAGGAAAATCAAGCCAATACAAGTTGGAGCTTTTGGCTGTGCATGTTAGATGAACAAAGATTTTCCTTTACCTTGCTTTGCCTATGTTTGCCATTTACCTTTGTGTACTCTTAGGGCTATACGTATTTCACTGCAATTTTGTTCTCCTGAGCGCAGCTTTGCACTGCCCCTGGAACTGAAAGGACTTGCCTTGCACTACATGAGAAGGGCCTCTAGGAGGAAAACATTTATTCAAAGCAGAGAAATTTCAGATTAAAATGCCAAGGCTGGTGGAGACCTTCTAATCTCCTTGGTCTGACTTTGGACTCATAAATTCAGCAGTGTGAGGTCTGCCAGGGATCAGCCACATGCCTTTGCTAGGCTGGGTCAGGAGTCAGCAGAGCCCCCATGCTTCAGGCTGTGGGTTGTGAAAGGAAATGTGAAAAAGGGTCGAGAAATAGAATTTATTGCTTTTTTTCCAGAGCGCCCATGAAAATTAATGGCCATTTCATTCACAGTTTCTTTCTATTACTGGTAGGGGAATCATAAAAACAAACCCTGGCATGTCAGCACTTGAGCTGCCTCAATGTGTTTTCAGTGGTTCTTGCAAGGCAATGTGACAAGCAGATATTTTAGGCAGACTGGTGGGCCATTTCCATAATTAAAATTGCACATTGCCGGCAAGTACTGAGTCCTTTATGGCTTCAGTAGAGTACAACTGCAGAGTTTATTTTTGAAATAAAATCCTGTCTGTGTCAAATACAGTGTCTGACTGTAATCTGGCCAAAAAGCAACCATCAATATCATAGCAGATAAGAGACAATTATAGGTTGGAAGGCACATACAAAAACCTCTAGAAAATATATTTAGAAGCTGAAGTTATAAACATGCCCTTCTCTTTCCTCTTTATTATTTTACAGTCAAGAGTTTTCCATGCAGGGAATATATTCTGGCCCCTTTTACCTGCACTGCTATGATGAGCTTTTTGGCTTAAAAACACCTGTAAGTCTTGTTTCCCTCTTTGCAACTTCATCAATAAATAAAATTAAAGGGCTTTCCAGTCCAGGTGTTTTAATGCTGTGTTATTTACGTGTCTTAACATAGGCAGCTGAGTTTAAATGTGAGAGATCTGCACCCTGTATTATACACGTCCTGTGAGTAAAGTGGGAACTTGTTTTCCATGTCTACTGGGAGGTGATTTTCCTCCTGGTCAATGTAACTTCCCCAGTATATGTAGGCTATTGTTAAGCAGACAATAGGTAATTGTCTACCTACCAGCTCACCTGTCCAAGCAGCACTCACCTCATTGCAAAGATTAAATACTGTTGCCAAAGATTTTCCTGAAGAGGAAGACGGGCACGCCTGCCCATAACCTGGGATCTCCTTTCTTCCCCCAGATTGCATCCTGCCTCTGAGATCCTTCTTGATGCCAGCAAGTCTGAGTCAGGTAAAAGCACAGAGCTTAAAAATGATGCAGTCAGCTGTTTCTTACTCTGCTTATTAGTTGGGTGTTTAGTTTGGACCCAGCTCATCACTCTTCACGCAGGAAACTCCCATTGACTTCACTGGGAACTCTGTCTGAGCAAGGACTGGTAAGCAGGGCTTCTTGATGGGGGATGGCAGGACAGGACTGAGTGCAAAAGTCCTCAGCTCCTACCAGAGCAGAGATTGACAAACAGCCATTCCTGATTTTTAATAGCAGGTCTCAGGGGACTTTACAAACATGAGACGTATTATTATCTCTGTATTATAAAAACTGGTTACCAAAACAAAAGGGTAAAGCTAGACAAGGTGGTGTTTTAGGAATTCTTGGTGGCATAGAAGTGTCAGAATGTGATGCAAACCAGGCAAATGTAGAGATACAAAGTATGCCACACTTTTGGGAAGAGTTTTAAGGAACAACTGCTAGCATGCCCCTTCTATCTTGCTTTCCTTAAGTGCAAGTCGGCATCACTGTTCATGACCTCCATTGTTTTACAGCATTCACTCTTCTGAGATTGCACCTGTTTTTTCTCACAGTATGACAAGAAGAGCAGCATCAGGCCTGTGTGTCACCAACATGCCTGCTCCTGGCCCTTCTCCTGCACTCTTGCCACAGCAAAGCCAGACTCAGTTTACACTGACTCCGTGTCCAAGAAAGTCTAGCCAGGCTCATGTAAGTCTTGTAATGGGGCAGGAGGAGGAGGTAACTGTTCTCAAAATTTATTATTGGGGTCTGTAAGCTCTGGTCTCATTAGGGCTGCCGTCAGTGCCATGTCTGATGATGGCAGTCGTACTGAGCTGTGCGTCACTGCAGCACCACTGTGAGTCTCAGGCTTCAGTCAGCCTTCCACATGGGAATAGATGCAGGTATGTTAAAAAAAAAAAGCCCTGCCAGAAGTATCTTAAAAATCTATCCTGTAGCTGGCAGTTTCTTATCACACACATTTCAGCCATCTGAAAACCCACATATCAGTAACAGCAGCTTCTTCTCAGGAATGAGACAACTCAGCTGGGAAGTACTCTCTTGCCAGGTAACGATGCTGAATGGACAGTGGGACGGAAGGTACAATTTCCTCTTGTATAAGGCAACTAAAGGGATTAAAAAATAGTTTTCTGATATGAAATAGTCTTTCAAAACCTCTCCTGGAATGTACTTGCTGACTTATTGCCTGAATATCTTATTTGAAGCAGATCACTTGCTGACATACTACGTAGGCTGAGAAATTGTGTAACTTCCCTTACTATGTACAAATCAGGGATGCACAACCACCATTAAATATATATATTTCACCTCAGCCTTTCTTTTCCATTCTGTGGCCTTGGATGAATTCTGGGGGAATATTCTTTTCCCAGGGAGTTTTTAATGAGGCAATGTTTGCAGCAGACAGAGATGCCACACCTGAGCTATGGATCAAAACAGACAACCAGAGAACACAGCTCTGTCAGGTTTGTTTGGCTTCCTGCTCCTACCCAGAACGAACAACGCCATTTACTGAAGACCTCCTGCCACCACTGATGCATTTCAAAGAGATGTGTATAAATTTTCAGGGGTTTCATCCCACTAGCAACATAAGCTCCTGCCTTTCCAAACACTTCAGAGGCACTCAGGAGTTCCACTTCATTACTTGGCCATAAGAAGATTGTAGGCAGTCTTCTTGCTTGTATTTCTGTTGGGAAATACCAGATTGGCCTTAATCTGCCTACATATGTTGATTTCTTGAAAGAAGTCCCTTGAAGTGAGAGTGAATGACAAGGAAGGAAATGCTATTCAACCCAAAACCAACAAGAAACAAAATATAAATAAATCAAAATAAACAACCCCCCCAATTCTGAGGACAAAAAAATATTTGAATCAGTAAAAAAAAGGGGGAAAAAAGGGGAATAATTAATGATGAACAGTTTCCTCAGTACATACGTGTTGTCCACAGCCTATACCCTGGCCCTTGAAACAAGGTGAGTTTCCGAACCAGGCCCTCAAGATCTCGCTCAGGCAATCCTGGCACTGCTTGGATGAGTACCTGGTGTATTTTGATTTGTGCCACAATTGCTGTGCTTTATCTGACAAGTTTTGGACAAATCATTGCATACTCTCTTTCGTTGCCTTGTCTTTGCACCTGTGTGTGACACTGTGTGCACAAGCTGCAGAGAGGGGCAGTGTGCTGAAAAGGACAGGGAGTGAGGGCCAGCCTGCAGGCACAGAAGCCTGAAGCAGCGTGAGGGAAGAGGTGATGAAAGCAGAGTAGGAGAAGATTAGCAGGTTGAGGACTAGCCTTTACAGGAGAGCGAGCCAGGGGTAGGGAAGATGTTGACAGCCCACAAATGTTACTGCAAGGAGGAGGAAAATGACTATGTGGAGTGTTTCGCCACACTGGTTGCCTCAGAAATTAGTATTGAAGGGGAAAAGGAGCTGAGCTAATGGAGAGGGCAACAGTGATGTCGTGACCAAAGGCTGCCAGGCATGCTACCCTGAACATGCCTCTCTGCCAGAGGCAGCAGAGGAATCACAGATTTGGCTGGCACTTGGGATTTGGAGGATGTAGGCAAAATGTGGGGCCCCACATCTAACTGTTCAGTGTGTATCTTGTGCAAAAACCTAAAAACCAAAAGGCTTAATTTTGGCTCCTTTGTTTTTGCAGATAGGAATAAAACCTGAAAACTCATCCAAGTTACCTGAAGTTACCTGGTGACTCTGATCAGCAGCTGAGATGTCAGTGTGATGTGCTCCACATAAAGGCAACACAAAGGTGAGCCCTGCCCAGGAGAACTGAAATGCAAGTATGATGGGCAAGATAAAAGGCTGATACAATGCAGAGAGGAAGAAGGCACAAGGTAAGAATAACATGAGTATGACAAGATCGTGACAGTAGTTTCAACACACTAAGACTAGGCTCTTTTAACAGGCAACAAATGGCTCAGGTTTGCTTTGGGAAGCAGTTTGGAGGATAAAGAGGGTGCTGGGGGTCCTCTTGCAAAGTTGAGTGCTGAATGGTGATGTGGAAGAGTTCCTTTGAAATCCTGACAGCAGCACCATCAAAACTATTGCTGGCCGAGGCGAGGGGCCTCTTGAGGTCTTGCTGTGCTGGATACTTGGGAAGGGGTTAGAGACTTGCAAACCGAGTGTTAACACGCTCTGCTCCTAGCTCAAAATGGCTCACAGCATTTCTGGAGAATTTGTTTTACCTCTTATTTTTCTTCTGGAAAAGTGAGTTTCATACAACTTTTTTCCTTGTGAGACTCTTTGGGATGCTGATAAATTCGACCTTTCTTGTTATGGTGCCTAGACAACTCTGGATGAAACCCAAAAGTAGGGAGCTGGGATGTCAGAAAAGTCTGACTCTTACACAGTGCCCCAGGAAGGAATTGTATGAAGCCAGCTAGAGAGTGGCACAGGATTTGAATGAGGTTAGAACCAAATGGGTGATGATTTAAGGAGGCCAAACATGTCAAAGGATGTTGATGTGAATGAACTCAGGAGCAACAGGTAAAACACTGTAGTTTGTGCACAGCATGGGGTGTGGTGGCTGTAGCACCTCTCATGCTGCTGCCTGGAAGAGTGGCTGCTGCCTGCTCCCTCCTCTCACTCACCTCTCCTCTGCCTCCACTCCTGCCCCACTGCTCTACAGCAGTTTTCCTCTTTGTGTACTTTACCTTTCTGGTGCATTCCCTGCTTCACTGCCCATGTCCCAAGTGCCATGGTGCCCTGCTCCCTGGGGCAAGGCGAGACAGTTCACACACCACCGAGATGTCCAGCAGCTACAGACCACTCAGGAACTCAAGCCCTGCTTTCAGAATTGAGACTGTTTTGCCATGGGTTTGAGGGTTCCTATAGAAGACAGTATCGAAGTTCCTGGAAAAAAGCCACAGAAGTTAAAAGTGAACCTAACACTTGCTCCATCACCATCAGATTTCAGAACCACTAACACACAAAGCAACACAGGATTACAGGAGGTGAATAGAAAGGCGTTTGGACATGGCAGGGTCAGTGCTGCTCCCTGGGTACCTACAGACACGTAACCCCTGGAGAAAGCAAAACCATAAGGAATTATGAGACTTGCTGGAGTAATCTGGATGTGACTGAGGGATGCCCCTGTGTTTCACTCGGGGAAGGGAACGGGGAGAGTTTCCCAAAAGGGGGGGAAGGGGAGGGATGGTGCCGGGAAGCCTACACCGCCGGCCGGGACACGCAGCGGGATAGTTTCGCTTCTGGGGATGGTGCTCCCGTGCTGGGACAGGGCGAGAGGTGCGGACCTCCCGGCCGGCGGACTGCGCTCACTGCCCGCCGCGGGGCCGGCGGCGGGATCCCATCGGCGCCTCGCCCGCGGCGGGACCGCGCCGCGCCGGGGTGTGCCGGGGGCGGAGCGGGCCGGGCCGGGCCCGCGGGGGCGGAGCGCGGCCAGCCGGCCGCGGGCGGCCGCGCGGCCGCGGGAGGCATGTCTGTGTCCGTGTCCGTGCCGGTGCCCGGCGGCGGGCGGTGAGCGGCCATGCCGCGCAGGGCGGAGCGGTGCCTGCAGATCGCCCCGCACTCCCTGGCCATCGTCCTGGACGCCGCGGCCGGGGGGCGGCCGGGGGGCGGCGGCGGGGCCGGGGCCGGGGCCGGTGCGGGGCCGGCGGCGGAGCTGGGCCGCCACCGCATCGGCTAC
This sequence comes from Myiotriccus ornatus, assembly GCA_036023395.1. Lineage (NCBI taxonomy): Eukaryota > Metazoa > Chordata > Aves > Passeriformes > Tyrannidae > Myiotriccus > Myiotriccus ornatus. The sequence continues at coordinate 40,711,576 of JAYRBT010000139.1, forward strand.
GAGATCTTCGCGGACTTCAAGCGGGAGAACATGCAGCACTTCTGGGACCGGCGGGCCACGGCGGCGGTGGCCGAGACCTTCTTCCTGGGCTGGATCGACGAGCAGGTGCTGCTGGTGCAGGGCAAGGAGGAGCACCTGGAGGTGCTGCGGCAGGGCTGGGCGCGCCGCTCCCTCAAGCCCCCCAGCGGCTTCCACATCAAGTGCCTGGGTAGGTGCCGCCGGGCCGGGAGAACAGCCCCGGAGCACCCGCCGCAGGTGCCCGGCGGGAGCGGGGAGCGGAAAGACGGGCCCTCCCGGCCGCGGGATTTTAGCCCCCAAAAGTGGGTGTGTGCACGAAAGGGGCGAGGCGGGACGGGAGCGGTGGCATTTACAGGGATGCGCTGCGGGTGAGTGAGGTTCTCCAGGAGAGCTGCGGGCCATGGCTGTAGGGTCGGTAGGTGCGTCCCCCCCCTTTTCCTTCAGCGGGGGAGGTTAAAAACACAAAGTGTAAGTGTTGGAAGATACCCCCCGGCAGGGTGAAATGCCCGCTGGTCTCCGGCCGACCGGCCTCCGCCCGCGCCGTGCTCCCGGGGCTGATTGGCTCGGGAGTTAACAGCTCGTTTTAGTATTTCTGGGTTTGCTAAAAGAATATTTCACTCTATATTCGGATCTACTTGCTAGATCAAACTTGGGTCACAGCGTTGCTATGCTGTTACATAGCGAGAAGCAGTAGTAGGAAGTGAGTAACATATATCTCTTTGTGGTGCAAGGCAGGTGGCTTTTGGGAATTGTAAACGGCAAGTCTGTTGTACCGTGGTGGGCTGAAGGTTCAAGTTACACTGTGATTCCCCAAGGGAATTCCACCAGTGTACAGTGTGGCCTAGGATGAAACACACCTAATCCTGAATTTTCTTGAAGAAAAGAATCGTAGCATGGAGAGCAAAAATGTTTGCAGCACTTATTTTGACATGAAAAAAACCAACATCCCCCCCCCCAAAAAAAAAAAAAACCAAAACTCAGAAAAAGAGCTGTGACTGTTTGCTGTGTTTACTGGGGAGTTGTGAAGAGCAACAGAGCTGAAGTTTTCCTTAGGAGTTAGGGTAACTTGCAACCTTTACAGCTTGAAATGCAGCTTCCCTTATGGAGAGAAGGCAAATTGTGAGGATTTGTTTAATTGGTGTGAAGGCCTTGTTGTTCCCCCCCCCCGGCTGCTGCAGTGGTGATGGGGAGACAAACTGTCTTTTCCTTGTGTACAACTTATATCATTTGTGTCCTATGCAGCAGGGAACAGGTCACAGAGCTAGAGATGCTCTCTCTGTGCTGGGAGTTTCAGACCTTTAAAACAGGATGCTTCCATGCATTTCTTTTTTAAAAAAATTAGCTGAGTAAGCTTTCTGCAAAGAATGGAACATAAATATTTGGGCTTTCCTAGTTTCCTGTTGTTAATCTTGGTTTTGGATGGTTTTAGCTGCCTCTGTCCTTCTGGAACAAATAGTGCAGACTGTTATCACTTCTATTTTTTTGGCAGTATTGCATCTTGCAGAGTAGTCAGACACTTCTCTGTCACTGTTTCCCCATCAGATTTACTTGAATATTATTTTTTTGTGTCCTGACAGGGAAGCTTAAGACAAGCTGCCCTTTTAAAATGAGCTGATGCACCTTTTTTCCCTCATTATAGCTAAATTTCTTCTGAACATCGAGTGACAAAACAATGTTGGGGAACAGGTGGTTAATCCTATTTGGTGATAGAAAAGTTTTGTGTGCTCCACCAATATTTAGAGGAGGATAAAAAGCTGGGCAGTGGTTAGTGCTTGCTGCTCAGCCCAGCTCATGGGGGCTTTTTTGCTGCAGCTGGAGAGAGGATGAAGAGCTTTTGAATTGACTCCATCACCTCACAGAGTGTAAGGGTCAGTGTTTGATTTTTGGGGTGTTCTTGGACCTTGCCCATTGGGTGACATTCCTCAGTGCTCTGCCCAGGAGTGCTGTGGAAGGGTGTGTGCTCCAACCCTGATTACTAAAGCCGGACAAGGAATGTAAACAGGTCTTTGTGGCCCGTTTTAAAATACTGAAACAAAACTTTTGCTAGAAGTTCATGTTAATAAGTAAGCTCAGTGGTGTCTAAATAATATGCATTCTTTGGGGGGTTATCTTTGCTGCAAATTTACAAAAGACTGAAGCCAAAGGTTTTCATTCGACTTTAAAAAATAGCAAATGCTTCTCAGTATTTGATTAAAGGCTATGAAAGAAGAGCAGGGACCTGCTGGAGTCTTGGCTGTGTGTAGTGCTACACTAAATATAATGGGAGGAACTGTTTGCTTTTTATTTTTTTCCACTTCCAGACTGATAATTCAGGTCTTGTATCTAAGTAGATTCAACTTGCACTTACTGCAAAGTTAGGTAGTTGAAGAATTGTCAAAGAAATGGGCTTGGCCTGTGGGCATGAGCATCTGCTTACATGCGTGTAATTGTATTTTCAACATAATTAGGTGCCTAATGTGTAAATGGCTGTGACTTGTTTCGGTCTCTCACACTTCAGTGTCTACTTTGTTGCATTAAGGCAGCGAACAGCACACAGACAAAAAAAGTCCCTATGCTTTTCAGTTTTTCCAAAAAAAGTGGTTGGTGCCTTAGGCAGGGAGGAAAACCTGCCTGTTGGGAGGTGCAGAATGGTAATATTTTACTCCTGTTAATAAATAACTCACGGGGTCAATGGGGAAAAGTGGCACGATATTTTTGATGAAAGTGAAGCTGCTGTTTTCTGTTGCTCTGGTCCAGCTGGTAGTCCCCAAGCTGTGGCATAGCATGGCTGGGCATAGCAGTGGGGGGTGCATGAGGGGCTCACCCAGGGGGTCTTTCTCTGTACCCAAGGACCTTTGGGATCCCTGGATAATGTTGTCTTAGGCCATTGGGTTGGTTCTTGCCCTAATCTCTTGGGTGGCTGGCCACTTGCAGAAAGGTGGGGGCAGCTTTCTGCCTCACCTGCCCCTGGAGCCCAGCTGGGATGGAGTATCTGGAGGACCAGCTGCCTGCCCCAGAGTGGTGTAGGGGGAGCATCCCAGCCTTCTGCTGCTGCCTGGCACAGGGGAAGTGACAGGAAGGCCTCCTGCTCTAAGCTGCATGACTTCCATGTACAGGTACCAGAGAGCCTTGGACAGTGCTTCCCTTCACCTGTATTTTTAAGTGCTAATGTGACCCAGAAATCACAACTGCAACCTGACCTTCAAACCTCTGCAGCTGTTGCTGATGTTTCTTGTTCATTGTGGTCCAGAGCCTTGGCTGGTCTGGTGAGTCATGTGTTGGGGTGACCGTGGAGGCAATAACTGGAGGAATAAGTAACTGGTGAGGAAGAGGGAATTCTAAACCTGTAGTATGAACAGCATGGTTTCTGCTGCTGGGATTGTAAAATGTAAACCAGGAGACTCATCGCTGAATACTCTCTCTACATTTAAGTCACCCTGGCTTGATAATGAAAAATTCATGAAAGTGTAATCTGTAGTTAACAGGGACTGGACAGTCCTAGTATGCTCGGTGCAGGTGTACCTGAGCCACAAAGTAAATGGATTAAAATCCACATGAGCTTTTAATGTCTGAAGATTTGAACTATAAAATTAGACCTTACAATGAAATACAGCCTAAATATGAAGCACATGAGAAAGCTGCATATAGCACTGACAGCTTAGGGCTGGAGGATGCAGGGAATGAAGTGTTTCATGTGTGACTTTCAAACTTACTCCTCTGGTAGTTTTCTTAAACTAAATGGTTACGCCAAAAACCCTTGCTCAGTATTGAGTTTTGCAGTGATCAGAGTTATTTGGATATTAGGAAATTGATGAATACGTCTAGGTTTTTAAGTTGGCTGAAGAGAAACTTTGGGGAAAAATAAGCAATCTTTGAATAAACAAAATCCCAAAAGTAGCACTTGCTTAATATGCTGATTTAGGGGGTCATGGAAACCTTATGCAAACCTACAGGTCCCGTGATGAAATTCATCATCCTCGGAAGCTTTCTTGTAACTTTGCAAGGCTTTTGCAACTTAAGTCTTTAATGAGCATTAGTATTTTAATAAGATTTCTTTCTTTGACACACCTTCCATTTGCACTCACTAATATTTTTTGTCATCCTGGAAGCTGATTTCACCCCCCCTCTTTCAACTTTTATGTGCAAGGTATAGCAGGATGTTCCACCTTGTTTTCATGTCTTCATTGCCTTTTGTGTTCCCAGCTGAGACTTCCTTCTGTAGGTCTTGCACTTGATTCTTGTGCCGTGGACAATGGGCATCTTTGAGAGGTTTTCATACGCTTCGCAGAAGGGCCATGACCTTTTGTAAAGACTGCTTGAAAAGAAGTGACCAAACTTTATAATAACCCTTTGGTCACGCTCAGAGCAATTTCTCCAATTAGAAGCTGATGTTCAGATGAAGTTTTCAAGAAATGTATGTGCAATAATTAAACTAACTAGCAGGAGTTATAATTCAGTGAAGTCGTCAGGGCCGGGCTGTTGTGCATTGTTCCTGCTTGGCCAGGCGTAGGGGGGCAAACTTTTTTTTCCGCACTGGGAGCTGGAGCTAAGTGCTCCCTTTCTTTTCTCTCCCTTCTCTTGCCACCAAAAAGAATTAAATTAACACCCCACCAGTTTAGGTTTGGCAATTTTCACAATAAGTTTTTCAGTCATTAGTGGATGATTATGGTGAAGTGTAGAGTGTTGGACATTAAACATCATTCATTTATAGCCAGTCATAAAACGTGAATTGTCTTTTTTTCCTCCCAGTTATCTCCTTTATGTAATGGAAATTTCTTTTCAGTAGGGAAGCATTAGGTTTCATAGTAATAAAACCTCCGATGACTTTGCCACACACTCGGCTATACCTGTTGTATGCCTTGTGGTATTACCATGGGAACCTCAGTGGATTTAAACTACAAATTTTTTCTCCTTCTCTCCCACTTCAACTTAGAGCCAGTTAAAGATTCACTAAGCACTTTTTATATCTGTGAGGTGGTTATTGCAGCCTGGGGGGAAAAAAAAGTAAGCTTATGGCCAGGCTGAGGTGCTTATGAATTTACTCCCAAATTTGTGTAAAGAACTTCACTGCTCACAAGTGTTGGGTTGGGCCTTTAATGTACTTTGGGGACTGGGAGAAAGGCACAAGAGCTAAATGAGAATGGACTGCGTATCAAGTACCTGATTTCTCAGTATGTGGTTTGTGCTTGTGTTTGTGGGAGTGAAGTCTTGGAGTCAGAATTGCTTTGTGCTCTTTAAAGAAAACTGTGGATGGCCTGCAAGACTAGTGATAGTTGTCTAAAATGTATTGTGAAAATAAAAAAAACACAAAGGAAGAAAAGATACAGCCTATTAAATTTAATTTTTTCACTCAAAGCAACTTCTCTTGAACAAGCAAAGTCAAATACACAGATCCGTGCTATTCATTGTGCAACTCAAGAGAAGGATTTATAAGATTAATGGCCAACTAGTACTGTCTTCCCACCTCCTTCCTCTCCACAAAGGGCACCATTGTATAAGAAAACATCTTTTCTGGTAGCAAATAAGTCATCCAGCCTTGCAAGTTAAGTGTATGCTCTGTGTAAAAATCAATGCTATAAGGGCACCATCGTGGCTGAGAGCAGCCCTCAGCCATGGGGCTTTAATGAAGCAAAAGGTCTCTCCCTTTCTCCATCTGTTTTTTTTGTGCATGAGCGTCTGGTCTTCAAGTATTCCTCATTCCCCTCCTCAAAGGGCCCTTGTCTTTGCCAGGGAGCAGCACAGTGAGTGTGGACTGAATGAAGCCCCTTGTCAGGTGTTATTCCCAGTGCTTAAATGGCTCCTGGGCTCCCAGCATCATGTGCCACCAGACCACTCACTAAATCTCCTTTCCATCTGTCCTGCTCTTCTTTTTTACATAATAATTTTTTATTTTAAAAAGACTGAGGTGGATGAAGTGTGCAGGGGCTGTCCTGCCTACTCCTCTTCACCATTTTGTGGCATGAAAACTCAATTGTGTTTCCCCTTTTGTCCTGTCTTTTTAATTTGCTAATAAGAGGCAAGTTAATATTTCATTCATCAAACTGTCATGATTTTTGGTAACTAAGTTCAGACCTTCTGTGTGTGTTGTCACAGTTTAAAATTTCCCTTGAAATGGATTTTGATTCATAGATTGGCTTGCGTTGGAAGGGACCATAAACAATCTTGTTCCAAACCCCATCCCATGGGCAGGGAAGCTTCCACTAGACCAGGTTGCTCACAGCTCCATCAAACCTGGTCTTAAACACTTCCAGGAGCGAGGCATCCACAGATTCTCTTGGTAAGTTGTTCCAGTGCCTCAGCAACCTCACAGTAAAGAATTCTGTCCTAGTACCTACTCTAAACCTACTGTCAGTTTAAGGCCATTCCCCTTTGTTCTATCACTACATGCTCTTGGGAAGAGTCTGTTTCCAGCTCTCTTGCAGGCCTCCTTTAGGTACTGGAGATGGCTAGGTCTCCCCATAGCCTTCTCAGTCTTTCTCCATGGCAGAGGTGCTCCAGCCCCAATTGTGGAGAATCAAAGAATATGTCGAGTTGGAAGGGACACACAAGGTTCATTGAGTCCAACTCTCACCCTGCACAGGACCATCCCCAAGAGTCACACCATGTGCCTGAGAGCATTATCCAGATGCTTCTTGAGTTTTGTCACGCTTGGTGCCGTGACCTCTTCCTGGAGAGCCTGTTCCAGTGCTCAGCCACCCTCTGGGTGAAGAAGCTCTTTCTAATATCCAGCCTAAACCTCCCCTGACACAACTTCAGGCCATTCCCTCAGCTTCTGTCATTGGTCACCACAGAGAAGAGATCAGTGCCTGCCCCTCCTTCCCCTCAGGAGGAATTTGTACACTGTGATGAGGTCTCTCCTCAGTCTTCTCTTCTCCAGCCTGAACAGACCAAGTGACCTCAGCTGCTCCTGATATGGCTTCCCCTCAAGGCCCTTCACCATCTTCATTGCCCTCCTTTGGACACTCTCTAACAGCTGAATATCTTTCTTATATTGTGGTGCCCAAAACTGCACACAATATTCAAGGTGAGGCCGCCCCAGTGCAGAGCA
>JAYRBT010000139.1:40718720-40779564 GCA_036023395.1 Myiotriccus ornatus
CCTTCGAGTCCTGTGTCCAAGTCATTTATGAAGATGTTGAAGAGCACAGGGCCCAAGATGGAGCCCTGTGGAACCCCACTGTGACAGGTCACCAGTCTGATGTTCCCACATTCACTGTTACCCTCTGTGCTCCACCTGTGAGCCAATTGCTCACCCACCTCATGATGTGTTTATCCAACTGTGGGCTGGACATTTTGTCCAGAAGGGTCTTGTGAGAGACAGTATTAAAAGCTTTCCTGAAATCCAAAATATTACATCAACTGGTTTCCCTTGATCAGCTAGGTGGGTTACCTAGTAAAAAGGTTTGACAAGCAGGACTTTCTTCTCATTGGCTGTGACCAGTGACTGTGTTGTCTTTCAGATGTTTTTCAGTACTTCCCAGAATAATCTTCTCCATAACTTTACAGGCATTGAAGTGAGACTGACAGGCCTGTAGTTTCTGGGGTCCTCCTTTCTGACCTTCTTGAAAATCAGTACAACATTCACCAGCTTCCAGTCAGCTGGGACCTCTCTGGATTCCCAAGACTGCTCAAAAATCACTGAGAGGTTTTGTAATGTGCATTTAGTGCAGAGAGGCTCTAGGAAAGGTCAGCTGTGTATGAAAGCACTGCTGTCCCTGAGCTTGAGTGGCAGGCTTTTGTTTCAGCTCTTTTGTAAAGAGAACAGCAACAAAGTTGGTGCTCTCTCCCAACTCTTCTAGTGCTGTTTCCTCAGGCCATTATTTTGGATGGTAAGCCTGTCCTTTCTGCAGGCCAGGAGAATCACAGCTTGTCCCCCGGCAGGGCAGGCCAAAGCATTGCCACATTCTTGTCTGCTTTTGAGACATCCTTTTGGAGAGGGTAGCAGAAAAGGTGCAACCCAGGTGGATTTTGTGTTCTCTAAAACTCTTGGCATCCAAAGCTGCCTTCTGAGCAACATTAGTCCCTTGGCTTTGGCCAAGCTGTGATAATCAGACTTCTTTTTTCTTAGTAGTCAAGGAGGGGCTGAAGTGTTCGGAGGAAATAAAAAGTGCAACCAGATGGTGGTTTCCCTCGAAGAAACTGTGGCTGTGAAACGTGAAGATGAAAGGAACTTCCTAATAGTTTTGTGCAGTAACAGAAATTTAACAGAGTTCTGAAAATTCTCTCTCCATACTTTGTTTCTTAATTTTAAATACAAACGCATAAATGTTTTGATTATTTTCTAATGATGTTGACTGCTGGGAATGTTATTGCAGTCTCCAGTTTCCACTATTGAAAGTGCTCCCTGGGTGGGCCAGATCTGGAAAGGTCTTTAAGGATATTACATTCTTTAAATAAAATGCCTTCACCTAGTATGTAAACATGCTTTCTTCTGAGATCTTCAGAGATCGCTGTACTTGATCCCTCCATTTCTGAGCTGGGATTTCACCTGAGAAATGTCTGAATGTAAAGAATGTACAAACACATATTTTGATGAAACAAAGTGCTTTCCTGTTGACATTTGAGCAGGACTTCACAGCTCCTTTTTTAATCAGGCTTCTGTTCTGAGCCACAATAGCAATTGAGGACACATTCAAATGTTGGTAACTATCCAGGGAATCTGAACAGTGGTTCTTCTAGTTGCCTTTTTTTCCATAACAGAAAGAAAATGGTGTAATATTGCCATCAGCACTTATTAAGCCTATTTTTGGTTTTCTTATGAAAGAAAGTTACTATACTGTGCACTGAATTAATGCACAGAGTAATGACTTCTGTAGTGTGTTTTCTGGACCTGGATATACTTCTAATCCATACAATGTGAGACTTTGATGTTGTTCTTCCGTAGGGGGACAGGAAGGGGCAGAAGCAAAACACCAAAAACACCAATACACCAGCCTTTTAGCTTAACCTTGAATTACACTATCAGATAATTAGCAAAGCGATATGCAGGTGTATCAAAGATTGCTCTTTTAGAAATGCAAACCAATTCACATAAACTCTAGAAAACAACTCCAAACTTGGTTCTTTACAAAATCTGTATACTGTGACTGTGGAAAATGTTTCAGTCTGAAGAGCGTGGTTTGGGTACCTTCCAGAAGCTTTAGTTTTAAAGCAGTTTTTGCTAACTAGTACTTCAGGGGGTACATATGCTACCTCATGCATGCCTTCAGAGGAGAGCAAGAATGCTGAAGGGCCCATTGCTGGCCCTGGTATGGGGAATCCCACTGAAAGAGCAGGATGGGGCTCTTGGACGATGACCCAGTGGCTTTCACAATAACATGACCTAAATTGCAATGGGCAGCAGGACTGGGCTGATCATGGGGCATGCTGATTTCTCCTTCTGGTGCCAGCAGAAGAGGAGTAAAGGTGTGTTTTGGGTTTTGGGAGGGGAAGACGTGGGGCTTGGATTGTGGCTGAGCAAGTGTCTTAGTCCCTGCACTGGGAGCAGGGCAGTTGCCTTGCTGTGTCCATCCTCACCAGTAACTCACCAGCTCCAGCAACTCCTGCTTATCTGCTGCCTTGAAGTTGCTCTCGCTGCATGTTCAGAGGCTCTCTGGAAGGAGTAAAACTGCAAGGATTGTATTTTCACTGGAGCTGTAAAACTTGTGATGTATTTTTAGCATTAGAAGAAGCTTGGTGCTGCCAGTGTGTTAGATTTGGTAACAGAGTCTTAGGTATTACTGAGGGGCTATAAAACAAGTATTTATTTTTTAAAAGTAGGGGCTTTTTTTTTTTTTTTAAAGAAGTTTCACAAGTCTAGCAAAACTTTTAGATTAAGAAGAAAGACAAATTAGTATTCACTCTTTTGGACTGTATTTATATTTTCTGCTTTGGTCATAATATCCATGGATATCTTACTATATTCAAAAAATATGGAAAAGATCGAGAGGTTTCTGGATGCATCAACTTTTCTCCGGGTTGTTGAGAGGAAGACTAATTGCCTAATAAATGTATCATGTCTACTTACCTTGTCCTAATAATATCCTTGGATCCATGACCTGACAGGGTCCTGCTACTGTGCCAATAGCAATGCATACAGTTCATTATTTATGTCCCTTCACAAAGAGATCAAACTGACATGAATGGGATTTATCTGCCTGTTAATTTATTGTTTGAATTCTAGAGGGGTAACTGAAGTCCTGTAAGCTCCACGTGATGCTGCAGTGAACTTCTATAAGTTTGGTGGGGGCTTTTTGTACTTTTGGGGATGGGATTTAGTTATTTGGGGGGTTTGGGTTTTTTTTTAAAGCTTTTCTTTTAGGGGTGTTGTTTTAGTCAAAGGATGCATGGCATGTTTTTTGGGTGACAATAGTCCTCAGCTTGCCCTTGAGCCTTCCAGCCACTCTTCAGTCTGTGTGGAAGTGGACTGTGCCCTTGACTCCCACTCCAGCAGGCTGTCACTAAATGTTTGCTCTCTTGCTTGTGTACATTGCAGGGTTAGTGCCCAAACAAGTTCTCTTGTCATTGACAGATGAAATAACAATAGCTGGCATTAAGAGAAAGCCGAATGTTTTCACTGGGTTCCCCTGAAGGGCCTCCTTTGTCTCCACTGTCTCTGCTCAGGTAAACCTGTACACCTTGCTAAATCTGAGGGTGCTGTTGAGATGCCCTGGCTTCCGAAGCCAAAAGTAGGTCAGCACCCATGTGAAGATTTTCATCTGTTCCTTGTGCCTACTAGTGGGAGCCCCCCGATAAGGCTTTGCAAATGGTCCCTGTCCAGTGGGGCAGTCCTGGCTGATGTGGGCAACCTTGAGGGCCCAAAGAAGAGAGTGAAACATCCCCAGCACTGGGAATGAGAGTGGAGGAGGGAGGTCCTGGTGGACTGTCCCATACTCAGTGTTCACATGCCTATTTAAGTCAAAGGAGGAGCAAGTTGGGACAGCTGGATGATCCTGAACAGATCTTTACAGGTGCTTGATGTCACATGAGTGGCCGTGGTCCGGCTGTAGGAAGTCAGCAACTCGCCTGGACTGTAGGAATGTCCTAATTAGTCGCATGTTCACAAGCTGGTTTAACCAGTTGAAAAACAGGATTTTAAAGTCTATTTTAAAGCAGTATGTCACATAATAGACATTATTAGCAGAAGGGCTTATTAAAAATAAAGGGGGGGATTTTCTTCCTAGTTTAATCATAGAAAAGAGAAAGAGAATTTAAAGTGGGGACATTCACCCACTTCATCTGAAGTGAGGAGGGAAAAAGCTGTGAGGACACTAAACTTTACTTCTGTCATTTCTCATTTGTCTCAATTATCCTACTAGATAGAGAGAAATGTCTTATTGGTGCTACTGACTGAAAAATCCTATGCAGCTAGAGAGAAAATTGATAGTTTTGTGAGAAGCTGCAGAGGACAGTCACAAGGGGGTAAGCAGTGGGTAAAAGCAGGGAGAAGAAAAAGAATAACTTCAACTCTCTACAATTTTAGATGCTCTAGAAAAAAAGTGTAGTTTTCTAACAGGTATCTTCACACCAGATGTCAGCTCTGTGGAGAATCCTCCTTTATGAATATGAACATCTGGAAAGGGTGGGAGACTAAAAGAGAAGGGAAGCCAGCCAGCCAGGTTTTTAGTGATTTGAACAACTAGTCTTGGATGTAGTGCTTCATGTGGTAGGGAAGCAAGGCTGATAGGTGTGAAGTCTGCTTTTATCAGAACTGGAGATTTTAATAGGACTTAATGCATTTTCTTAGGGGGTCTAGCTACATGCTATCATCTGTGCTTTTCAGCAAACTGGGAGGTGTCTGCAAAGTGGGGATGGAAGAATATAGGGCTCACAGGGCCGTGAAGCTTTGAAGTGTTTCTCAAAGAAATTTTGCTTAAGCATTCCATGGTAGATGCTTAGGTTGACTTTCAGTTGAGTTCCTTTGTATAGATAAGTGTGTGAATGTGTATATAATGTTTTAAGTGCTGTATGAGCAGAGGTTTTCCATTACTTTGAGTGGTCTTTATTCAATAAGGCACATATATGTGCTTATAGCAAGTCTGAGTTTGGTGAGGGGACTCACATTTTTGAATGTAGGCATGTTGTATGTTCTTGTATTTGCCTGACTGTTTTTAGGAGATTCGCCAGAGGAATCTCTTCCTGTTTTATTCGAGAGTGGGTCAACTGTGTCTAAGCCAGGAATTAAGCTTTGAGAATTCAGCTTGCAAAATCAGGACTAGTATTCTTTATTTTTGTTTTGATGTGTACAGTAGTCTGAGAAATAAACAGCAGAAGAGTTCACCCAGGTTTTGTAGTTGCCTTCAGGAAAAGTATGAAGAGGAAGTATTAATTAATACTTTGCCAATAGGGATGAAGTCACAAAAAGCAGGCAGCTTGAGCTACAATCGTTATGATTTCTTTCCTTGGGTAGGAATTAGTGGCTATCATCTTGCCATTTTTTATTTATGGCAGTAGCCTTTAGTTTCTAGATTGCTCATTAATTCAAGGTCTTTTTTTTGTTTCCAAGGTATTTTTTGGTCGTTAGTTTGTCTTTGCTAGAGGTGTACAGCTAGAGCTTCTCAGTGAAGCTGATGCCAAATAGCTGTTGGAAGGTCTGTAGGGACTTGCTTCTTGGCTGCCTTTCAAGTGAAGGCAGTATGGCTGTAAAATGTTTTAGTGTCAGAATCACTGTATCTATCATTGTTCTCCTTTTCTCTGTCAATAACAAGTCTCATTCAGTGACATTTTTGATCTTAAAAGGGGAAAGCAGATTTGTCTGTGTGCCATCACATGAGTCTTTTCAATTTTTCTGCTCAGATAGTTGTTGGGCTTCAGGTTTCAGACTTAAATTAATCCCAGTGCTGTTTTCCCAGTCTCTTCAATGTCTGTGTTGAGAGAAAGACCAAACATATCCTGTCTTTTGGGAGCCACTAGACACCAGTCATCTGGTGAGATGGAAGAAAAGTGAGCTACAGACTTCAGTGGTGATTTTTGTGATGAGTGACTGGGGTAAAAAAGGAAATAATTTTGACAGAACTTTTCCCGCTAGTTAGGACAGTGTTTAACAACTGGAATGTGCCACTTCCATTTTTACCTTCTTTTCACTCTGGGAACATTTTTGCTCGGTGTCTTGAGCACCTATTTCTAATTCCTGAGGATTTTCCATTGCTTTGAATCATTTACACTGCCTCCTGTCCTGGTGAGGAACAATCCACTAGTGTGATGATCCTCAGCTTTCTTTAGTTTGCAGATTGCTGTGTTTCCAGTGGAAATACAGCAAATGTAAGTGGTGATTTTCACTTTCATTTGTCTATAGACCATTTGGAGAGGAGTTCACAGATCATTTGGGTACCTGCAGATCCCAAGTTGAAAAACCCTGACCTCAACCTGCACAACTTGAAGCCTGTGCTCCCCCTACCAGTGTGCTACAGACTTATCAGACCTTCCCTTCAAATAGTTCCGAATTTGTCATCTCTGACAGCTACTCTGAACCGCAGTGCTTGCTCTGCAACTTTTCCCTTTCTCCTCTTTGCTTCAAGGACACCTGTAGTGGTCACTTTTGGAGCAGCTGGTAACTTTTGGCTGGCCCTTCGAGGGCTGCAGGCTGGAAAGCTTGATCCAAATGTTGCTCCTTGTGTTTGAGAGCACAAGTCTTTTGGGGCAGAGAACTTGGTGACTCTGTCAGAGTGGTGTGCTGGGCACTGTAGTGCAGAGCCGGGGCTGAAGTCCATGAGTGCTCTCTCAGCGCAAAACTTTAAATAATTATGCACACTTACGAGGTTGCTTGTGAATGAGAGGTAATCTGTAAATAGGCAACCAGGCAAAGAATTCTTGCTCAAAACCTGCCTGGATTTGCTTTACCTGTTTTCTCACCGCTTGGGCTGTAGTAATTACTTCTTGTGGCAGCCCTCAACCTGCTTCATGAATGAGTTGCGTGCATAAGTCTTTTGAAAGCTTTAGTAGAACTATGGTGAGTTTGCAATCATAAATACTGAGATATGTGTTTGGCTTGAATCTGGAGCCATAAACAGGTAATACTTCATAAATGGCTATCCTTACTTTATTTGCCCTGGTTGTTAACTAAGAAAATGAAAGCGGGGCACATTGGGTCAGTAGTCACAAGGGGAGATGTCATACTGTCCCAGCCTGTGGTCTTGCACTCTTAGTGTATGCCACATAAACACTAACTGTGGTTGCACAGAAGGGAACGGGAGCCTGTAATGGTTTATATGGTGTTTCTTTCAATAAACTTCAAAATAGTGATTCTTGTGTGACATTACCTATAGGTTTTAGTACTGTCTATGACTTCTTGCAGGCTTTTCTTTCCTAATCTTTTACTGAAGCATGTTTGCCAGTATGGTCCTTTTCAGGTTTGTCAGTAGGTTTTCTTCTCTCTGTGGCAGTGCTCAGAAGTACATCAGGGGAAGCAGGGGTGGAAAGGGAAGAGGTATCTTGTGGGGTATCTTTCTTTTCCCTTCCTGAAACCATAGGTCTCAGTGCTTCTGCAAGATGACTGTTTCTTTCAGCAGTGGGCTCCTTGATTTTTCTTGCTTGTGTTTCAGCTGAACATAAATGTATCTGAGCTGGTTTTGAGCTAGCCAGTTCAGGTGTGGTTTGCATTCTTCAACTCCAGCAATAATTATGTTTTTCAGCAGTGTCTAACTCCCCTTGCGACTCAGGGAGCCTGTGATGAGCTGCTGCAGTAGATGTCTTCAATCCCTGGATTAAAGCTGGCTCACGCTCATCTAGACTGCACTGCAGCACTGGGATGCTGTAACCCTCGTTGACAAACTGAGTTGTTGCAGTGAATTCCTCAGAGCTTTTTGCTTCCTGCCTTTTGAGTGTCTTTTTCTGTGAACTGAGAAAGTGTGGCTTTTACCTTTATCCACGACTGACCTTTCCTCAATGCTATCTCTCTGCTTAAAAGCTTGTGCCAGCATGTAAGGTCTTGTCATCTTTTCCACCAGTGGCTTTGTGCCAGGATCACACCAGCCTGATAGAGTGAGTGCCCATAACAGCTTCTCTCTTCTCAGCCTGCCCACTCTGCTGCTTGCAGCATTGTCATTCTTCTGTTGGCTCTGCTCTAGCTGCTTCTACAATATCCGCCTTTTTTGGAGACATCTCTCTCCTGATGGCTCCAGAAATTCCATTGGCTGCATTTAATGCTAGCTGGGGCTGAGCCTTCAAAGCATATCTTGGAGTGGATATGGTGCTGTTTTCCTGTGGAGTCAGACTGTGTGTTTTGTGAAGGGCATATTTTTGATCCTTAAAAACATGAGATGGTTCAGGCAAGGCATGATGTCAAACAGCATGGAGAAAATGGGGTTTAGAAACCAACCACCGGTATCTACTAGGGTAGATACGGAAAGTGCTTGAGTTAGTCTATACTATTGTTGTCCCTAACTTGCCTTTTTTTTCTCTCCTTTCACTTTCTTGAGGAAGGCACATGTCCATTTTCAGATGTTTGACTGCAGGACTGTAGCCCTTCCTTGTTCTTAGTGGAACCGAACTTCCTTCTGTATCTGCACTGACACAGTGGTTTGAGCTGGTGTGGGTCTCACAGCCTTTGCTGTCCCTTTTGCTTCGACACAGGAGCCCACAGTGGGCCATCTCAAAGGAAAGAACCTAACCTGCAATGAGGAGAGAGGAAAAGAGAGTTCAGGATAAATTACTGTGGACCTGTCACTTTATCTTCTCTTCATTACAGTCTGCAAACAAATATACATGGGATCATAAGATAATGTGTGTAGGGAGGGACCTCCAGAGGGCTCTGGTCTGACCTGCTTACAGCCATGACATCAGGCTAGGTTGTTCCCATCATCTAACCTGTAACACCCTGTTGAAGACAGCAGCTCTGGTGGATCTCGTGGATGATTTCCACAATTCCTGCATGTTTTGCTCTGGACGGGTTCTTTTGGAATTTTGGCTCCTGCATAACAGGTTCCCCTGGTCCTCCTGCCTTCAGTTGCTCTGTGTAATGGGAGACCTGGGAGCACCCAGTGTCATCTGGCTGTCTCTTCCACCCGCAGTGTTTGGACACTGGCTTGATGGGATACCTTTTTGGATGCTCAGCTGTGAACAAGATTAGGCAGTTGGTCCCTTTGGTTGCAATGTCTTTGTTCTTTAAAAAAAAAAAAGTACAACTCCCCCTCAAATGTTGGCCTGCCTCAGATGTATTTCTGTGTTTTGACAGATCCTTAAGGTGACTGACAGAGCCATAGTTGCCAGCAGCTTTTTATAGAAGCTTTTCTTATCTTGCGGCTTGTCTTGAGAAAGACTTTTATTTTTCCACTAACCACTTAATCTGTGGTTTAATTTTTTTTTTAAACCCCCAGCAAGAGCTGCTTTAGGTAATCCTGATAGACCTTTCGAAATGGCCAGTAAGCCTGACCTTTCTTTGATTTTAAATTCTGAGAAATTAAGTTGTAATGATTTGCTGAATGTAAGTTATGGAAAACAAATACACAAACTGCTCTTTCTTTCTCTCATAATCTCATTTTCCCACTTCTTTTGTGATTTTTCTGTCTACAGTTGACCTGCTCCTTGTGGAACCACAGTCTTTTTACTCAGTTCTTTAAATAATGTTTTTAGTCTGGGTTTAGACTCTCAAACTGCTCTTAGAGAGCATTTCCTTCTTACCTCCTTCCTTTTATTCTTACCTTAGCTCTTTGGCAGAAAGCTCTTAATGGATGTTACAGGTCTTGACGTTGGTCTCAGAATAGAGGGGAGGAGACATTGACCATCTACACTTTATTTTCAGTGTTTCTGCAGTCTGACGGATACTCTCTGGGCTCTGATAATATGTGGTTCATTGGCTTGCAGAGAATTCATCTTCTGAATAAATGATAAGAAGAAAAGAAAGAAAGAATGATGTATTTTTTCACAGTAATATCAGTAAAAACGCAGAAAACATACAAAGTTGGTGGCACTTTGGCCCCTCTGCTACGATTTCTAATTCAGCGGATCTGTTAATCTGTTCCTGATGCAGGGTAAGATTGGTTGTGTTCAGCGTGCCTGGTCAGCAGACTTGGGCATCTGCGCCACAGTGGACCTGGAAAGGGACTGGCTAAAGAAGGAAGGCAAGTAGAGGGATGACCCTTGTGCTTTTATGAGCTGTTACCTAAAACCTGGTGGGTTACTGGAGTAGGCAGGCTTGGTAACTATAGAGCTTCCTATTCCATCTTACATAAAAGATCCAACTTTTATTTCTATCAGTGGAAGTTTTCCAGAGGCAGTAGGAGTTGGATGGTGTTTCTAGTGAAATGAGAAGTAGAGATGCCTCAAGCTAAGAGGAATACAGGAGAAAAAGAATATATGAAACATATACTTTGTGCTTTGTCTTAGTCTTTCTTCTAATATCCATTGCCTTGCTTTTTACCCAAAAAGAGATATTTTGCTGTTGAATTAACAGATCGGCTTCTGAGAGTCCAGCCAGAAAATACTTTCTCAGTCTCCAGAAATGAGAGTGCTCTTTCAGAAACAATTTGCAGGTTTCAGCATCGTTGTGAAGATAACATGAATGATGACAGTTTGGTAGAACTGTTCTGTAAGTGCTGGAGCCAAACTCACCCTGGACTCAGTAAAGAGGGTAGGTCACACTTTTTACTGTTATTCCAGGATAACTATGAAGGCTGCTGGTAAATTTGAATATTCATGTTATGCAGTTGCTAGCAAGGGTAAATACGTTTTTTCTGTTCTCTTCTGGACAAACTGTAGCTTTGTTTGTAGTGTTGTAAGCAGCTGTTTTCAGTGAATTGTAGAAGGCACCGTGGAATAAAACCAAGCAATTGTCTGCTCATGTGTTCCAGTTATTCTGTTTTACTTTTAATGTTCCAGTTATTCTGTTTTGCTTTTAAACAGTTGAGAAGTTTGTGTGTAAGCACAGTTTGCTGTCAACTGAGCCAGATTATGTACCTTTTCTGATGGTGTAACTCCAACAAAATATTCTGCCCAAAAGCATCACTAGAAATATGATAGAGTGGCATTTGCAAGCCCAGGCAAATATATACAAGATTTTCTACATTTCTAAGTGTAGAATCCAGAGCTGACTGTCTGACTAATACATTGGTAATGGCATGCCTGACTTTATTAGCTAGGAGTCTCTTCTTCTGCTTTGTTAGATAGCAGTCTACTGGCTTTATTAGATGGCTTTTTTGTTTGTTTGGGTTTTTTTGGGTTTTTTGGGGGTTTGTTTATTTTTTGTTTGTTTTGTTTCTGACTAGCAGTGTCTGGGCAAGCCATCTCACACCTTAGCATTTGACTCCTTGAAAGTAAAAGTGTTTCTTTGAAGGTTTGCAAATTTATTACTGTACATAGTAAACAGGGAGGGAAAAGAATAACATAACATTAAAAGGATTATTGTTGGTGCGGTTTGTAATTCCTTCTTTCAGTCCACTTGCCACTCACTTGAATCTCTTCTTTCCCCATCCCGTGTTTGTGCTGGGTGTCAAGGTGTCTATTGTTTGTGGTGGTGGCCTGGGCTTCCACGCGCTCCTGGCACTCATGACCAGGACTGGACAATGCTGGGAATGCAGATGCACAACAAACACAATTAAAATGTCTTTGTTCCTTTTAAGAACATGTTTGTTAGGCATATTTAAAGGCAAAGTGTGAATCACCTTCATAACTACACTTGGTTTTGTTTTTTTCTTTGAAGGTCACAGCTTTTCCATTGGAGCAGTTCTTGTGCATTTATTCTGGCTGACAACTGAACCAAAGAGTTTGTTCAACTTTCTTTATGCAGCAGCCAAACACTTGGATATTTTATGTCTAAAGGATAGAAAAATATTTGAGAACCTACTCAAGTTGATAACAGAAAGGTAAATAGAAAAGAGATAAATAGAAACAAAGACAGGAACTTAAGCTTCCCCTTTGATTTTTTTGAAACTTATGGTGTTTTGCCAGTTTGATTTGAACTTAGTGAATGTTTGTTTTTTTCCTGTAAACTGATGGTTTAAGAAATAGGAAATAAATCAGATAGTAGAATACCAATGTAAAAAAGACAGAAAAAATGCAAGGACATGTATTCTTGAGATTTGGAGCATTATTTTTGCATGTAGGGACTGTATTGTGGAAGAGTAGAGCAATGATGTTTTTCTGGCTTTTTTTCTGATGTAGGGATTTGAGTGGAAGAAATTAAAGTATTAGAAGGTAAGCCTGAAACAAAACAGCTATATTTTCAGAAAACATAATAAACCAATGAAAATGTAATGTTTTAGGATTTTTGTATTCTCCGTATCTTGTATGAAATATTTCTCATAAAAACAACAAACCAACAGAACAGCCTTTTCCCCAAAAAACCTGAAAGTTTTTCTCTTCGAAAATAAATAGACGCATTCACAGAAGAAAAATTCGGCATACACAAGAACTTCTTTGTGTGCTGCCAGACCATGCCTGTGACTAATTCGGAGCTGTTTTTTGTAGCCACAGGTGGCTCCCAGCACAGTTCACAGGAGGAACTGTGTGTGAAGATGCTCCCTTTTCTCTTCTGTGTAGCCCAGTGGTTGCCGAGTCTCTAGGGCCAGGGTAAGTACCTGGCCTGTGGTCTCAGAGCTGTGAGAGTTTGACTTGTCTGAGGGGTAGACAGTAGACTCTGGAGACAGGGGCCCCTTTTCGATAAAAACCAGAGCACAGAGTGCATTGAGCAGATCCCAGCCTGGAAATGCTGGTTTGAGTTCCCCATCGTGGGTTGAAGGGGGTCAGTGCACTGGTATGCCGCCTATTATACGATCTTCCTTCTACTTTTACAGACGCATCATTTTCTTCATCTGATAATTTGCTTCAAGGACCAGAAAAGTGAGTCTGAGGAATTTGCCCCCATTGCTGAAAGAAAAACCTGGGGACCTCCCAGGAGCTTATTACAGAGTTGTAAGGACCCACATGAAGCCAGGGGTTCGTGGCGTCAGGGGCTCATTACAAAAGCAGATATTTGCGACAGTATTCATTTCAAAACGGGTTGTTTTATTTAAAGATGCTGAGCTTGGAACAAACTAAGTGCAGCATGTTGGTGGGTTTTGGGTCCTGATCTCTGCAAATGCCAGAAGAGATTAAATGTTTCTTCATAGGAGTAGCTATAATGACTTTGGTGTGGTTACTTGTGCATATTTTCCATAGCGTGACTGTCAAGTACAAACATTTGGGATAACTTGTAATCTAGAAAGGTGGGGAGAATTCGTTTGTCACATCTCTTGAATAGCATAAGCCAAAAAAAGATAACAGTTCATTAATACCTGCACTAAAAGAAAAAAAATAATTTGTCACTACCTGCATGATGTGAAACTATTTGACAATTAAAAATATACTTGCTGAACTTTTGTGGAACAGAGGGTCTTACACAGGGTCTTATTTAAGATTTCTGCTCATTTCTGATTGTTGCTTAGGGAGTTTTTGGGGTTTGTTTTTTATTTTTCCTGATGCAATAATTCAGCATGGCAAATCCTATAGCATGAAACAGTCACAGTGGGCTTTTTTTCTATTGGTATTATTTCTTAAGGTTGGGTCCGCCAGTAAGAATGACTTCCCAGTTTTGGCTTGTTGTATAGGTCTGTATGCAACAGGTAATAGGAAGGACAGCAGTAGCTGGGCCCTCTGTAAGTAATGTATTCCCAAGAAGCAAGACGCTCGCTTGAGAGAGGCCTTTCTTATACCCTCTCAATGTGGCAGTTTGAGAAGCAGTTACTTGGAAATCTTTCTCTGCCCAAATCTGCTCAAGGGCTGGTTTCATGAGATGTGATGAGCTAAGGAAGAGCTCATCAGCGTGATCCTAGGACTTACCTTGTGTTGACACGAGTGTCCCCAAGGATTGCTTTGCCAGCCCTAGGGAAAACAAACAGCATATGCTTAATGTGGCCAAAAATGCTAGGAATGGTGGAGACAGAGGAAGGGCTCACTGCCACTAGTTGGGGTGTAAGATCCAGCCTGTGTCGGGTGTTGGCAATTTTTGGGGTAGTGAGAGGGGAAGCTGAACATGCTAGGGACTGCACCCTTGGCTGCTGTGCTTGTGTGCAAGACAGATTGATGACAACTTTAGGAACAAGGCTTACAGATGTTGGTGTGGCAGGCTGAGGAGAAAGAAGAAATTTTGGAATATTTATTCTTTGCAGTAGTTTTTCCTTGCTGTGGTGCCTTTGGCATGATTAAATATTGTTCTGAAAATCACATCCTTGTTTCCTTAATTGTGTCTGTTAGTGTGGCTCAGCCAGAGCATGTCCTACAGTGGCAATGCACCTTGTGAAATGCTGCATCCTAGGAGAAAGCTTTAAATCCCAGGGGTGCTTTGGGATAACCACTCCCTTATGCTTGAGTTTGCTGGGCAGTGCACAAAACAGATTTTTTGACAGATCATTTATTGCACTGATACCTGCAAATGCAAAGAAGATTGTATATTAAGGTGGATATATGATGTAACTGCATGCAAGGGAATCAGGTCTTCAAGCTTAAGAAAACTAAAACTTTCAGAAGCAAATCCCAATATCAGAGTTTAGTCCTTTGTGTGACCTGGCTGGCCCAGCCAGCCACATTGGTGGCAAAGAGACATCATCACTGCATAGGATATATCTAGTGTTAACTCAGTGTTATAGAGAGCAGAGGGAAGAGAGAATGGAAAGAAAGGAATTGGACCGAAATAGTAAAAATGAAGAGAACAGTTGGGATATACATTCATTGGGAGAGGAAAGCCAGTGTAAGTCATCCTGTGAGTCTTGTACATGTATGTGTGTATATTGTGCTGTGGTGGTGGCAGTATGTCCCCATGTGGCTGGGGTTTCAGTGCTTTGACCTTTGTGTAAGCAGAGTGTCGAAAAGATTCTCTGTCTAAAAGACTTGGAAAAATCTGTAAGCTTAACGTGATATCGAATACAGTGTATTTATTGATCAAAACCTGAACAGACTAGGCAAGGAGTGGCTTCTTGAGGACCCAGGTATTACCACTTCATTTTGGATTCCCAGTCTTCTTTCCTTCCAAACTTTTCTTCCCTGTTAAAAATGTCAGATGAGGTAAGATATATTGGTGTGGAGTCCAGTGGCTTTCCTTACCACTGTGTAGGGTTGCTTTGCTGAGTATTTTGGAGGATTTATCCCTGTGGGGCTGTGTTGGCATTATGGGTGCTCACTCTCCACTTCTGAAGTAGTGGTTGAACTTAGTAAAATCAGCCCTTTATCTTTGCTTTGGGTAAGCTTTTTTATTACAGAGCAGCAGTCCAGCAACGTGTATCTTTACTTGCACTGATCTACATAAACCTACTGGTTTTGCCCTCTCTCACTTTTGATGTTGGACTTGATGATCTCAGAGGTCTTTTCCAAATTAATTGATTCTTGATTCTGTGACTCTGTAATGGTTGTTTTTGTCCAGCTTATTAGTCGCCTTGTGGAAGTGAAGGTATGTGTGTCTAACTGGAGGACTGGTAAAGCCTAACTTATATTGCTCTAAGCCATTTCTTGAGTTTCTGTTACAAAAGGTAACACAGAGCAGAACAGAGGTTTAGCTATTATGGGTGTATTTATCTTGATGAAGAGCGCAGGATGGTTAAATGCTTCTGTTAAGCTGGGCTGTGTTTTAGACCTATCTGACAAGTAAAGAAGGCTAAGAAATTCCCATATTCTTCTTCTCTGACCTTGTTTAGAGGTGATACAGGATCTTCCTCCTCCTCCTTTTTCTCTCCTGCAAAATACACATTTTGGTTAAGTGCTGAGCTTGGCCCTATCTTCCCCCCCACAGTCCTGTGAGCAGTTTCAGCTTGACAAAGAATGCTTGATGTAATCTACTGAAATTAGGCAGGTAGGTGTGTTGTGCTTATTAACCTTCTAGTGGCCATTTAGCTATTTTATCTCACTAATAATTAAAACAGTGTTATGAGGAATGGAGGGAGAGGAGGTGGGTCAGGAAGCTAAAGCTGGAGCTGAATCCAAGACAGGATGTGTTTGGACTTGTGGATGGGAAGTGTCTTGCAAAGATGGTGCCTATAAGTGTCTTCTAGCTATCAGACTACCTTTATACTGGAAAAGGAGATTTCTAGTTCCAAAACATCCAATTTACACTGTTATTTGAAGAGATGCCACTTGGTGCAAAGTTCTGCATTAACTCTCCTCAAATCACCCCCATCAATGGATAGGGTGTTTTGGTCAAGCTGAGATAAAGCATTTTCCTTCTATAAAACTATTTATTTTCCCCTACAGGAAGTAAGAAAATGCATGGAGTTTAAATGTGACCTGCGAAGCGTAGCTGCTTGGTTTTGAAGTATTTTGTTTTAGGATCTTGTACAGACCACGTCTTTCCTTGTGAGTTGTGACTGATTCTTCAGGCCTCAGGGAAACAAACCATGCTTTTGTTTCAACCTTCTTCATCTACAAAATGAAAGTAAAGTTGAACACCTTGCATGTCTTTCTGTTGTTATGGCAGTCCCTCGGAGTGAATTTGATAGGGATGTCGATGGAGAGCTCTTGAAAATGGCTGGTGCTCTCTGGCTCACTGTTTATACATCCCTAGAGGATCTATGGATAGAGGACACTAAGCCAGTTCAGAATTCCATCAAGAGACTGAGAAATCTCTTCTGTCTAAATTAGTGCATTTGAAGTGATGGAAGTTTATTTGTAGGGGTAAAATGACCACCCTTTTAAAAGTAATTGGTAGTATCATCAAGGGAGTGGTTAAGTGTTGTAGCACCCTGAAGTGATGAGGAAGATAAACCAAAGTTGTCCTTGAAGAAACCATGCAGAACAGTTCCCTTTGCTCTGCAGCAAAACAACCAACCTTGATGGGCAACAGCCTACCTGTGATGAGCTAGATGTGGCCTTTTGCCAGAAATTAGTGACAATGTAGAGAAGAACCAAATTTTGCTTCTGAATGGGGCAATAATGGTGTAAATGAGATCTTTGAAATGTTTTTATAAATTATTTTAACAAATGCCAAATGAATTCTTTCTTCAGATTAAATTGTGTATGGAGTTATTTCTGGTAGAAAATGAACCCCTTTTTCTTTAGGGAGTGGGAGGGGGGCTGGGATGGAGCGACAAACCCAGAAAGACACTGAACATTGGCAGGTTTCTGGTGAGGAAGGAAACTGGCTGTAGGTGTTGTCAAGGAAGGGGTGCTGCTTCTCATAACCCAGAGGAAAGGGTGTGAAATGTGGTAATAATTGTAGGAAATAATTGTCGTCGTCGTTCTGGCTGGACTGCGTCCTACACAGTGGATGGAAATAAACACGTATCTCTCTGGATCTCATCACTGTGCCGGTTTAGCCTCGTGGTGCAATGAGAAAGGAAATCACAGAGTAAAAGGGATCTTGGCAGGCTTTAGTTTTCCTCTTCAGAGAGATGGGAAGGAGAGCAGAGTTTAAATGTATCCTGCAAAATGTGTAGGTTTGTTCAGAAGTATTTCAGGGTGAGGCAGAAGGCAAAACACCTATATAAACTTCTGACTTGTGCCTGTGGGCTATGTCTGTTTGGAGTTCTGGTATTAATGCTATATAAAATTCTTGGGCTTTTTAACCCTGTCTTCCCTATAGTCTTTCTGCTGTGCATGAGGAAACTTCTCTCCTTGAACTTTGATGTATCTTCACATCTTGTCTGTCTCAACACCCTTTCTTGGTCAGGTCAGTACCTTACACCTATGTTTGGGTGCTTTGCTTTCAACCCCCCCTTATCCCCTGATCCTCACTGACTTCTCTTGCTGTCCTGCTGGCACCTCCTTAGTTCAGTTCTCACTGCCTCTTTCTGGGCTGTTCCACACATTCCTGCTGGCTCTCATTAGTCTGACCCCTTGCCTGCTGTATCCCAGTCTGCTCCATAGTCTTGGCTGCCCTTCCCATATTGCTCACTTGCTCTTCTTTTTTCATCTTTTCCTGCTTAACCTTCTGTTGTCTTTCTTGTGACACTCCTCTCAGTGTAGCTTACCGCTGTCATGAGCCATCTCCTTACCCTCCCTCCCAAATGCCTTCTTAATCCATTCACAATTTTCGCTTGTCCTATCCCATTTGGACGTAGTGAGTAGTTATTCAGTCGCTGCCTCTTGCTCATCCCATGCGTCCAGATTACGCACATAATCCCCGGCTACAAACTTTCGAGGAAATCTAATTCCGTTTTTATGAGCTCAAACCTTTTGCAGTCTATAATTACCTCTTGCTGTCGTCACTGAGACCTCCTTCTTGCTGGCTCACCTGACGCAGGCGTGCGCGCACACACACACATACATATACCACGTCCCTGTTTCCCCCAGGTCTTTAGCCTGTGAGACCATTGGATCACCCGCGCTGGATACTTGTTGTCGCTGCCCCTTGGCACAACTCTACCTAGTTCTCCTCCTGTCTGCTGAGCCAGGTATTGTCCCCCGCGTTACCCTTCCCCATCAAGCTGGCGAGGAAGGGCTTGCTTATGTGTGTCTGCAGTGTCTTTCTGGGTTGGCTGGGCCTCACTTTTGCTATATTCAAATACCCTCGGTGTTTTACCTCTACTGGATACCTTCTTATCCTTGTATGGAGATGCCTTTTCTTTAGCATGTCCAGCCCCCTGGCAATACCCGGCCTTGACATGACTCCCCTGTTTTTGTTGTTCCCTTAATGTTCTCCTTGTCTTGCCCTCCTGGTCTAAGACAGATGGGCAGCTTTCTAGGTAAGGGGTCTTCTGCATTTCAGTCTGTCCTAGGAAGTGAACAGCATCCTAATTCGGTACTAAAATATTTTTTAACAGCTCTGGTAAACTCATCCCTGCTGTGACATTGCCTTTCAGTGAGGTTAAATTCTTATGCTGACCTCTGTAAAAAAAAAAAAATCAAAACAAAACTTCAGAAATTATTTGCAGGATGTCTGCGAATTTACGGAAGGCATAAAAAAACCCGTTTTCTTGGAAATACAGCCTTCTGTCAATGTACCTGCTTTGTCTGCCCCTAGATGCTCTGTGATCATTGTCACTGCTGTTTCTTGGGTTAAATGACTGAACCATTAAAACAGAGGAGAAGAAGTCCCTGTCTCATGTGAGACATGAAGAAGTGTTGTTGGATTCACTCTGGCTTGGGCATGCTTGTCTGATTTCAGAGTTATTGGAGCAATCGTGGTGTATCCCTCTGTCTTCTCCCTTCTTCTCCTTGGAGGCCCTCTGGCAGGTCTTCAAGGGCAGAACTTGCAATCCAAGATTGTTTGATTAAAGACTTGAGAGCAGAAACCCAAGGAAATGTAGTTTTAAGTATATAAAAAATCTCTGCCTATCCAGCCCATCAGCACAAGGCACCGAGGTGAAGGCTTTCCTCTCCTGTCCTTTGTCCCTTGGTTCATATTCCCCATTTCTTGGTGTACGTGAGTTCATATACTTCAAAAAGTGGGGCAGCAGAACAAAGCAATGTTCAAAGGAAATAAAGACTACTTATATCTGGTTTTCATTTCCTTTTTCTTCTATTTGGTTAACTGCACAGTATTTATTAATAAAAGACTTGCTCATTCTCGTACTCTGAATTATTAAATCTCAGAATCTCTGATTTGGCTAAAGAGTAATTTGTGTGTGCGGTGTCTTCCTGACAGGTACTGGAGATGTAATCAGGAACCAAGGTGCTCTTAGCAAATCCTTTGTTGAAGTACACTTTAAAATACCATCTTACTAGGAATGGAAAAAACCTGTAGTCATATAAAAAGCCCTCCTTTCAGAAGCTGAGAGGTTTGGAAAGATGGGATCAGTTATATGTAGTGTTACAGGCAGTGCTCATCTGCTGGGTTTATCCTCCATTAAGTGTTCAGCATAGATTCTCATAACATAGTGTCAGCAGAAACATAGGCAAAGCTTAGGGGATTACACTGATTAGTGTGGGGATGTGAGTTTGGGATTTTGTTTGTTGCGTTAGAGCTGTAAGGAGTCTTTTGGGTGCTTCACTTGGACTCGTGCCCACGTCTAAACGTATGGTACAGCAGTCGATGGAATGCAGATAATAGCTTCATTTTCTTTGCTGTTTAGGTTCAAACTTGTGCTAACAGGTTCCCTCCCAAGTTTTGTTTCAACTCACTATGTGAACCTAGTAGGGAAATTCATCTCTCCATGCCTCAGTTTCCCCGTACTGCAAACAGCAATAATAATAACTATACGCTGCTTTTCTTTTAATGTATTTGGAGTGTACAGATGAAAAGCACAAAATATGAGCTTGCTGTTTAATTACTGGGCCTATTCCTTGTAGTCAACTTGTCTGGGGAACACACGTGACTGGAAAAGCTGGACTTCCTGTGTCTATGTGGGCAGTGCTGCCAGCCTGCCCAGTTGGGCCAGGACCTGCAGCGTGGCTAATATAGCTGGCATTAGCCACCTGGCCACTTCAAAGGGTGATGGTGAGAAGGGAGTGAAAACTTGCAAGGGAGAAAGCACGCTTAAAACCTGAATGAAGCAGCCTTTTTCTCTTCTGACCAGGAAGCCTGAATGCAGTACACAGTGCTGCTTCCTAGGTGATTTCAAGCTGTATTAGTATTTCAAAAGAGAAGTGAGTCAAACCCAGCTAATCCATGTAAACTGTTGTCGTAGGTATGTGGTGAAATTCGCATCCATCAGCTCTGAGCAGTTGCTGTGTGGAGTTGGGTCAAGGCATATTGGTGCCCCTGTTTCCCTGAGTGATATTGGAAGCAAGGTCACAGGGTGTGGGAATGCTAATTTCTCTTTCCTTAACAAATCGCTGATGAATGACTTTTCATATTTGGGGTCCAAAGACACACACTGTGAATGCGGATAGCATGTTTTTACTACTTTTTACAGGATTAAACTTAGCCCAGGGAGAATCTGCTTTGGAATAGACTTTGAAATTTGGAGAAAGGCTAAACCGGCCCCTGGAGGGCAAATAGCAATGTGTGCACTATTCAGATGTGTCGTGACCTTCTGATGACAGGTATAGATAATATAGGTGTATTAGATATATGTCTATTTGAAATATTCCCATTTTAAAGTAAATGTTTTAACCCTGCAAATAAACCAGTGGTTTAGAAAAATGTGTAATATGGAGTGATTGTACAAAAAATTGTATTGGTATTTCACCAGCTGGACCAAACCTATAGGCAAAGGTTTATGCTTTGGATTTAAGAAGTATCTGGTGTGTCCTGGTCTCACTGTAGGAGGAGACAGTTTCAAGACGCAAGACCTGTTGTCATTAGTGGTTCCTCTGTGGTTCCTCTGTCTCCTGACTCCTAAGGCTGCTTGGCCTGAAAGCGGCAGGTGATCAGTGAGGTCACTTTAAGGGCTGTTGGAGCTGATCTTCAAAGTCACGTAATTTTTATAATGTTTTCAAGGAAAAACCTGATTGTGGAGTCACATGTTATTCCATGAAAACTTTGGGTAGGTGACAGTGGTCCAGAAGTTTTGCACAGATATAAATAGAGGCATGCCGTTAGGTAAAATGAATATTAAGTATAAATAGTTCATAGTGCCCCTGAATTTACAAGCAAATAAATATTTGATTTCATAGTTCTTATCCAGTTTATGCCAATAGTGGTATCTTCCAGTAACAAAATTATGTCCTCCAGATAAAAGGGAGAGCACTGATTTCTCTTTTAAGCAGGTGAAACATAAATTTGTTGATGTGGTCTGAAAAAAGTCTCAGTGTCAGAGCATTCCAGGTGTCTTCCACCTAGGTGTCTAGTTTCAGCCTAGCCATTTTCCTGTGTAGCGTGACCTACCTGACATATTGTTTCCTTTTCCCATCTGCTTTTTTCCTTTTCAAGTTTCATTGCTGTTTTGCTGTCCTGCTGTGTGGAGATAATGCTGATGATATCTTCTTTTCTGCATGTGTAAGCTGCCTTCTTTGCTTCTCCTGCTCCTTATCACTGCTGTTGACTCTTCCAGTGACGGCCAGAGATTTTATGTGAAATGGAAGTTATTAAATATAAATGGTATCTCAACAGCAATTAAAAATGTAAGTACCTATAATGAAATTGGTTTACCTGTAAAATAAAAAGAGGCAAGTGACCCTGTATTTGGTTTTGATGCCATAAGCAATTGCTTTTTTATCTGAATGGCCTGAATAACTTTGATCTAGATTCTGCATGTACTCTGCAGATACATAGGTTTTGAAAATTATTTGTGCATCAAGTAGTTCAACATGATCACAAAATTTTTGCAAGAATGGTGTTAGAACATCTCACACTAACTTTTTCAAGCACCCAGCTTACACAATGTGATTTCCCCCCACCCCCCCCGTTATGCTTAAAATCCAAACCCAGAACTTGTTTTCAAATACTAGCTAATTATTTTCTTGGTGTGCAAGCTGTCTTACTAATTCTGACTGTTGTCGCTGTAGCATTAAATCACAGTGCAAAAAGCCAGAAACATTCAAGATCCAGCCCATCAGTTGTACATGGTGAGGGAGCAAAACCCTGCAGCATCCCACACTTAAAACTTCCCATTCAGCAAACCCTCAGTTTAATACATGATGTCCTCCTTTGTGTTATGTAGGACACAGTTTATATGCTAAGAAGTGGAGAAACTTGCTCTTGTCTATGATTTTGACATTGAAAAGAAAATACAATTTCTGGTTCCTTTGCAATGTTTCTCCCAATGAAACAAGGTGTCACAGTCTGCTGCAGTGAGTGGGAAATGGAACTGAAGGCATCAGTCACTGCATTCCCCAGCTGGTAGGGGCAGCTCTGCTGCGGTCTAGACCAGATTTTTCTTGGCAGATGCTTCCCACTGGTGTTAGCAGTGATGAAGATGAGTGTGTAAGCAAGGCTTACTTATTCCTGCTCTCATTAGTCATGTCACTTAGGTCATAACTGCTGGCCTCAGGAGCCCTCCTTTCTTGGCCCTGCCAGCCACCTCCACCTCATGGGAGAGGTATGTTGGGAAGTTGTAAAATGGTAGGGTAGAGGCAGTCTAGGCATGTACTATCTTTTTTCTTTTTCCCCTGCTTATTACCTTTTCCAGTATTTTCCGAAGGTCGGGAGCTGCAGAATGCTTGCTGTCAAGCTTGCACTTGCTCTGCTGCTTTTGAAATCGGAGCTAATTTTGCCCTTTTCCAGACTTCCTGAATTACTGCAGGTCTTGGAAGTTTGATGCTTCAGATTACTGAATAACTTTCTGCTACTTGTGATGTATTATCCTGACTTTTGGTCATGGTTCTGCAGGTTTGTTTCAATGTCTGCTCTGTTTCTGAGGGACACTCATTCAGGGGGCAGTTTTGGTCCTTCTCCAGTAGGAAATGGCTCTTGATGATGCTGTCAGGGGGTTGATGGGGCCAGCTTGGTATTCCTCTACAAGGAGAATGAGTGAGGAGGTAAGAATTTGCCTTTTAGCATCTGTAATGGTTTGGAGCTGACTGAACACATCCCAGGCTCTCTGCCTTTTCAAGTCAAGGGTTGGACTTGATGGTCTCAGAGGTCTTTTCCAACCCAGTTGATTCTATGATTCTGTGAAGTCCTGAGATCCTGGGAATGCTGCTGTGATTGCACACTGGGAGTCTTACAGCATCATGGCAAGCACCACAGTGAAATGCATGTAATAATGTTTTGCAGCTTCTGCATGATCAGATGGACACAATGAGTTTACAGCTCTGGCCAAGACCTGTGACAGCTGCTAGCTGCAAGAAGGTCTCATAACTTGCAGAAAGAAAATCAAATGCCACTGTGAAAATCTCTTGTAAACCTTCCTGAGTTTCCTTAGCCTGGTTGTGCCTGGCCTACTATGAAAGGCCAGCCCAGAAAAAAGCACTGGGCCGTTGAGAATGTTGGAAAGAGGGCTTCCCTCTTCTTTTTGAAGAGGGTTAACCCAGGAGTCTCCGTGTTTGGGGCTGCCCAGGGCAGATCCAGAAAGGATCTCCGTAGGCCATCACATGGATGGCCCACCTCTGAGCAGGATAAGGAAACTGGTGTTGCCACAGTGCCATTTTGCGGATTTTCACGTGAGCCCTCCTTGGTGCCAGCTGTGGGAAGGCCATCTCTGGCAGATCACCCATGGTGAGGATAGGTTTTGTTGGTCCATAGAAATCCAAACTTGGGAGAGTGATGGGGTAAAAGAAGCATCTGCCATGGGAATGGATCTGGAGTACACCAGAGTACAGACTTGCCACCAATTCCTGAGGGTAGTGCTATGACCATGTCCCTTAAACACTGCTGTTTCGCTGCTGCTGGATATCATAACCTACCAGGAAACAGGTGGAAAAAGTGTCCAGGAAAAATGGACCAGGCTTTTGCAATAGGCAGTTTGGGTTTTGGCAGGTCGGGTGAACAGGCCTGTTTCCATTCAGCATCTGTTTCTCTGTGAAAAATAGCAGGAAATCTGTTTTTTCAATCCCTTTGACACTTGTCTGTTCATTTACTCAAATGACCGAAATATTTCACAGCTGAGATAATATCAATAAAAAATAATGTTTAATTTCAATGTTGCAAAAAATCTGAAGCAACATTTTTTTTAAATATTGCTCCCATCCAGAATGACCTTCGTCAAACCAGCACTGTGTGTAGCCCTGCATCATGTGAATTGGTAGCTAGAGAAAGCATTATCCCTTCTCCTCTACCTGCTTTTCTTTGTCTCCTGCTCCCCTGTTTGGGTTTGGACATCCCTCATGTTTCTCCATAACAAATCTTTCCAGTTCCCTTAATCCACTGGAGTGATGCAATGGAGTTGAAGGGAAGTTAGTGTCAGTCCTGTCCAACTCCCTTTCCCTCCCCTAAATCTGTGCCTGCTTAAACATGCTTTTCATAACTGGCAGATGAGCAAGTCTGTGTATTCCTGTGGAGTCAGGAATAAGAGAAGCATCAGAAAACTCCTGTGTTACAAAGACTGATGGAACTTCACAGGTTCTGCTCTCTTCTTCTAGATCTGGACAATTTCAGAGCACTAACATTTTTGCTCCTTGATCAAGATGAAGACTAGGAGTGTGCAGCTTTGAGTCCTGTGCTGTTTTAGCTATGGAAGAATGAAGTGAGCCTGGGGAGGGCAGGAAGTAGAACTCTGGTCACAGACTGCCTTGCTTCCAACACTAGAAATACTTCATTGTATTCTTTTTACCTCTGTCACCCTGGAAGGGTCCCTAGCTGCAAGGCTGTGCACGTGTGACCTGAGCAGAGTGGTGGGTGTCATACCACCTGACTCTGTCGCAAGTAGCATCAGCTTCCCTCTACCTTCATGGTCTCCTGTGTAAAAGTCCTGGGCCCAGCTAACCCCTCTGCAACCTGGTCGTTTGGGTTTTCATTCACAGATCACTGTGAAATTCTGCAGCAGTCCCATACAAATGGCTGCACAGCTTCTTTTTCCTCAAGACCAGACCTGGGCAGAACTTTACTTCTGAAGTGCTGAAAATGTGTAAATGAAGCTTTTCTTTTTCTTAAAAAACAAACAAACAAAAAAAAAAGGAGAAAAAAAAGGGGGAAAAAAGAAGAAATTTTAGCTACGTAAAGTTTGTGAAACACTCAGATTTTCAGAATGCATAGTGTATAACACACGTGTGCTTCCAATGTCAAAGGTTTTTTATAGTGAGGAGGTCAGAGCCCTTCCTGCAGTTATCAGCAGGGCTGTACCTTCAAGTTGCTTTGACAGTGAGCAAAGGGTTCTCTCTCTGTAATGCCTTGCTAAATGCTATACACTAAAGCAGTTTGCATACATTCAACTGCTATTGTGAACTGAAGATTCACTCACACATGCCCCTCACCTTTTTTGCCCCTTTTTTTAGCTGTTTGAACTGCCCTGGAGCAGGGACAACCACTAAAATGACAGCATGACAGAAATACTCCACAAGTGAACAATTTGGGATTTCTTTTTTTTGTTTTGTTTCTTTTCCCCCTTCTTGACTGACTAATCTGTAAAAACAGCTGGAATGAAAAGCATCCAACTTCATGCTTGGAGAAAAGAAGTCTTTGGGTATTTCACTAAGTAATTGCAGCAGCTGAGATTTGGAGCTGGCTGTAGGGCCCCTTGCTGTTCCTGTGTTCCTGCTAGTCAGTCTGGATTGACCTCAGTATTTATAGCATGGGCTGAAGGAAGAGGCTGAAAGCAGAGCCCTCATGCAGAGGCTGTGGGTGCTTGTGGGCCTTCCACCACCATTACCTAATCTTTCTCCTCTTCCTCCTCCATCTCTGGGTGCTGTGGCTAAGCCCAGCCACTGAGGCACTTGGCAGTGTGGTGATCTTTGTGGCTTGTAAATGAGAGGCCACTCCTCTCCAAAGAATGAGCTCAGGAACACTGACCCTATGAATTTATTTTATTTGGCATTATTAGGAAAAAGACCCAACCCCAAACCCTCTGTTGTAAGGATTTTCTTTAAACAGCCAGTTTTGGAAACAGGAAATTCCTTTACCTCTGGAAACAGGAAACAGATCTGACTATTACATATTTGTTTTAAATCTTTCAATTATCCACTGCTGCCCCTCACCTCTGACTTTCTTTCCTCTGCTCAGCAAAATTCGCTGTTTTTGATAAGCCAGTAGCTGGGGGTATTGTTCAAGACTCAGGGATGTGCTGCTATGGAATAAATCAATGCATTTTGTTTTAAAGCCAGCAGGACTGATGTTTTCTCTATCCGTCATGTTCATAATATGTATGAACACAAGAAGCTCTGTTTGCTGAAGTTTGCTGACTCAAGAAAATAATTTTAAAAAGAGGGAAGAAAACGAGAATTGGCATCCCACAACTAAATGAAGGACAAGATTTTTATTTTCTCTTAAGGCTAATAATCAAAGCCTGCTGACAAGAAAGGACATACCAGTGGAACTGGAGTAGTCTTTAGAAATTCAGGGCCAGAAGCAACTTCAAGATATCTTCTAATTCATCTCCTTGCCCCCAAGAAGGATAGATGTTTATCTTCAAAACCTCTGATGAGGGTGATTTCACAACCCATCAGCAAATCCTGTGCTATGCCTTTACTATCTCTATAGTCAAAAAGATTTTTCCTAGTACCCTAAAAAATTATTATTTTGAACAACTGATGACCATCCTTTTTGAACAGTTATCTGGTCTCAGGACTGTGTATTCTCAGGATGTATTTACCACCTCTGTAACCTCTTAAACATCTTAGGTTTTCCCTACAGATCATGTTTCCAAATGTCTTTTGGCTCTTGTTACTTGCTTCTTGGACTCTATGCCAAATGTGCCTGCCTTTTTTTGAAAGGTTTGTTTCCCAGACTGGCAAGGTCTCTGTATGAAGCCTCACAGCTGATGAGCAGAGAGAAATAGCTGCCTTTTGAGCCGTGCCTGTGATACCGCCTAAGTCCCTGGTCTAGTGCTCTTTGCAGAAGCTGCGTGTCATTGGCACCTGACCTGTTTGCAATCCTCTGTAACTCTAACTTTGGTGCTTTGGTGGTACTGCCGCCTTTCAGTTTATTCCACATTTGCTTCTGTGGAGCCCTCCTTTCTAAGCAGAGCATGGAGCTATTAACTGTCCTGGGAATGTGTTGGCTCTTAAATAATCACAAGCGGAGCTACTGTGCCAAGTTTTGGTTTGGAGTAACTGTTTTTTCTGCTTCCAGACCTTGATGTAGCTCCAGAAAAAGAAAGGTGTTTACAGATGCATTATGAATTAGCACCCTGGTTGTCAACCCTTTGTAGCCAGGTCCCAGCTCTGGCTGGGTGCTGCAGTGCCTCTCGTGCTGTGAACGTGCTTGAGCAGGTGAGAGTCTCTGTCAATCTGTTGCATTCATGTCCAGATTGTCTCCCTTCCATGGTGCACTGGGTTGTTCTCAAAGCCTTTTAGTAGCCTCTTGCACACTCAGCTTTGCTCACCCCAGCCCTGCTGCTACCCTTGAGACTGAATTTGTTACCTCTTGGTTGTTCCCTCCAAGGCTGTCAGGGCATCAGTGCCTCACAATCTTCTTCCCAAAGTACCCCAAGATGTGCAGAGCTGCAGTGGTGAGAGAGGATCATCAAGCTGTATTTGCTGTCCAACCTGTGTGATATTGGGCTGTAGAGATATCTGGAGTGAGAGGGAGGAGGTCTCCCACCTGCTCCCCAGCACTGCAGCTCACTCTTGCAGTCCCAGGACATGGCATCAGCATCCAACTCACATGCTCCCTGTTTGTAACCATACTTTATGCTTAGCTGACTTCTCCCATAAGGGTCTCAGGAACAGAGATATAGAGGTAGTAGTTAACACTGGTTTAGCAGTGACCTGCTGCCAGTAGGGTGCAGCTGTTGATCTCTATACACCCCCCTGGTGAGCCAAGCAGAAAGTAGCAAACCTGGGGAAATTGATCTTGTTCAGTAAGCAAACACCTGAACCTTTAATTCGCTTCTGGTTAGTACAGAACCTATAGTATCTTGTCTATGCTTTAAACATCACATCTGTGCTGGGCACAGTGTGCTGCACTGCCCAGCCCTGTAGTTCTGCCTGGTCCCTGGCACTGGTCTGGTCCAGGACACAGCTGTTTTTGATGTTAACTTCATTAGCTCTCAGCAAAGGGTAGCTGCTCTTGGCAAAGGATTCTAAAACAATTGCCACATTAGCAATGAATTAAAACAAAACTGAAATAACTCTTTGTTTTAATTCCAGCGCAACGTGTTGGAGCAGTTCGAGTATGCTTTGGCATGCTGAGTGGTAATGGAGATTTTTTTTCTTCTGTGTTGGTTAGTTTGAAAAATTGCAGCTGAAACAATAAAGATGTATCTTCCAGATCAATTGTAGCTCACAGGGAGTCTACACAGCTCACTGACCATTCTGATACCTCCTTGTTCCAAATTAGTGTGATGGTTTTACCTTTGAAACGTAACCAGTGGGAAAAAAATAAGTGATTAGCCACTAGTTGGAGATAAGCTTCCAAGTGATGTCCCCAGAAATGTAAAGGAAAAGAACAAGAAATAGCTCTATTTTGCATCCAAAAGAGTAGTGGTATTAACTTTTCTCTTTGTCAAGTTCCTCTGGAGCCTGTCATGGTGTGTGTTAGAGTTTACCTGAGGTCAATGGGAGCCTTGCTGGTGATTTCATCATAATCTCAGTGCAGTTCTGTCATGGTGACAACTATCTTTCCAGCTCACTTGGGGAGGAAGGTGGAATTCCTGATTCCAGTGCAGAGGAGTGGAATAGCCAGCTAACCGGTCTGGCTGGGTGGTTTTGGTGTCATCTTCCTGAATTACAAAAAGGCAGCTGAATCTGTTTTATTTGGTGTCTCTGAGCCAGGGTGGCAGCATTTGGGTGGCAGCTCTTGACAGTGTCAGCTTACTGGGTGTGCGAATGTCATTTTATGTAGAGGCTGAATTTCCTACTTATGCAGCAGTGACTTGCCAGGACACTTGAACACGTACATGAGCTGTGCTTGGGCACAGTACTTAATCCAACAGGAACTTCCTGGCAGCTCTGGGCAAGGATGTGGCTTGTGGCTGTAGCAGAAGAGGGAGGCTGCTGCTAGAGTAACCTACCAGGTTGACTAGATATGCCTCCTGCATTTCGTTCACCTGGAAGTTTTATTCAGAGCTCGTGATATTCAATTATTGCTGTTCCCATCAATGTATATGAAGGTGTGAATCACTCTTCTAGTGTTCCCCAAGTGCTGGGCACCAAGCACAGTCTCTGGGAGTGCAGTGTGTATTTTTCTAATATGATGTCTGTCTTCCTGCAAATAATTTACCTGCATGTAATGATCATTATATTCCTGTTGGTATGTTGGTATAAAGTATGCTAGCATTTTGGGCATGACTCATATTGAAGGAATTAAGTTTTCACAGAGTTAAGTATGTTCATGTGTATTTCACAGGGAGGCATGTGAAAAATGGTAAGTAGGTTCCCTCTGCTGCCTTGAAGGAGGGTCGTCCCTTTTTTTTTTTTTTTTTTTTTAAACCATAGATGACCTCTACTGTCTGCCTTTCCTTTAAATAAATGCATAGGTGGTAGGTTTGTTGCTATGCATGTATCTTAAGCGTTTTTGTTACTTTCTATAAAATATGAGTAGCACATTGCCTGAAACAGTCATGTTACTGCGTTTTTGATGGGCAGGGGACTGCAGCATGTGGAGCACGTGCTGTGGAAGAATAGACTTGAGGACAGGGGTTTGTTCAGCCTGGAGAGGAGATGGCTTTAGGGGAGCCCTTACTGCAGCCTGCCCCTATTAAGGGGAAGTTAATGAAAAGATGGAGCCAGGCTCCAGGGTACAAAAATTTCAAACTGGAATGGGATTTTCTGAGAAAATATTAAAAGAAGAAAATCTTCATTAGGAAAATTACACATTGATAAATTGCCTAGAGTGGCTCTAGGATCTCTATCTTCAGAGTTTTCAAGGCCACAATGGTCTAAGCCCTGTGCAACATCACGTGAACTCAGGGCTGTCCCTGCTTTGAGCAGGAAGCTGCAAACTTCCCAAGGTCCCTTTCACCTGAATAGTCTTATTTAATGACATTACCCATAAATATGGGCCTCGGAGGTGAGTGACATGCAATGTGGCTTGAGCTTCCCTTTGGGGGTAAAAAACAAAGTCCACTGGGATTGTGCTAAACTTGGGGCTAGTGGGAAATTCTAGCACAGCAGATGTTTCCATAATAGATTG
The DNA here is from genome assembly GCA_036023395.1 of Myiotriccus ornatus. Lineage (NCBI taxonomy): Eukaryota > Metazoa > Chordata > Aves > Passeriformes > Tyrannidae > Myiotriccus > Myiotriccus ornatus. Next base: position 40,748,988 of record JAYRBT010000139.1, read on the forward strand.
ACTGCTGCCTGCCTAATTGCATCTCCGTGGGGGAACATTGGCAGGGCGACTGGAGCATTTATCTGTGATGCATCAAATACAGCCCTGAAGCCATCCAAGCCTTCAGCCTTGCCGTTACCCATCCCCTTTTATCAAATTGATATGTGAGCATTAACAGATTTGTCTCTATGAGTTGAATCAGATCATGTTGCAAATTCAGGTTTCATCGCAGGGAACTGGAAGGAAAATAAAAGTTTTCTGTGCTCTCTGCAGCCTGCTCACCCCAAGCATGCTGGTCCTTCAGTTGCTGGGGTGCCTCTTCCAGAAGTCAGGGACTGAGCCATCCATGAAGGGGGATGGCAAGCCCTTGGCAAGCGGGTTTTGGAACAAAGCTGATGCCTGGTGGTCGCGGGGCGCGGGTGGCAGCCGCGGGTCGCTCAGCATCCTCGCCAGCGCCGACTGGTTTTGCGGCGGCGTTTTCACCCATTTCTGGCAGCCGGTTCTGGGAAGCGAAGCCTGCGGGGTGCGCGGGTGGGAGGGGGACCCAGCGAAGGCGTCCACCGCCCCGCGTGGGTGAGTGCGGACCGGGTGCGTGGTTCGGAGCGGCGCGGCCGCTGTCGGTGACACCCCGCGGGGCCGGCGGGAGCCGCTAGAGGCCCCTCCAGGCGCGGCGATGGCGCGGCCACCCCGCCTTCCCCGGGCCCCGCGGGCTCCCCTCGCTGGGCGGGTGGGGGAGCAAGGGCCCCGCAGTCGAATCCGACCTTCTTAAAGATTAAAATCTTCTCAGGAGAAGGGAAGAAGTGAGGTGATTCCGCCCCTCTACTCCGCTCCGGTGAGACCCCACCTGTAGTGCTGCGTCCAGCTCTGGGGTCGGCAGCACGGTAAAGCCGTGGACGTGTTGGAGCAGGTCCAGAGGAGGGCCATAAAAATGATGGGAGGGCTGGAGCACCTCTCCTGTGACTACAGGCTGAGAGTTGGGATTGTTCAGCCCGGAGAAGAGAAGGCTCTGGGGAGACCTTTGAGCAGCCTTCCAGTACCTGAAGGGGGCCTACAAGGATCACAGAATATGTTGAGTTGGAAGGTACCCACAAGGGTCATCAAGTACAACTCTCAGCCCTGCACAGGACCATCCCCAAGAGTCACACCATGTGCCTGAGAGTATTGTCCAGACCCTTACTGAACTCTGTCAGGCTTGGTGCTGTGACCACTGCCCTGGGGAGCCTGTTCCAGTGCCCAACCACCCTCAGGGTGTAGAACCTCTCCCTGATATCTAACCTAAGAAACAGGGAGACAGCCTTTTAGCAGAACCTGTTGTGGTAGAGTAAGGGGTAATGGTTTTTAACTAAAGGAGGTTAGATTCAGACTGGATATAAGGAAGAAATTTTTTACAGTGAGAGTGGTGAGGCACTGGAGCAGGCTACCCAGAGAGGTAGTAGGTGTCCTGTTCCTGAGAACATTCAGTCTAGGTGGTGCTCTGAGTAACCTGATCTAGCTGAAGATGTCCCTGGTCATAATAGGGGCTTGGACTAGGTGACCTCTAAAGGTCCTTTCCAACCCAAACCAGTCTATGATTCTGTGAGAAGGGAGGCAATGCATTGTGTCTCTCTCTTTTTGTGGGATCTTTGGCACCAGTCCTCTCAGTGGATCCTCAGACAAACCCCACAGGAGTTGAGCTGAGCTGAAACAGCAGCAATGGTGCATGTCTCCCCAGCAGTGGACCAAAGCAGATTCCTTTCCAAATTTGATCTGTGTCTAAGCCTCAATAGATCCCCTGTTTTGCACTAATTTCTGCAAGCACCGGTCTTTCTTCTGACACACAATGCGAGATCTCTGAAGTGCAAAGTTGAAAGTATTACCTCTGCTTTTTCAGCTCTGGATTATTTTATTCTGCCTCAGTTTGTCACATTCTCTGGGAAATCTGTGCCGCTTTAGGTCACTGGTACTTAATTATTACCTGTTTTCTTTTTTGCCCTGTCTCTCTTCTCAGTCAGGAGGGTTTTGAGACAGAAATTACTGGTGGTCTGAAAGCTTCAGCTGCATAAATTTATCATATGGATTATGTTTGGCCATTGCAAAGTATGTTTGACAGCACTAAGCTAAGTGGCTAAATGCCATGGTAATTTATAGTCCTCTTAGGGCACAAACGTAATTATTCATTTACCTCATCAAAACAAAGAAGTTCACTGTTAATGAGGATAGTTCATCACAGCTCTGCTGCCCTGACATAGCTGGAGACTCGGGGATTGCAGATAAGCTCTGGGAAGGGTGCAGAGAGTGGAGCCTGCATGCTTGTTTTGCTCAGGCAAGGTGTCACTGGGTGGTTGCCCTCTCCTTGCAGCCTACCCCACTGGGGCTTGAAGTAATTTCAAGTGAAAGGGAAGGAAACATTTTTTTTTTTCTTACATGAATACCCCTGGATAGGTTTTTACAGCTTTGGGTGCTATCCTGTTAAGTATAGTGTCTATATAATAGCGAGCATTATGCATTTAAAATCTGTCCAAAGCTGTTTTTCAAATGTAGGGTGATCAAACAGTATTAAGGTACTCCTTCACATTCAGGAGCTTTATTGAATTTTGGGCAAACACTTCTGTGAAAATTTTATATGTGTAATCTCTTAAAAACAAACATACGTGATCAACTAATGAACAGCACATTTTATACTGTTCTTTCCTTTCTCTCCAAATGATATTAGTTTTAATTTATTTTTTTTTGGTTTAGGGGCACACCAAATCAGATTTTTCAATATAGATGCATTATTTTTATAATCTTAAGTACAGCAGTGCTAGGAATGTAGTTCTCAGCTCCCAACTTTCTGCCTCTTGGTCAGACTTCATATTTTCATTTTTAAGCTTGTAAAAACTAGGGAGTTAGAAGTTCTGACAATCAGTGCTTCAGCATGTCGCAATAACACTCAGGCTGCAGTATCTTTCTGCACAGCTCACCAGCATCTACCTGTGTCTTTCCCTCTGCTTTTTTTCCTCTTTATATTGTTTAGGTTTTACTTTGTCTAAACAACAGGCTAGTTGCCTATACCCAGTATCTTCTGCTATTTTAAAGTATAAATTCACAGAGTAGAAAGGTGGGGGAAAACGTTTCAGACATGAGAAGAGTGGTGAAAGGGAGGAAAAAACCTACTTGATCCATTACTTTTAAGGGATAAATGAAAGATATATTTCTGTTAGCTCTGGCTCCTGAGAGTTTTGACACACCATTTCACATCTGCTTATGATGGGAGATCTAGGAGAGAAATTGAACTGCTCATCCATCAATCCATCATCAGTAGCCTTGTTGTGTCTTTCTCCATCCCAGCTTCTTGCTCTTCAGCAGATGGGTTGCCCTTCCATAGCCTTCTTTGGTCTTTTTCCTTTTTTAGGGGTCAGCTTCTGTTTCCACCATATCTCTTCCTTCAAAGCTGCTATTCTGGTTTTTCACAGAGCTCTCTGTCCTCATTCTCCATCTTGTCCTGCTCTGTAGCTATCTTGGACATGCGGCTCACTGTGGCTGGTTCCTACTTGTATCCCATGGTTGTACACCTTGTTCCTGGGAGGGGCAATGGTCACCGGGATCCAGTGAACAATCGGAAGGAGTCAAGCCAGTGTGCAGCCTTTTACCAATGCGCAGGTGAGTGTGCAGTGTCCAGCCAAGACAGCAGGAATGAAGGGCAGGAGTTGTGATGGAGACAGCCAGGTCGTTGGCCAAGTTCTTGCAGCAGTGCTGCTTTCTTGCCCTCACCTGTGGTCTCACCCTGGGCTGTGGCACCGATGCCAGTCTGACCCTTTGGAGGCTTGTGTGGGTTTCAGCGTAGTGGGCTGAGACATAAATGCCTCTTTGTTGCACAAAGGGGAAGAAAGAAGACATTTTGGCAAGTTTGTCCTTGGTTATCTGGCATTAAGTCAGAGCAGGCTTGGACTGTGGCTCAGCCTTGATATCTCATCGATTTTTACTTTCTGAAGTTCTAGGATAAGAAACATGGCAAAATGTGCAAGAGAGAACAGGACAGTCTCCCTGCCCTTTCCATCTCTGTGTCTAGCTGTACTTTTCTTTGGTCCTGGGAATGTTGTTCTTTGAGCAAAGAGGGTATAAATTATGGGATTTACTTCTGAGAAGCCTGGGGCAAGTCATTCCTAGAAGATGCTTTCCTCTTTTTAAATGGATCGTTAACTTTAAAGCTAAATACCAAAGCAGGGAGAGGTATGGGGAAATAGTTTCCTAAAAGGAGGAAGAAGGAGCTGTTATTCACTCATCAAGATATTCTTAGATGTGCGTGGGAACAGCCTAACAAAAGGAGGGAGCTTGAGAGAGGCAAGCCAGGTGACAGTGATTTGCATGGGACAGTCCTGAGGGAGTTTGAGCCATGTCATCCTTAGGCAGAGACATGTTAATTCTTCCTGAAAGAGGCTTCTTCCCTTATTCCCACTTCAGTCCCCTTCTTCCAGGGGAACTGTAGGGAGGGGAGGTGTTTACAAACTCATCAGCTTTGATTACTACTGTGTGTGTTAGTTGTGGTGTTGCTGTTACTCTGGTGCAAGGAACTCGGGAGACATAGTGATGCAGAGCTGATCTCAGGTGAGATCTCAAAGTGTTCATCTGCTCCTATGTGCTCTTCCAGGATAACAGGATTGCAAGTGGAGCAGGAGCAGCCCTTGTCAAAGTAATGGGGGAAATGTGGCTCTCCGACACTGGACAAATGCTCTGAACAAGGAGTGTGTGGCCTGTGAGGAGGAGAACAAGCTCCTCAGGGGTCTGGTTTGAGGCTTGAGGCAGGTTAGGAGAACAGCAAAGGATTAGAGTTCACTACCTCTCTCTGTTCCCTACTGTTGGATCACTTTTGACCCAAGTCAGATTTAATTACTTCGGATAGGGAATTAATAGCCACTCTTATTCTGTAATTAGGGGAGTGTGTGATTATATTGCTGAGGTAGGGGGAAAGTTGTGGCTGCGAAGTCCAGCTGGCAGCTCTGCTTTCATCTGTGTGCAGCACCCAGCAGCACAAGGTTCTAATATCCCTGTAGGTCTTCAGTCCCCATGGCAGCAGCTGCAGGAGGTATTGCTGTAGACCGCTTGGTTGTGGGTTTGGGTTTTTTTTCTCCCCCAGTCATCTAAAATGAAAGAGTGATAAAACAGATTTTAAAGGATTGTATGCAAGAGGACAATTTGTGGAAATACCAGCATTGTTCTACCTGTCTGGCTAGCAAGGCTAGGGGAGGTGGGAAGGTTTGTGCTGAACTTCCATGGCAAGAGAACATGGGCAGTTTGATGAGCATCTCTCCAAGCTTTCATAAAACACTTGAATCTTGGATTATAACGGCTGTGTCGGGATTTAAATGCCATGTCTATTATCCTGTAGCTAAAAGGAGACAAAGTGTATTAAAAGGTAGCAAGGTTTCGCACCTGCTTATGAAATTATCCTTCCTTGCCATATTTTACTCCTGTAGATGCATCTAATAGGTGCTGATGGATCTACTGTGGCATAAGAAAATAACATTTGTGTTGCCTGTTAAATTAATTTCCCTGATAAAATGAGGCTACCGGGATGGCCCATCTGACTCCATCTTTTTATAAAGAACGAAATTGAGTACTGTTGTTATGATTAGCGTATTAAAAGTATTAGGTTTGTTGTCTTAGCTGTGCTGTGTTTTCTCATGGTCTCTCTTATGCTGATTGCTAATGACAGGCTTTGGCAGGGGCTAACCTAGGCAGTCCTTCCCGTGATGGGAACCAGATGGATGGTTTTGCTCTGGCTGCCCCTCCCACTGAACACCAGGAACATGAGGAGGGGGAACCCTTTTCGCGGGTGGGGGTGGAGGGTGTTAGTAGAAAAGTAGATGAATGGCAGAGGGACCAGTTCTCATCTATCCACCGCTTCTTTTCCCTTGAGGCTCCCAGTTTTGCAACTTTCAGCCTCACCCTTGGCTTCAACTTCCTGGCTTTCAAGTGATTGTGCTGTATGCTACGTTTTCATTACTGGTAAAATTGATGGAAAATCACATTTTATTATGTGAAAAATGCAGTGTTCTTGACTGTCAAAGCTCCATTCAGCTGGAAAAAATCTATGCGAGGCACTCTTTTATATTTCATGTATTTTGTGCATTGGCTGGAATGAAAAAATAATGAAAGGCTGTATTTTGTCAACTTTTGCATTTGTCTGACTGGCAGCACTGACTGATTTGTTTTTTAAAGGTATTTATTTCTTGCACTAAGCACTATTATTCTCCACCCTTTCACGATAAATGCAAATAATATGTGGAATGTGCAAATAATATGTGAAAAAGATAGATGCAAATTACTCAGCCCCTCCAGGTAGGTCTGTGAAGAAACTGGAAATGTGACTGTGGTGTGGATAAGTGCTGTCTTTATACCAGCTGGAGCAATGATAACAGGGCTACTTGTGTCTGTGTTTCATGTTTCTGCGGACACATCTATTTTTTTTTTTTTAAATTTATTTTTTCGTCTTCTTTTTTTCCCTTTCCTCTCTTGCTGTGAAACTTTAAATGGAATCTGGGCAGTCTGAATATCTGTAAGTACATCACTCAGTCCATAAACCCTTCTGCCTCTCCTGGGACCACTGCTGCTTAGGTGTGATATGCCCAAGCTGCTGAGGTTGTGCCCAGGGAGTGAGCTAAATAACCCCGGTGTCAGGGAGAATGAGTGGATATCCCTCCTGAGATGCAGACTGGTATACCTTTTGCCGTGAGCCAAGCTTTCCCTCAGAGGAGGAACGTGGCTTCCCTCCCTGCGCAGCCGTGTGCCAGCTGTGTTGGTGCGTGGGCGTGAGTCAGATGGAAGGGAGCCAGACTGACTTGGCGTTGTGAGATGCTGCAACTCTTGGGGTGTCTTTGCGTCAGGAACAGGTTTTGTTCCTGTCTCGCCATCGCCCCTAACCATGCTCCTGCCCAGGAGGAGATGTTATGCCCCTCCCTCTGCACCGCTGAGCGGTGGGTTCTGGCCCTGGGTGTCTAGGCCCTGCTCTTGGGAACTGTCTGAGCCAGTAGCCTGGGAAGGACCGTGCGGTGCGGCTGACAGACCCAGGCAGGCAGCCAGCCAGGGTGTACTCCGTGGCTCAGCCATACCTGTGATTCAGGATCTCCCTGCAAACTGAAAACAGTGTTTTCTTTTATTACAATTTTTTTTTTTTTAATGTCACAATTGTCTTCATACCTAGATCACTGTAATTACAATTGAAGAGCCTGTGAAAAGAGGTTTCAGGGTGCTCCTACTCAGCATTGTTTCATTGTTGCCACTTGTAAAATTCACTCCCAATTCCAGTTAAGATTTTAATGTGACATAAATTTTCACGTATTCTAAATACTAAAAATCTGATGTCTTTCTTCTTGCTAGTTCCATACAGATTTTCTTTCAATGCAAAACAAAAAAACCCCAACCCAACTAACCAAACAAAAAGTAGACTGAGCAGTAAAACCTTACAGAGAAAGTAGTAGAAGTAAAAGCTTACAGAAAAATCTAGAAACTCCTTTTTACCTGAGTCATTATTTATCTCTGCACTTCTTGACTCCCAACTCCTGAATGTGTTAGGAGCTCTTCAGTGAGGGCCATTAGCCATTAGCAGAACCCTGGTCTGGAGATCTTCCTGGCTGGAGGAAGGTACCTCATTGTGCTTTTGTAATTCACCGGCCCCAAAATTCTTGCAAGGGTGCTGGGTTTGTGAGGACTTGCTGGATAGTAAATGGGTAGCAGTCCTCAAACAGAAGAGGATTGCAGGAGACATCAGGTAGGAGGGGACCCAAGGAGGTCTCTGGTTCAACCTCCTGCTCAAGGCAGTGCCAGCTGTGAGATCAGACCCCGTTGCTGAGGGCTTGATCCAGTCAGGTCAGACTGGAAAGTCTCCAGGGATGTGGAGACCTCTTCTGGGAAATTCTTGATAATTTGATGTTCGTTACCATGTGGCACTTAGAGAGGTCAGAGGTAAACATGTGCCACCACTCTCTGTAGAAGATGTTCCTGAGACTTTTTGTGTAGGAAGCAGGGTAAAGAATGACCCCGCAAGCCTGGGACACTTCTACATGGTGCTCCCTGCCATGAAGAGGTGGGTGCAAGGGATGAGGACCTGCTTTGTCTTCTTTTGGGGGTAGATGTGGGGCAAGCAAAGCCATCCTGCCAATCCAGGGGGGCGAGAACCAGTTCAACCCCTCCTATCCTTGGTTTTTCTTGACCTTTTTTTCCACAGCCACATGGAAGAGATGGAGTGGAAACTGTGGTGCTCGTAGTCTGTCCTCATTTCTCCCCAGTAAGCTGTACATCTGTCCTGGCTAAAAGAGCCTGCCCTGGACTGGCAACCTGGTAGCTGTCACCACAGTTAATAGCAGGGCTCAGCCGTGGTGCCTGCCATTGTCAGAATTAATTCTCACTGTGTGCATCGGGAAACAGGACTGGGACGTGGGGACATTGTAGCACCTCACTCAGGGCCTGAGATCCGCAGTGTAAGCCATCAGAGAGATGAGCACCTCCCGCAGCTTCAGCTGAGGATAGAAAGCCAAGCCTCGCCGGCAGGACGCAGCCCAGGAGGTGCCGATTGGACTGCCTGTGCATTTGCGTTTTCTAATCTGCTGCCTAAAGTATTATCTTGCTTGCTCAGACAAGTCAGTCACCACATCAGGAATGTGTGGGAAAATAACTCAGTCAGTGTAACCAGAGGAAAATAAATGGTTGTGTGGTTGGCCATTTGGAGCTGAGCTAGCTTGGGAATTTTTTTTTCTTTTAGCAACACCCTGAAAAAAATGTAGTGTGAATGGGTGTGAAATATAAAGAGAGTTTGCTTCCTTCTTGCATAGGCATGCATCCAGAAAAAGAGAACAGTAAATATACAGACATCTACTGCTAAATGCTTTGTTAGGGCTTTAGAGAATCCAAAGGCTCAGTGTGTTTAACTGGTAGGACATCGGATCTTCCCCACTCAAATGAGTTTTGAATACAAGGGAAGTCTCTGACACAGAAGAGAGGAGAAGCCACAGGGATCACCTGGGGTGTTTCGATGTTCTGCTCAGTCACCCAGACTCTACTTCTCCTGTTGATTCTCCATTTATGTTTGAAGAGAGGATCCCACACATAATGTAAGTACAGAGGGGGAAACCATGTCCTGTGTTAGGGGCAGCGATATAAGACTGCAGTGGGCCAGGTCCCAAAAAGGACTGATGTTTGTTACTGGGGTGGGGAAAAAAAAATTGTTCAGGCTAAGGCAGTTCTGAAAAATGTGGAGTTACTTTGCTTCTGTGAGATGTAAAGTGGATTTCACAGCTGCTATTTGCTATTGCTATTTAGGAGATGCTGGTGAAAAAGAACAGGGTAATGTCTTCTGCTGCTATAGGAATGCCAGTGTAAATAATTTATTTGCTAATTAGTAAACATTGCTCTAATGACAGAGATATTTAACAAGTTATTTGTATCATATCAAACCCTGTGTTCTAGAGGGGGCTTTTCCCCTCTGTTGGGTGTTAAAGCAGTTGTGTGGATTAATCACACTATAATGCAGCCAAACAGCTCTTGTCCCTGCTTGACTCACGGAGCACAGGCTTTTTGGCTTGATACACTCATCAGAAAAATCACATTCAAGTTTTACAACTATATTTTGGAAATAAAAGCTGGAATTTAATTTAAAAAACCAAACAAAACACCTTGTTTTTCCCAGTAAATGAGGTCATGCAGCCTGATTGCCTGACCCATCTGTTGCTGTTCATAAGTATGTTATTTTTCTGAAGGCCAATACTAAATGGTCTTATGTAGTTATCTACTTCTGTATGCCTCTTGGCTTGTCAGCACTGTCATTATATCGACCGCTGTTCTTAAAACAGGATCTTGGTTAAAATAGTATATACCTGCCATCTGGTTGAAAAATGTAAGCTTCCTACACAACTAAGAGGAGTTGTACTGCAGCATTAGGAATAGCTCATGTTCTCTTGAAAATAGCAGCTGATGGCAGATTGCAGAAATCAGCCAGTTATCAGTTGTCATTAAGCTATTTGATATCTGACACACATGGAAAGCATGCTATTTATAAGTATGCAATTATGTTATAGAAGTATTCCTTTTTTTTTTTTCTTCCCTTTACTCATTTAAATATGTTGGTTTGACTGGATTGGAAAGGAAAGTCTCCCTTAATATTTACAGAATAGATGTGCTGCAGACTGTTTGTAACATTTCTGTCATCCAAAAGTGGTCTGAGAGGGGTAGAGAAATAAATTTGCTGTTCCTGTGCTATAGAACTGTAGGTGTCTAAGGAGAAATGTCAGCTACAAAAAGCCCAAGAAACAGAAGTAAGTGGAACCAACTGGTAGAAGATTGTACTAGTAGAAATTGTAATGGAAAAGATGTGTTTTACTTCAATATGTATTTGCATTTCTGCTAGTAGGAGAAAAGAAGTCTTAGGATCAACTAAAGCAGAAACTATAAAGGAGTAATTGTTTGCTAAACCTTGGCAAGACACCAAAGGCTCTCAGAACTATAAGTTAGTCACTAACATGAAAGCTTAATGCTAACCACTAAGCAAGGATTCATGTACAACACAGGGCAGAGGATGCTGCTGGAGAAGGCAGTGAAGCGTGGTGATGCTATGACCTGTTGCCTTGTCATACACTTTGAGGTAACTGACGATTACAGAAAACAAAGCAGAAACAGTCTGCTTAAAAAGACAGATTAAGTATTTCTTCTATGAGTGGAAATGTGAACAGGAAGACCAGTCAAAATAGGATGGGGTGCTTTAAGGCTGTTTTACTCAGAGGTGGTATGAGAAGGTAGTATTTTCATGTGGCCTGGGGGTTAAACCCTGATTAATTTGCTTCAATGACACTGAAATCTTGTGAGCACATTCTGCAAGGCTTTGGGAGAAAAAAAAAATCACCTATAAATAAAATATAATTTAAAAATTAAATGAATATACATAATAATCTGTAAATAATATCTGATTATTCTCAAATATTTTGATTACATTAAACTAGAAATGTTTTGAGTACTATGAGGAGTTTGTTGACCCCACTGGCAAACCTCCGATCTCTTCTCCTGTTGATTAGAAAATTAAGGTCTTTGCTGTTTTGGCTTCAACACAATCTTGATCAAGTTTGAATCTGAATCCCCTTGCTTTTCAAATGACATCTGAGATTCTGGGTCTGAAAAGTCTCTAGTTCTTTTCCTTTTAAAAGTTACTTTACCCATAACCATCCATGCATAATGAAAAAGTGTTCAGCTTCATAATTACAAGTTTTAGGTTTTTACAGTCAACAGAGGTATGTTCTAACAGAAGACTGGGCAGCAAAGGTGTAGGTCAGAGGTTGTGGTTTGGTTTTTATTTGCTACTTTTTATTTGTTGACTTTTCCTTAACAGAGTATTTGAAAATCACATGTCCCTTGCTTCAGGCTTTTGGAGACCTTCTTAAGCCATCAAAGCAGCTTCAGCAGTCTCAGCATTTTGGCAACATTGCAACTACCCTGACCATAAAAAGACTTGAAACTGGTGCAGAGAGCAATTCCCGCAGTGGAAGGTTTGCAGGAATAAGCAATGCCCAGAAGCAATTGTGGCTCTTCAGTGGCTCTTCCAGGTGTGTGCACACATGCCAACTCCCTGCACTTTTCTGCTAACCAAGCTGGTGTTCCCAGTGAAAATCCATGGTCTGCAGGTGCTGGGGGGAAGTCTTCTGCTGGCACACAGGGAAGACTGGTAGAGGAGGTGGAGCAGAGACCCTGGAAAGTAAAAAATGCAAATGTTTGACAGTTCGGGGCAGTTTGGCAGAAAGTCTCTCTTCCTCTCCACTTCCCAGACTGCACACAGTTATTTGCAATTCCAAGCTGATTATTCTCTAATTTAATAGCGAATACTCATCTGCCCTGGTGTGCTCCTCCTTCCCTCCCAGCCACCAGCTCTCCCTGCTTGCTCACTTGCTCACCAGCCAACAGGAGCAAAATTGCTGCCTGGTTTAGTCCCCTTTGGCTGGGCCTTCACAGGCCATTTCAGCTTCCCCACCCTGGCACAAGGTTAGTGAAAACGCATTTATCTGCCTCTCTTTCTTTGGTTTGTAACTTTTTCGTGTCTTTATCTGCACAGCAGAAGGCTAATAAAAAACTCCAATCAAATAATCTAAGTGTATCTTATGGGGGGTGGTTAACAGAGAAAACTGGGAGGGAGAAGAAACACTCACAGATCAAAACTAGCTGTGTAGGTAATTTTATTTAAGGACAGAACATGGTATGTTTTTTTATTTTTTACATTTGAGGAAAAATGTGTTAAAAACACTGATTATAGTTGAAGGAAGTATTTTTAAGTGTATCAAAACTTGTAAAGGTGATCAGGAGTGATCTGTGGTAATTAGGTATCAGGGCAAGAAGCATCCTGGAACACAAGGCTGTTTCTCAAAGGAGCTTAATGGTTTTGCAACTGCATAACAGAGTTTTCCTTTATATTGTAGGCAGATGCCAAAAGTACTGGATATGGCAGCATGTTACTCCTAGGATTTTTATAAGGAGGTTAGGAAACAATATAGCAAAAAAGTTGTTTTCTCACATGGGTTCTGAGAGTCTTGCATGCCCAAATGAATCCATTGTGTCAGGTGTAAATGGGAGAACTTACTCTCAGTAGTCCTGAAGTACTAAACTTTTTCCAGCACAAACTTGTCTTGGAAATGAGCTTTCTGGGACATTGTTCTGGTGCTGTTCTCAGGTTAATTGTTCTAGGTCAAGTTTTCTTGTGAAAGCTTAAGTCATTTTCTCAGCTTCTCAAATTCTGACCTCTTTATGTCAGTGGGGAATCTGGTAACACCCATATTTAGGCCACCAAATGCACTGCATCATGAACATTTGGGGTTTTTCCTTTTTTTAGGGGAAGCAGGAGGTGGGAGAGAAAAACTCTAAAACTGGGTTTGTTTGCAATAGCATATAACTTGCCTTTGGCTTAAGGGAGTGTCTTTTCTTTGACTTTTCTTTGACTTCTGCTTTTATCAAGAGAGAGGTAGAAAATGAAAATTTTCTTACCATGGCCTACATTCCTTGAGAAATTTTAGTTGTGCCAGAAAATATGTACTTTGTCCAACCCCACAGCCTTTAAATCAACAGTAGAAAATAGAAAGGCTCTGGGATTGCCTAAGAAATTGTGAGATGAAGGAGAGCTTCCCAGGACCCAGTGTATACCCCGAGTACCTTGCTGAAGGGCACCAGGTGATAAAGGAGTTTTTTCCAGCTGGGAGCTGCCCAGGAGCACCCTCCAGGCCCTGCATTCAGTGCTGGGGAGGCAGCTATACCTTGTTCCTACTTTTTCACAGAGTAACCACAACTTTTCCCTATCATCTCATGATAGGGAGAGTTGCTCAAGATGAGAACACATGTGCTGAAGTTCAGGATCAAGTTCAATGGTCAGTGTCCAATGTAACCTGTCAAATCTGAAGATTTTGGTTTTGCATAGTTTAAGTTTTTGATGAGTGTCATGTAGTAGTTGCTGGTGCCAACTGGTATTCTGAGTATATTGCACAGAAAATTAGTGTTTTGGCTTAAGATGGGGAAGAGAAGAAGGAATAACTTTTAAAGTCTATAAACTTGGCATAAAGTACTCTTGGTGTGGGAACAGTGGTAGAAGCAACATGAGGCCCATCAGGGCAGTATGTTCTGGGATAATGGCTTTCTGTGATGTAAGAAAGCAGACATTTAAGGTTGTGTGCATATAGTGTGGGGTGTGCATATGCATGTAATTAACAGTCTTTCTGTTTTCCTTAAGATACCTTGGGAATTTATGTGCTGAAACCTAAAGTTAAAAGCTCTGAAGGCAGCTGCTTTCAACTTAAGAAATGACAGATATATAATTTCTGGTACAACGTAAAGTTTTGATGCTCTCCTGCCTATGGGTTATGATGGACAAAACCTCTTTTGTGGTATATGTGTGAACCTTGCTGTCTCTGTACCAGAACATATATGAGAGTTTTCTGTCCCTGTGGTCACAGAAGCCCTTTAGGGAAGGATGTGTTACTGTTACCAGTTTACACTTGAGAGCTTGAGAGAATATATAACCATATACTATGTTTTTCTTCAGGACTTCTGCTTCAATACTAGCAACACAATAGGTATATAAGGGAAAATACAGTGAGGGCCACTTGAATTTGTTGTACTAAGAAGGGTATCCTATGGCAATGCACTTGTGGCATTACTGCATTACCTAAGGGGTTCATACATCTTCTCACCAACTGGATATTTTCGTAAGATACAGGGAGAACTGGAAACTAACATGCTTTACCTGAAATTATGCAAAGATCCTTATTAAATGCTTTCTTTTTGCTGTAGGGGAGACTCGCTTCATGACTGCGGTTATTACGTGCAAAAGTAATGGTTGTGAACTACTCATTAGGTCCTGCTGAAGTGGATGGTTCTGGTGTGTGGGGTTCCTGTGGGCTCAGGAGGCAGTGGGCCCATGTCTTTGTGATCCTGTACTGTTCTGCTTAAGTTAATATAAAGAATTAATAAGGGTCTTTAAAAGAGCAGTGTCCTTTGGACTTTTTAATAATGTAGATATAATTAAAATGTTTCCTTGACTACAGAAAAGATGCAGGCATTCGTGTGCACAAGTGGTGCATTACATTACCTTCTCAGGTAGCAAGCAGAAGCCCATGCAGCGCTAGGTCTTGTCTAGATTAAAGGCTCAAACCAAGTTATGTGAGGTGCTGCAACTCCATGCATACTCTTTGCTCATGACAAATGTAAGGTTATTTGAATTATTTGGCATCTCAGGTAAGAGCCCTGGGACTAAGAGTGCAGTGATGATCAGCTGGTTCCTGGTAGCTTCGTTATGAATTGAATATTGAGAAAAAATCGGGAGTGTTCTATATATTGTGCTGGGTTGGTTTCATCACTCCCAGGTGAAGCCTTACTTAGCAATGAAATGGAGGTTAGCTTGTTTTAAATAGGAATAGACTGAATTTGACCAGCCAGCATAGATCTAAAGCAGCCCTGCCAAATGCTTGAGGGTTGCCTGATGTGTGATGCTTCTCAGCCCTGATTTAAATAGATATGTGGCATCACTGTCGCTCTGTTCCCATCACCCAGCACAGATGCCTGCATTTAGCAGGGCTGCAGGATGAGCTGGATGGAGTGGCTCGTGACCATGGAGCAGAGTCCAAGCATCTCATTTCATTTTGGATTGTCTGGGGGGACTTGGAGGAGGAGAGAGAGATGGCAGAGATCTTTTGCTTTCTTCACAGTAGTGCTTATCATGCTTTTCTTGCTTCAGATAGAACTTATTAGAGCCCCCAGATTTCTAGGAAAAACCATACAGAAAAATTAAGTCTGGGGCATCTGGCACATTGCCAGCTTAGCTTATGGGCAGAAATGAAAGAAATGGGAAGGACGCCTCCCTCACTTTCCTCCAGGGGGAAGGAAGCTGGACAAAGCAAGCCAGCTGGCTGTACTTCCCTTTCCTGGTAGCTGATATTAGCTGTCTGTCTGTACTCAGCAATGATATTAGCTGTCTGTCTGTATCTGTGTAAGACAGAAAAAAAGACATATGAGTGTGTTCTTCCTTCTTCTCTGGAATATCTCCCTTCATTCCAGTCTGGAGCAGGGATTATTAGTTTGGAAGAACTTTTTTTTTAGAAAGAACTTTACTACCATGACATCTTCATGCCACTTTTGGTTCAAGTAGAGTGTAGAGACCTTGGATGTTTCATGGTTTACATAAAAAAAGATGCCTTATGTTTTTGTGTCTGTGCATGCATGTGACATGCCTGTTTCATGCAATGTGAATGCATGTACATGGCATTTTTTTATGACCTAACTTCCTTAAACAGGTTTTAATCTTGATCAACTTCGTTCAGATTGACTTTAAGTAGAATGCTTATAAACTAGTTAAAATGCACAAACTTTGCTTCTGGAAAATATTCTGAGTTCATGAAATGGATCAGAATTAATGGTCTGCTGCAAAAGAATTTCCATTAATCTTCTTAGAGGCAGGAGATAAGATTTCACAATCTGATTAAATATTTGTATTCCACATTAGGAGACCTCCTTGGTCCTGTCTGACAATCAATTAATCCTCTTCAGGGCCGTGGTTCCTCCAGTCTGCATTTATTTCTTTCATGTTGTGTGTGAAGGACCTTTTATAGACTGTTAATGCACATTTATTTGGAAGCTGAAAATGACATCGGGGGTTTGACCTTTCTTCGTGTTTGTTTGTCTTGGTTTTGTTTCTTTTAGCTAAAAGTAGGGAGAGGTGGGCACTTCCCGCTCCCTAGAGTAGAGCAGTTCTCACTGAGCTGTTTAGCCATCATGAGCATCTCATGATTGAATCTCATGCTGAAGGTGCTGTACGCTCCCCCACCCAGCCACCCAGCAGCTCGACTCACTCAGCATGAATTTCCCACTATGTAGATGTGGGAGGAGAGGTGACAGTTTGCTTGCAGGCAGAACACAGGATACTAGATGGGAAGAGAGAGTGTAAAAAAAATCTGCTCTGGTACTGAAGATATTTGCATAATTTATTAGTATTTTTAGAAAACAAGTGTAATTAAGGAAATAAATATTTGTCATACATACACCTTACCGTGTTGTTTAGTATCAGATGATGTCATTGTTCAGTGGCGCTTTGCCTATTACCTCTGTGTGCAGTAGAGGGCAGTAAGTGGTGCTTAGCTTTTAAAGTACAGGAAAATTCTGCATTTGTTTTCTTCATTACCCAGATTGCTGCCTTAAGAGTACTTCTTGTGTGTCTCAGTTACTGACTACCACTTTTCTTGTGCACCTTTGTCACATTCCTTCCGTTGTGTCTTCATGACATCTAGAGAGACAGCCCATCCAAGGGCAGTCTGTCAGCAGTTTTACGTTTTGACAAAAAAAAAAAAATCGAATGTTATATTCATTTTCTGAGTCAATCTGCAGTCATCACTGTCTATTCTGTGAAAAATAAATTTAAAAGCATCATCTGCATAAGTTTACAGGCATAATCATGGTGAAACTGGGGAAGACCCAGAGAAATCTCTCATCCTGCCATGATGATGTAGGTGAACTACTAGAAAACCAGGGTTAGAGTTTGAAGAATTTGCCAGCCTTGAGCAACCACTGAAAGATTGGAGACTGAAATATTTTGATGATATCTATAGCAAGGATACTTTGCACAATGATATAACCACTTTTCGCAGTATAAAAATAATCTAAAACGACTTTTCTGGAAGGTGTCTGATATAAAAAGTGTGTGTGATGGTTCATTACAAGTTTCATAACCCTACACTAAAATGTAGTTTATATCCCTACCGTCTCTTGAGTACATTCAACTTGCTTGGTTAAAAAATAAATAAAATAAGGGAAGAGTTTATTGCACTTAAACCAAAATGTCAGGGGTGGAAACATTCTTGATGGTAAGAGATGAGGAGCTGTTCTTCAGTTAAAATTATGTAACTCTTTCTTCAGTTAAAATTATTTGGGAGGAAATAAAACTGAAGGGAGATGGATTCAAAAGGAAAAGGAGGTGATTCTTCATACCAAAAGGAGTAACCTGCAGGACTTCTATCCAGATGATGTTGTGGATGCAGAGAGTTTACATAGGCTGATGGGAGAGCCTGGGCAACCCTCTGGCAGAGGAATTACAGCTGCATGTCCTGCACTCGCTGCATCTCTGTCCAGCTGAGTATCTCTGGTATCGAAGGCATGGGTTGACATCTTTGAAGGGAGCCCTTCTCTTGATTGCAGTGTAATCTTCCTAACCCTGCACCAGTGGGTTTTACTGAGCGGGGGGAAGCCCATCCTATCGCAGCTGTGGCTCATGCAGGGGTTTGCACAAGAGTACGAGGTGAACCAGCCTGTTGGTGGGATGTTCACCTGCCCAAGCAGGACTCATCTTCCCGTGTCTGCCAGGATGTGCCAGGTGTAGAGCAGGGTGTGGAAATGCCAGGGGGTACCAAAATGCTGCAGATGCCCAGAGCAAGCAGGCACTAGCTTCTGATGGATGGTGTGGGCCATATTTTTGCCAACCTCTGGAGGAACAACTTTTCCCTTGGCTGAGTTCTTCTGTGGCTGGCTGGCCTGCCTGGGCTTGGGAGGGTGCTCAGAAGTACATGCTCAGTGTTTGATCTGCATTGCTTTAATCATCCCAAACAAGCCAGTCCTGTCCACATACAAATACTCAGTGTCAAACTGTGTCATCATTTTGTGTTTCATTTAACAGTTTTGTATTTTTCCTAGTTTGGTAACTCCCATGTCTTATGAGAATCAGAAACAACCCTTTTTGCTTGGAGTTGGCCCTTTTGTTTATGTGAGTATACAGTTTCAGATAAGCATCAGTATCTCAGATCCTTCTGCTTTCCCCTTCTTTCTAGCCCTGAGCAGAACGTGCCCGTGGTGGGATGGTCTAGAGGCACACAGGCATGCTCACTGGGAATGGGGCTCAGGTGGGACAGAACCAGTTTTCACATGGAAGCTGATTGCAGCTTGAGCCTGGGGCTGGTGGGGCTTCCTCTAACCCAAAAGCCCCTCTGAGTGAGAGGTTTTTGTGGTAATAAGCCCTGTGAGCAGTCTTCATTCTTCCTCCTGCCTTAAATCACTGCTGCTTTGAAAGTATGTTCCTTTTTTTCCTATGCCATTCTTCCCCATGTCAAACAAAAGTTTTATGATAAAGTTGGGCAAAAAATTAAATGCTTTTTATTAATTTGTTTTAAAGGGGCATTGCACAGATAGTTTAGCATTAAAGGTAAATGAAAGATTGGGATCTTTTATATCTGTGTGTGTCAAAAGCTACCTTGTCCTTCTATCTATGCTTGTCAGTTTAGGGAAAGCTGACAGATAGCCCACAGATAATATATGCATGAGGAACAGCTTTCTGATCTCTTGTTAAGATGCAGAGTTGGCACTAGAAGATGTGAGGACTGTTTCTAACTCTGTTCTCTGCATGGTGCTGGATGAGTTCCCTGGGATGCTCTGGAGAGCAAGCAGCACACAGGGGTGTTCCCCTTTAGGACTCTCAGTTGGAGCCTGCTGGGAACTGATTTTCTCCTTGTTTTTCGCCTGGGATACTGAAGCCCGGTGAGAGCCAAGTGGCCTCATTTGTAGTTGTGGGACTTTGGACTTCTGTGAAAGATAAATTTAAAACATCATCCTTTTCACTGTGAAAGATGATGTAAATCAATGAACAGCTTTTAAAAACAGAGAGTGTGATGTTGTGTGCCTCTGTCTAACTAGCTGTCATATCTCCCAGAGCACTGGAAGGCTATTTCAGTAACTTGCATTCATTCCAAGCTACAGAAATGCAATAAGTAATATGTATCTATTCTATAATTAATAGACCACATGGTTGTTTGCGATTAATAAACCACGCTGACACGACAACCCAAGTACTTGAAAATTACTTTCTTTCCTTTTCATTTTAAAATGCAGATGTGAACAGGAAAAAGACGGTTAGTAATTTCACGTATTTAAAAAGAAGGTTTTTTTCCCTGATCTGAAGTTTTTATTGTATCTGCATTAATGTATGAAACTTAGTGTTCCTTTTTGTAGTAGAATGAGTAAAGATACCATGGGGGAAAAAAAAAGTTGTTTCCTCTGTAGATTTTACACTCCTGTACAGATGTAAGTATTGCATGAATTTTTGTCTGTTAAGTTTTCTTGAAATAAGGGTTTCATGCTCCCACAGAGTTTCTTTTTCCTTTTTCTTTTTTTTTTTTTAGAGAAACAGTGCAAGCAAATTCAGTTAGAAAAATAAGGGCAATGTTGTGGGAGATGAAAAGTACATTTTCACTTTGTTTTTTTCTCCATGATATACAGAAATGTAAAAGGTAGGATTGTATTAGTGCACTTAAACCATCTCAGACTATTACATGGTGTACATGCTGGAGGAAGGGAGTCAAATGCCACAGTTAAGCAGATGGTGTTCATGAGTCTGTCTGTGTAACACTTCCTACACCATGAAGTGGGTGGAAAGATGGGAGTAGACTTCTCTGCTTCTCTGTCACAAAGGCTCAGATGCTGCACCAGATAGAGCACCAGGCTGTCTTGCACCACATGTTGGTGGGTCTCCTGCTTGGAGCCCAGCTTTCCTGCACTGTACCCACTTCCCTCTTTCAGGCTTCAGTCTCTGGACTGTAGGACCTGCTGGTCCCATAATACCACTCAAGTCCTGGACTGCAGGGGTACTTGTTTAAGGAGAAGTTGTTTGGGGTTCAGTAGTTTATTCAGAGACACTCACCTGTCCATCTCTGTGGTAATATACCTGTGGATGTGGAAATGTGAAGAGGATCTGATCCTTAACCAACTGATCAATGCAACCATCACTATGATCAGGTTCTTTAAAATTATTAGAGAGATGCCTCTGTCTGAATTAAGATGCAAACAAGGTCATACGTGAAAGTCAATAGTACAGATTGTTATTTAACAGTAAATATGAGGTAGAGAGATAGAAGGAAATAGGAAACAGAGAAACGGGGGTGGAGAGAGAAAGAGTGTCAGAGAGACAGAGTAAGTAAAAAGAATATCACTTCACTGTGAATTCTGACAGCATCCCGTTGGCCCTCCTTTTCTGGTCTTCTCAGTGGTGAGAGTCCCAGTCTTGTCAAAGTGATGGTTGCAGTCTGGATCCATTGAGGGAAGCCCAGGGTAGTAAGGAAAGAAGCCCGTTTGTTGAGTGAAGTCTGTGGTGGTAAGAGAAGTCCTGTGAGTTGAGAGGTTGAGAGAAGTCTGTCTGGCTTTCTTTAGTCTTAGGCTAGGTGTGAACGCCCCTGGTACCTCCCCTGGGCTGGGGAGTTTTACAGTGGAGGATGTAATACTGGATCACGGGACATTTCATCCCTTACAGCTGCCTGTACAGCCCAGTTGAGTCCATTATGGCCCATCAGCAAAGATGAATATTATCAGGCTATGTGTGAGTCCTCTGGGTGATTCCCAGAAGGGAATTATCACAGCTTAGTCATTTGTGTAAGGACAAAGAAATGCTACCTCACCCAGAAGGATTTGCCTTTCTCCCTTTCTTATTCAACACCCAGCTTGTAGCCTGAGGTGGTGGGGGTGCATGCCCTCAGCACCTGGGCGGTTACTTTGCACATCCTCAGCTTGCACCTTGATTGTCTGAGCCATCAGCATTCTACTCACTCAGACTTGTGGATACATTCTTCTCCTGGGATAATAGTACTATCTTTATCTTATCTCAAGTTCCCATCACAGTCCAAATTAGTAGGCGTATTCAGGAAGGGGTGGGCTTCGGTGATCAGTTGCTTTTATGTACAGTTTGCTAAAGAGGACAAAGGTCTTTCAATGATCTTAGCAATGTTTAAGCCATAAACCATTTCAGATCTCATACTATCCTGTGCCAGTCTTTTCAGCACATACCCATCTGTGAGGGCACCTATAAACACATCCTGCATCACATTTACATCCTGGCAATTCAAAGAATCTCCCGAGAAATGTCTTGCTCTACTTTCAGGGCTCTTGCCAGTATGTAAAATTACACTGACTACTTTTAGTCCTTTACTCACCTTAGCTGCAGTACAAGAACCTTTTGCTGGTGGGAAAATAATGCAAAAGCTCTTTGTTTGGAAAATGTGCAGTAGGAGGTGGTTACCAGTAGCCTTTACAATATTAAGACTGGTGGTTAACCATTGCTGAGGGCAGTAGCATTAATATAATTGCAGCTAGAAAATACTTCCTGGTGATTTTCAGGGGGTTAAATGGTCACATACTGACCTTTCCTGATTTTCAGCAGCTAATTTGTTGGCTAAAATATTTTAATTCTTTTCACAACACTGTATTTTTACATAATTGGATTTTGTCCTTAGAAAGGCTGCATTATTTATTCTATGCCCAGATGATAATAAGAACAATTAAAGAGAAGGTAATGAGATCAGTCCTAAACAAGGGGTGAGATGATCTAAGAAAAATCTGTATTTTCAAGGAGGGTTCATACGACAGAGCTCACTTACAATGGTGCCTTTTGGTTCAGGACTTTGTCGTACATCATGCAGAGTTAGCGTGGGGGTTGCATCAACAGGGAGTTGTGAGCAGACAGAGGTTCCTGGATAGTGTAAGGGGTATAGCCAGAAACTGCAGACTCACTTCCCTGCCGTGGAGGACCTGAGCACTTCTGTCCTGTCTCCAAGCCAGTGAGCAGACCAGCTGTAACACTGATCTCCTTTTAACGCTTTCTTGGGCTGTGATGTTAAACATACTAGTTAGTCATTTAACTCTGTGGCTCTGGGAAGGGTCAATTCTGACCTTTGTCATTGCAGCAGAACCCATAATTAGAGCATATATACTTGATCCCTTAATGTTGTGTGTAGGCAGTGGTATGTACTGTGTATATAATATAGACATAATACATAATATAGTTGCTGCTGGCATAAGTTACTTTTTTTGCAAGTATGTGAGTAAATAAACAAGTTGAGCCCACATAAGTCATCAGACCAAGAGTGATAACTCACTGGCCATCTGCTTCTCTCTGCGACTTTGTTTTTGTTGCCTGCTTTTTGGATATAGAAATGTATCACAGGAGCTTCATCTTGCCATCTTCGGATAATTCAGTTGTTGCAGTCATCCTTGGGAATGATGGGTGATTATGTTTTGTTTCTGACTGTGAAAATCATGATTTCCAAGAAAAAAACTGACTTCCAAAAATGCCAAGCAAAACATGAACTCATACACGAATTATGAACGTGATTTTATCCAGTTTGTCAGAATAACTATTTTGTTTCTGGAGCTATTTAATTTTCATCCAGAATGAGTAATTCCCCTTTTTGGTAAACCTCGTGCAGGAATGGGTTGAAACTTGGGTAAACATAATTAATAGGAGCATTAAGTACCTGACAACTTGCCTCCATCACTTGGGAGATGTTCCTGCTTATAGTACTTGTTTGTAATTTGTATTTACATTGCTGCATACGTCTCTATAACTGACTCTAAAGCTATGCATCCAGTTTTGGAAAAGGACTGAGCATTTCTTGCCATTAAAGGTGCATAGTGTCACTTTTTTTTTTTTCTTAAATAAGGCA
The DNA here is from genome assembly GCA_036023395.1 of Myiotriccus ornatus. Taxonomy (NCBI): domain Eukaryota; kingdom Metazoa; phylum Chordata; class Aves; order Passeriformes; family Tyrannidae; genus Myiotriccus; species Myiotriccus ornatus. Next base: position 40,771,907 of record JAYRBT010000139.1, read on the forward strand.
AAGATAGTCCGAATGTTTTCTGAATTTGTTCCTGTTTTTGACCGCTGAATTTACTCACAGTTGGTATGCTCAAGTCTCTTAAACATTATTACATGAGTCAGAAGGTTTGAATTTCTTACCTAATTGTTCTGGGGATTGGAATATTGTTATTAGAAGATGGATATGGTGATATTTTTGTTTCTGCCATGTCTTCTCTTGATCTGTTTGTTCTGAAATCACCAAGCTTTGCACTGATTTTCAAGGTGTAGCAACCAGGGAGAATGCAGTTTTCTGAAGTGGTACAGATAAACAGGAATATGTTCAGACACCTTCTGAACAATGACTTTGCCACTTTTGAAGTGGACTGCTCAACACCTCAATTTGCTAAAAGAGGAATCCATGTTATTTTAGTCACGTGCTCATAGATCAGTGTTTTTGCTTGGTTTGGTGTGGGTTTTTTTTCCCTTTAAATAGGGAAAAAGTAAAATGTGTTGGAAACTTCTCTAACTGGTTACATAGAAAAAAAGAAGTAGAACTAAATATTCAAGTGAGTTTTTGATAGCATACACTTAAGAAAAAAAAAAATCTTAGTTTTATAATGTTAGTGGTATAGGTCTCAAAATTGACAAGAAGTCTTATCAGAAATATGTGATTTAGAAAAAGATATTACTATTGAATCATCTACATTCTTTTGCAATTAATGAGTGGTTGGTTATGTTAGTTGAGGACAAAGAATACTAGTACTTTCATACTGAAATACTGTCTTTTTTCTCTTGGATAAACCAGGCTGACTGACTGTAGTTGATATCACAAGCAGTGTGAGTCAAAGCAAGCCTGAACCGTATCTGTGAATCATTGCTTCTCACTCCTAGGAAATTCTATGGGCCCAATTTCTCCCAACAATAAATTACCTACCTACTAGGGTTTCTTTAGCGATACTTTTTTTAGATGTATACTTTGCGGAAGCCAAGGTGAGGTTACAACTGCATGGAGCTTGCTCCTTCTTGTTTTATAGGGTTAAGGAGTCCAACAGACAGCCAGAGATCACTGTATCTTGGGTTGATTCCTGCCATAAAGAATGAGGAGCATTTTTGGCTGCCAGGGCTGTGTCCACCAGTGCCTGTTCTCCAGCGTATTCCAAAGGCTTTGTGCCTCTTCAATGGCCTAAAGCAGGAAGTCAGGGCAGAGCCCCTGTTCAGAAGACCCCTATCTTCTTTCAGACTATGGAGAGCCAATACTGCCTGTGTGATTGAATTATTGAGTCATGTTTCTCTGTGAGCTAGTTTGGCATGTTATAAAAGATGTCTGTGATCTGTAATCATAAGTTTCTGTGCTTGTTTAATCATTCAGGAACAATAATTCTTCTGCTTACCTTCTTTTGCCTTTCATCCTCCTCCATCTCACCTTGCCAGAAGCATGTGATGTTCCTGAGCTTGCTATAACATTTCAGTCTTTTTCTGTAGCTGGAACATTTCCATGAACAGGCTTTCCCTCCTGTGAAGGTACCCAAATAGTTTACTGACATCTAGAAACAGAGGACAGCAGCTTGTCAAACATGCATGTAGTCACAGCAATGGCAGTTTCTGTGGGCTGAATACACTAATTTGCAAATAACCAAACAGTCAACACCTTAAATAATTCCAAACTGCAGCAACCTGTTTTTTCAGGCTGTTTTTTCGCCAGAGATTTAAGCATGCATTTGCTGCTGGCTGGAGTGCTTGCTCTATTAACCACTTCATGTAATTAAAGGGGTTTTCAACTCCTGGTAACTGTCATGACACTGAAGTCCAAAGGCTCCTCCAACTTATGACAACCAGTTATGTTCCTTCTCACCTACACAATCTGTAAATTTGGACAGGGGTGCTTCTATGGATGTCTGGTGGATCACCATGCCAGAAGCTAGTACGGACAGGGCTCATGAGACTTTATGAGAAGAGCAAACCAAACACAAGTTTTTCAAAATGAATGCAAAACTCACTTTTTCATTGCTTTTAAGATACCCAAATGAGAAAGGCGAGGTGCAGGACAGAAGTAAATCTCCTACCGCCCTGTTTACCTCCAGGGGAATGGAAGCGGACAGCAAAATGTGACCACCTACCAACAGTTTTGAACCACGAAGCTCATTGCCTACAGCTGGACCCTATTTCAGTGGAAGGGCACCATTGTGTCTGCTGCCCAACCCTGCAAGCAACTCTCAGAGTTTAAGGTGACAGTACTTGGCAAAGCTGGAATGCTAAACTGATTGCCTTTTTCTTCTTTTACCTACTTTGAAAATTCCATCCTGAGTAATTATCTGTGTTTGTTGAGAAAAGCTGCAGTGGAAGAAAGGCTTGTTAGTTTATGGGATAAGAGGGGATAAAACAGGTTTCTCAATCCTTGTTCCTTTTGTGTGCACTAGAAGGCTCTTGGCAGAAAGATAGCTGGATTTCCGTGCAGCAGGGAACCACACTGGCTTCTATTGCAACAACTGGGCAGATGCTACAGAAGATTATGCAATAAAACCTATATGTTACTTCCAAGTAGCTGGGCTTTTTGTAATTGCTGTAGGACCATTTATTACGTGAATAGTAAGTCTTTCCAGATAAGAGGTAAGATACAGTATACATGGGAGAGATTTATGAGAGCTAAAAGTTAACACGTGCGTATATTGGCAGCTGTTTACAACACTAATTTGTGTGCTTCGTTTAATTCCTGAATTTTATTTCAAAAGCTTCAGACAATGCAAGATTGAGAATATGATGGCTGAAAGCGAAGAAATGTATTTGAAAAGCCTGCATATTATATCCATTCCTTTTATAAGGAATATTTCCTTTATGACCTCCTCCTGCTTAGTATTTAACATTTCAAAGAACTTTGGGGGACTGTCTGTAGGCTGTGTCTTCATGAAGCCAGTAGCCAAGGATTTAAAGTATTGTCACTGCTGGCCCAAAGCTGAAAACTGCAGGCGGTTTTAATACCAGGGTAGGGGGGTGGGTGTTTAAACCCAACCTTTTGTGTTCAGATTAGGGAGTGCAGGAGGATAGACTTAAGGGGTGTTAGTGAGAATTTTTTCACTGGCAGCTCAGTAATAGCATCAGGCTTTGGAAATACTTTTTTTCCAATTCTTTGTTATTTCAGTAATTACTATGCAGTGGGTAGAAATCCGTAGGGTTTGTGGTTTTTTTAAGTACCATAGCAATGACATGGGGATGTAGGCAATAAAAAGAAGTATTTGTTTTTATAACTTTTTACTCTTTGGAGGACTGAGGGGACTTAAATGCCTTTTCGGATAGTCTGTCATTGTTTCAGTCCTGATGTCTGTGTTTATTTTGTCTTGGTTCCATCACCTGGGATAATAGTATGATCCATCTTTGGAGAGGAAGGAAGACAAAAACAATTTGACACTAGCATCATGCTCTGACAAATCTGAAATTTGCCAGTTGTGAAGGCAGATTGTCTGATCTACTTTACACTGCCTGAGAGATGGAAAGGTTACTAAACATCTCCCCCATTAAGAAAAAGATCAAAGGCAAGTTACTGAGCACTTGCATGTGGAGTTTCTTTTACTTTCTGTTAGAACCTAAGAAACATTTGTCCTGAGTATTTGTTGATTCCTGGAATACCTAGGGGTACAAAGCAATTGAAATTTTTATGTATGGTGACTCCTTGCTAGAGTTTCTGAGATGAGCACCATAACTAATAAGATTTACCACAGTTGGCTTGTGAAGGTATTGAGTTCAGCTCAATAGTGATCAGTTTTAATGAAGACTAAAGACTTTCTAGCTCTTAATTTTGTATATGATTCTTTCAAATAGAATTCTAATGTCAGGAAATTTTACTTTTCATGTACATGGTCTCACTTAAGGTGTTTATTTCTTTTGAGAAAGATATTTTTAGATTTCTGGAAATACTGACTATACGTGGTTCTCTGTGCATTTCAAAAATTCATTATAATACGTAAAGCATTCTGAATGAAATCTTATCCTTTGCCACTGCCATTCATATGCCTTAAAGGATGTAACTACCCTTTTGTGGTGGGAGTGAAGAGTATGCTTTTCAAAATTATAAAGGAATTTTTTCCTTTATTTTTCTAATTTGATTTTAGTTTACTTTTATTAATTTTACAATTTTATTTTGACTATTGCAATGATATTCCTTTCTAATAAGGGATTTTTTTTCTTCATAACTTTTACATGTTTCACTTTTTCTCACCCTCGTTCTCATCCTTGACTCTGGTTAGAAACTTGTAGGTTGAAAAATTCACACCAGAGATCCCCTTATATCCAGTGTGACACTTCAGTTCTGTGTATGAAACATTTTGCTGAGGCGAGGGTTTGGGTGCTGCTGCCTTCTGCTTAGCTCCACAGAGGAGTCACAGATCCTGCTCTGCCCTCCAGAAATCTGGGAGGTGACAGTGCTCTGATGGATTTAAGTCCATCTTTGTATTTAAAAGCAAATGAATAACAAAGCAACTGACAGCCACACAGTAATATATAAAAAAAAAAGTAGCAGAGCTCCCTGTGGTTGATAGGTTTGCTTTAACAGATTGCACTGTTATGTAGGGTGTCACTTATTAAGACAAAAATTATTTTATTGGACTAGTCCCCAGCTGAAGAATTTAACTTCCTTACAAGGTGATAGAAGAAGGTTGAGACCCAGTGCTATAAAACGTTTTTTTCTTGTTCCTCTACTAGAATACAAAAATCTCTGCACTCAGGAGAAATGCTAAGAACAGCTTCTACAGAGAGGCAAGTCCAAGTGGTGCCTACATAAAGCTTCATCTGAACAGGGCGATGGGAAATTGCCTCTGGTTTCACACAGGTGGGTAATATTAGAGCTTCAAAAGCCAAGTGGAGGGTGGCAACAATCTGCGGTCACCAGGAGTAGACAGGGCAGGTGTCCCAGGAGTGGAGTCTTCCTTCTGAGGGTGCTACTGCCAAATCAGAGAGAACAGAGAAGCTCCAAGGTCTCACTGAAAACCAATGACTGAAGAGTACCACCTTCACAGGAACAAACGGACTGCAACACTTAAGTCTGGTCCAGAGAACATGCAGACTGATAGTTTTGCATTGATTTTCCAGAAGCCTTTGAGTTGGGCATGTGTTGAGTTATCTAATTTCTGTCTGTGTTTATGATTCCTCTCTAGAGTTTTTTCATGCCCAAATACTACTCAGTGCCAATGAGGCAGCTCTGAATCTAAGACTTTATTACAATAAAATATCCCCAAAGCAATTGAACTATTTTTCTGCGAGGTGATGAATCGGTGCTTTTGCACTCTTGGGTTTGTTTCTTGCTTGCATTCTCTTCAAATTCATGTGTGGGAACCATACATTTTCAGTACTAAACCACTATTTTGAAAGCCTGTTTAATATAGGCAGAACTTCATGCATGTATGGAAGTAAAGTCATGACAAGTGGTTGTTTACAAAGGGTGGAGTACTCTATTTTCAGGCCTCCCAACTTTTCTGAGCTTTTTAAGATCTCTGCCTCTTGTTCATGCTATATATATACAACTATAAAATATACTCACTATATTGCACAGCTGTATAAGCAGGAATTTTGAGAGGGAGCTTACTACTGGGTTATTCAGCAAATGCTCTGTGGTGTTAACAGCAGCTGCTGGGATTTAGTTCCCTTGGTATGCCATTTTTAGGACTGCAAATATGTTCATTGCCCTATTTGCCTGTGGTGCTTTGCTCAGTCTTGTGTATGGCAAGTAATTCTTCTCAACAAGAATTTAGAGTTTAAAACTAATATTCTGGTAAATAATAGCCATGTAACAGTGCCCACTTGCTACTGTCAAGGGCTGCCTTTTCTTGATGAATTTTTCCTTTGTACATGATTACCTACCTGACACACAGAATCTGCTTGTTGTTTGTGTTGATGTAGCATCAGAAACTTCACTAGAGCCCAAGGTCTGCACGTGCTTGGTGCCGTCTTTGCAACATAGGCTCTGTGGAGGAATGGGAATAGACACAGAAATGTGTGAGTTAGTCTTTAGAAAGATAGTCTGTAATGGCCTTTATTGCTGGTGGGATCTACATTAGCTACTCACTTCTTGCTCTCCCTTTTTTTTCAACTTCCAAAGCAGAAAGTTAGGCTGTCTTTCTAACTTAGAGTACAGCTGGCCCCCATATATCAGTGTGTTACTGAAATACCAGGGTACTAATGACACATGACACCAGTGGAAAATAAGAACGTTGAGGCCAACATTTTTGGCATATCTTTTGCTATTACATCTTTTGGAAGAACAGCCAGTGAATGAATTGAGTTGTGATTTGAGTTGCTGGAAGTCCACTTCTCCAAGTTTTTGAGTTCTGTTATACAAGAGAGGTTAATAAATGCTTGACTCTGGGGAAATCTCTGCAGAATTCACAGCTTGTCTCTCTCTCATTAGTTTTGTTCACTGAGGAATTACAAGCCCAGTTTACATCTGTTTTAACTAACCAGCTTTGAGTCACTGATAATATGAGAGAAGCAAAAGCTGTATCCTACAGCCTCTGTTCCTGCTGGTACACTGATATGTTTTTAGGTAGATTTGGGTATGCAGATTGAAAACCCTTCTGCATCAATTGTCATCTGTGCAGAGGAAGCACAAATGCAATCAGAAGGTCTGGCATGGAAAAAAAACCAACAAAACAGGGGAGCCCTTCTCTCACAATGAAGACAGGTTTTTCTTAGAAGTCATGCAAGTTAAAATAAAAACTACAGCACATAAGGCAGCACACAGAAAAATGAATCGGGGAACTGCAGCATGTGTGCAGCAGCAGCGCTGCATTCCTGTCATCACACATTCCCAAAGCATAACACTGAGAGAAATATGATCTGAAACTGGTTTAAGAGGTGCTGTAACTAAGCCAGGATTACTACCATGGTATAACACAACCTGATAGCAAGACTGAAGACTTGCTTGTGATAAGTTCTGAAACATTTTCCTTTTTTCATATTTGGAAATTTTTGCACTTACATCTTTGCCCTTGGGATTTTTTCTTTCCCTTTTTAGTGGAGTTTCTTGAATGCTCTCTTCAAGGAGAGTTGTCTGAGCAAACCAAACTTTTCCCTTGCCAATAAATCCATCAAGAAAGGCTGCTTCACTTTGTGACCTGGACCACAAGCATATATTACAAGTACTTGGCTTCTCTTGCATATTTGAGTAACAACAAGTACTAGTAAGAGGTAAATTAATACTGTTAGTGTCGGAAGTCTAAGGGCCGCTGTGAAAGGGTGTGCTGCATTATGCGTTTTCTGGTTTGTTCTTGCTAGTATGTCTGATTACAAATATCTGGAAGGGAAAACTAGTGCTTCTTACAGCCAAAGACAGTTGCAGCCTGTTGCCAGACCTCCTTAACCAGTAAGAGATTGCTTAAAAACATGTCTTTTAGAGTCTGAGTTCTGCACCTTTATTAATACAGAGCCACAAGAATCCACGCATGGAAACTCTGAGTTTATGCAGTGGACAACTTTCCCCTTCATGGATTTATTAATATTAGAAATGCTGGTAACCAGGAAGACTATTATACAGAACTGTAAATCTAATAAACCCACAGATTACTAAGTCTGTGATGTTATATACCTGAGCTTGGTGTCTTTCCCAAGTTCTTAATTAGATTTTTCCCACCTTTTCGTAGAATCATAGAATCATAGAATAGATTGGGTTGGAAAAGACCTCCAAGATCATCGAGTCCAACCCCTGATCCAACT
>JAYRBT010000139.1:40784285-40820884 GCA_036023395.1 Myiotriccus ornatus
CCCCTAGCGCGGAGCCGGCGGCCGTCGAGCCCCGGGGACAGGCGGGCGGGAGTGGGCGCCGGCCATGGCGAGGCGCGGCGCTGCCGGGGGCCGCGGGCCGCTGTCGGCCGCCCGGGCGCCGCGGGCCTGAGGAGGGCGGCGACGGCGGCGCGGGGGGGTCGCGGCTGCATCCGCTGGTCCCACAGCCGAGAGAGGCGCCTGCGGGCCCTCCCTCTTCTCCTCCTCCGCTCCCTCCTCCTCCTCCTCCTCCTCCCGCTGCTCCTCCCGCCTCGCCGGGAGCTGCCGCCGCCTCCCCAGCGCCGGGTGCGCCGCGGTCGGGGTCGCTGTCGGCGGCCGCCGGGTTTTCCTCGTTTGTTTGGGCCTTTTGTGTCGCGGCTCACAGTTGGCTAAGCACGGCCGGGCTGAATCGGGCCATTGTTCGGGACCCCCCGAGCTCCCACGCCGCACATCTCTCGCCCCCCCCAGCCCCCCTTCAGCCTTCCCCCCTTCCCCCCCCCCTTTTTTTTCCTGAGAAGCCACATAACGTGCCTTTCCTCCACGCAAATCTGGGAGCTGTAAGCCGGACCGATTGCAAATGAAGTGTAATGCATTGTGGGACGTGTGTAAAATTGGATCATTCGAGGGGGAAGAAAAAAAAAAAGGAAGGGACCTGCGGCTGGCGCCCTAGAAGAGGGAGCGGCGAGATGCGCGCAGGTTGCGCCCCGGCGGTGGCCGCGCTAGGCTGATGCCCGGCGGCGCGCACCCCTGACCCATGCTGCGGCGGGAGGAACAGGCTCGGGCATCCTCAGCATGAAGAAGACGCGGAGTACGACCTTGCGGCGGGCCTGGCCTAGCTCCGACTTCTCCGACCGGGCCTCAGACCGCATGAGGTCCCGCAGCGAGAAGGACTACCGACTGCACAAGCACTTCCCCCCAGCTTTTATTTCCCAAGCATCACGGGGCTACATGACATCAGGTTTGTAACATAATTTGTGTATGCGAGGGAGCTTTATTGCGAGGCTGCTGCGGGTGTGTGTCTGGCCGGGAAGGCTGTGTTGGTGGGTACGGAGGGGAGCCTGCGATCGGGAGGCTGACTTGTTATGAATAATGCACACAAAAAAAAATAGCATACATCCACCATTTTGTACCTCTGCAAGATTCACAGCGGGGTCCTCGCAATATGGTGTTTAAAATCTATTAGTCGAGCGAAATAAATATACGAGATAAATGGTTGCATCTTTCTATCGTGGAAGGGCAGATGAAAATGACCGTCTGTGCAGAGCATGGAGCCCTTTGCTCCTTTTGTGCGTAAAAGCATGTGCTGGATATTTACTGCTGCCCCACACATTCCTCTTTAAATGCAGTTAACTCTAGTTGACTCATCGGGCTTTCGTGTTTTTCAATTTTGGAAAGGAAAAGAGTCACCTGTGATTGCAAATGCTCTTGCCTTGTTGCAGGCTCTCCGGGTTTTGGCTGCACGTTTCTGCAATGGCAAAGCATGCGTTGGTGAAAATGACTGTAAACACATTTGCATTTGTTTTTTGAGGTGTAGAAGGAGACTAGACCTGTGTATGTGGCAGAACACACACGGCATGTATATTCATTTGTCAGTTGCTTTCAAGGAAGGCCGTTGGGAAATAATGGACCAACATGTTTGTGCATGGGAAAGAGAAAGCGCAAACAAAACAAAAAACAGCTCAGGAAAAGGCAGTCATCGGGGAGAGGCTTGGCCTCCGATGGAGAGTGCTGGTGAGATTTCAGAAAGCCTCAGTACTGTTAGTGGAATATGCTCCATCCTGAAATGCATCTTAATGGCCTTGGAATTAAGACGTTTCATAAACACCCAAAAGAAGACTTGGGAATATGCTGATCGGGAGGGGACCGGGGCAGAAAATCCTGGAAACCTCCTTTGTTGTTCTGCTGCCTGCTTGTTGTGATGATAGGACATAACGTTTCATTATTATGATGGCAAATGCCAATTTTATCACGAAGGCACGTTTTTCCCCTCTGAGGCTCGATTTAGGTTGAGTAGGCAGATTCCTTTAAAGGAGAAAGGTGTTTATTATGCATTACTGAAAACGTCTCCAGCCCTGTACCCTATTCTCCCCTCCCCATTTCTGCTGCAAAGGTTGAGCCAAAGATTGTGGTTGTCCGTTATAGGCTCACTTTCCTGTCTCTGGCCCTAATAAATGTGTCTCTTTAGTCAGGATTGGTTTCTCATGTTTTAAAAATGTCTCCTGACTGTAATTTCTTTAATGCCCGTGTACAAGGAAAATAACGTGCATTTTGTTGAAAAATTTGCCTGGTTAAGAACATTGTGCTGTTTTGGCGATAGGTGCTCTGATTTTTTCCCTTTCCTGGGAAGTCACATATTGAGAGGAAATTACAAGGATAATTTATGCTTGAACAACTGAATGATTGTGGTGGTGGAGGGATTGATTTGTATTGTTGATGCTGCAGGACCTGAAAGGGGCTGGAAAGCTGAATCTGTCCATACTGCAAAGATTTTTGTTGTTCTGTGTCAATGTCCTGATATTCCCACTGTAAGATTCACTGTGTCAGTTCTGTCGAAGTAGATACTTTTAGGCCTTTCTTTCAGCGTGGAAGCCTGTACTGAAAAGAGAAGGAGCTCACGTGAGCGTTTTGTGCCAAGCAGTGTGGTTTTTGCTTGTTTTCAATTCTTCAGGGAAGCAGTCTGGCTCTGTGAAAGCTTTATCTTGGCAAAATTGGTACAATCCAATCAGACAAACACCAGCAATCTGCAGAATCAGATGTGTCACCCTGAATTTGTTAGCAGCTACCTGTGTCCTTGGGAGGTAGGAAGGGGCACAGAATTTTAATCTATTACAAATGTTTTGAAGTAATCTCCAGACCTTCAGAATACTTGTTTATGAATATAGAGCTCATTGATTTCAATGGCAACAACTGAAGAAGAAGGACAAATGTCATGTTTGGTTTTACTAATTTGCTAAAGTTGTTGGAGGGAAAACACACTGAAAATTGAAATCAGCAAATGTTTTTTGTTTTTGCTGAGGTTTTGTTGTTGTTGGGTTTTTTTAACCCCAACAACAACTTAATAGGCTTTTATCTGGAAATACAGTTGTTCTCTCCTGATGGATAGTTTCCACATTCATTTAATTTTAAAGGATCCTTGTCCACTGCCTTTCTAAATATTAGTTTTGGGAGGAATAACTGCTGTGTCTAAACGCTGCTGACTATTTGAAGAAAACTCTCTTCCTTGCAGGAAATCTATAGGAAGTCCTCTGGCGTAAAAATTGTGGGGATCGGGAATACAAATACTTTCTTTGTCACCCAGAATGTTGTAGGGGAGAAAGTGTCCTGAAACACATAGGCTTTTCAGAAGGCTGCATTCTGTTTATCCAACCATTTAACCTCATCACCATTAGCATTGTTGTGGTTCTCTTTTAATTAAATGCCTCATTGTTTGGGATGGGGGTGGAGGGTGGGAAAGAAACCTTGAGGTTTTGCCTCAATTACTGTGCTTAGGGAAATATGGAAAAGCAGACAATCAAACAACGTTCAGTAAGATGCTGAGAAGCTTGAAAGTTGATATACAAGTGTGCCTCCATGGAGCATGGAGAAGCATCTATATATTTCTTTCAGCACAGAGAAATACTGAGTAAGGTGTTGCAGTTATTGCCGTGGTGTTTTATTGAGAAGAATACAGTCTCTAAGCAGAACACGTTTATAGTGGAAGTGCAAACCTCATGGTAGAGTGGTGAAGCATACCTGATTTTAGGCAGGCTTTTCAGTAAAACTGAGTAAGGACCAGTTTGATATTTGCTTGATTTGAAGCAGCATTGGTGGCTGGCCAGTCACATTTTCAGTACTCAGGGAACAAACTGCCCATAATTATAGAAAATTGATGCAGTTGCAATTCATATGAAATCTAAAGATTGTTTGACAGATGAATGGAGATGGAAGTAAGGAGGGAAAAAAGCAGACAATTTAGAAAATCACACATTTTTGCTGCTGAATAATCTCTTGATACATGCTATTAAATAGGCTGTACTCCAGGGTTTCTTTAGGCCTCCTAGCAACCACTAGGTTCAAAGGCCATGCAAGGAGTTCATTGTTCATGCAGAATATTAATTTCCCAGTGGAGGACTGTCTTGGAGAAAAAACACTGAAAAAGAAAATTACAACAATGTAGAGCTTTGACCTTGTGTGAAAAGAGACATTGAAACGTTTGAGTCCAATAAAATTCATGCATGTTACTGAAAAAGGGAAAATATACTTGATGTTTTTGATAGATTGCTGCTTAATTTAAGGGAAAAATAAAGAAATCATATACAACTGCGAATCAGGATAAAACTTAATGAAACTTAGGAGGGCTCCAAACATCACATGAAATAATACGTATAGCTCTTGAAATGTTGGAAGCGTCTTTCTTTTATTTTTTTTTTTTTTCTTCCCATTCTATATAACAAAGGCAAATCCTGGATTTTGTTTTAGCAGAGAGAGGAACTGCACTCTGTGATTGACCCAGCCATTAAATGTTGTGAGAACTGAGTAGATCTCTTGAAAGAAATAACTTTTTCTGCAGCCTTTCTTGAGCTACTTCAACTGAGGATTTTGGTGTTGGAGGTACTGTGTCAGTTTGAGATGGAGGTGGTGTAGGGTAACAGTCTAGCACACACAGCATGACATCTGAAGAGCTTTCTACCGCAGTACAAAACTAACTCCAGAGCATGCTCATATGAGGGTTACCTTCTGAAAAGTATGCAGTTACTTTATTGCTCTTTGCATACAGTTTCCTTGCAGAGGTTTCAATCCTCCAAAGTTGAAAGGTGAAATTCAGTCTGTGTTGCTGGCTGTTACTGAAGTTTGATTACCAAGTTAAAGCAGAAAGGAAAGGAGAGAAGTATGTAACACTGCTATCCAACTGATGGTATCTATGTGCAAATTAAAATTTGTGGGAGGAAAAGATATCCTCATTCTCTCTTTCAAGGATATTTGATGAAAGGTCTAGGACAGCCTCTTCAAGCTCCTTGAACAGTAAGAAGGCGTTTGGGAGCCATTTGAGCAAATTCAAGGGTCCTGAATATTTTTTTTTTTAAGCTTGAATCTCTAACTCTAGAAGTTAATATTTGGAGATAACCATGCATGATCTGAAGAACTCAGTTTAATGCAATTGAGAAATGACAGATACGTGCAAGGCCTTGAAGCTAGTTCAGTTCTCCTCTCCCTTAATTCAATTATATAAAGGAATATGTTCTAGCTTGAAAGTAGCTGTATTGTAATTAATATTTAATGGAATAATCAGTATTGCATCACCTTCTTTTTCTCTCAGTGTGGTATTAAGAAACACCTTCCCATTCATCTTCTGAACAGTAATGTGATCTCTTTGCCTCCCTGAATTCTGAGTAGCTTTAGGTTATCTTAGGCCAGACCCATTTCTGGGACAGTAAAAACTGAGAATGTGCAGGTGTCAATGGCTAGCAGCACTAGCTTTGCCTCTTGGCTCCTGCTCTGTCTCCTTTGCTTTAGTCTGTGCCAATGTGGTGAACCCCAAGTGGGTCACTCTTGAGGGGCTATGCTTACTTTATTGCTTGGAAAGTTGCTCCTGAGCTCACTGTGTCTTCCAGTCCCTTTTGGCTCCTGCGGCATCCTCTTAACTTGACAGAGAATAAGGAACTTTTACTGCATACTCATCTGGGGGGAAGGTGTAAGTGTGCGCTGTCTTCAGACCACAGACTTAGTGAAAGTTCACGGACCAGTCATTTTTGCACAGTTTCTGGTTCATTTTGTTCCCCCTGCCCTGGTTTCTTGCCTAAAAGAGAGCAGAAGACAAGCTTCTGTCTCCTTCTGTAGAACCCCATTCTGTAGAATGGGTTTCATTCTTGCAGTTGCATGTGCAGTGTGAACTCACAGTGCTGTGCTCGTGTCAGTGTGTTATGCCACATGTGCCTCATCCTTGCCCACCAGATACCAGGACATTTTCTGCATATCCATGGCTTCACTTATAGCCCAATCTGTGGGCAGTGTCCTGAACACTGCTTGTGCAGTCAGCTGACCAAACTGCGTTTGGATACCTGTTGCTCTCCCTGGCTGTTGTGACCTATGAGCAAGGGGACACAATGTCTTTTTTTCTTCATGGCATTAGAAGTAAAATCAAAGAGGAATGGATATAAGAAAGAAACAGAGGTCTGTGTGTGTGCCTGTCTTACCTAGACCTGTTCAGGTTTCTATCTCAGTTCAGAGCACTCATCGCTGCAGGGCTAAGTTTCAGGTTATTTTTCCTCCCCAGCCTCTTGTTGCTGCTTGCATTCAAAGTCCCCATGTTGTCTCTGCTGCTTTGCTTGGACCTTCAGCCAGGTTGGGGTGCACAGGGGTACTCCAGGATCAGGTCACCAAAGGGTGGCATTGGCGTTTGTACAGGGGTGTCAGTCTGAGTACGTTTCTAGGTGTGTTTTCCAGTAGTCCTGTGACCAAGTAATTTTTCTGTATGCACACTAGGCATCATGATAGCTACTGAAGATACAGGAAGCTCCTCTTTCAAGAATAGACAAGGGTTGAGAACAAACACAGTACTGATTCATCACAGATAGCTCCCAGTCTTTCACAAGTGTAGAAGTTATACTCTGTTGGCAACATTTGATAAACCTGAAGGGTGTAGAATATCTTGCCGTTTTGGAATTGAATAGCAGCCACGTCTTTGCAAAATGCATTACTTGTTGGAGGGAGCTGAAATGTGAGGATTTTGCAGATCACCTTGGGTTAGCCCAGTGACCTGCTCAGTGGTGAGCAACAATAGGTCTTAATTGGTATGCTGGAGAGTTCATCCCAGAGTAAATTACCATCTTTGTAACAGTCTTTGCACAGTTTAAAGAGGTATAAGTACAATCAGGTGTGAAGACTAGAAAGATGATATTTTGCTAAGCACATTGTAGAAATCCTCCAAAAGTTGGGGGTTTCTTTTCAGTGTTCTGGGCAGCTTCTTTAGCGTGACACTGTTTCATAGTCCACAGCAGGTTGTAGAATATCTCTGTGAATAGCATTAAAACGGAATCAACATCCAAATTCTGGGACATAACGCAAATAAAGCAGTGCTGAAAAAAACTTTCAGATACTCTTGGATCCTCCTGAGCATGCTTTTGCGTGGTTAGAAGAGACCAGACAACATTAGAGCCAGGATCAAAAACTGTGAGCTAATTTAGAGCTTGCGTGAGAGTTGCTAAATAATACAATATTAATGGTGTTTGGGTTCTTTTCCTTCAAAGTCATGATACTTTACATTATTTTAAATGATGAAACTACTATTAAACTGGATATCTGATGATTTTGGTGCTGTAGATGTAAATCTGAACCTAGAAATATAGGTTGCCCATTGTAAGAAGTGTCTAATGAATACTTCATGCAAGTCTGTCTAACCATTGGGTTTGATTTTCACCCAAAGAGGGAAAAGGAATAGTGACCATTGAAACTGAGACCTGAGTCCCTGAACTTAAAAGTGAACGCTTTCAGTTATAGGTCTTTTTTTTCTATGTGAATCAGATGGGACAGGAAGCAGAAATGAGGGTTAAAAGCTTTTCTAAAAGCCTCATGAAAGTGTGTTTCTTTACTTGTTTTTGCAGAATTTTTGGTATCAAGGCCAGTGGCAACCAGAGTAGTCATAGGGAAAGTGCTTGAATATTGAAGTTTCCGAACTCTCCCAAACCAGTATTTGTTGCTCCCAAGTGACTGCCTGTAGTTATGAGGGGGTATGAAAGTTGTTTATAGCGCTGGCTTGCTTTTTTCAGCACATTTATCAAGTTGGCTGCTCTACTGAGGCTGTTTTGTATCTCACTCTTGGATGACATGTAGGTGCTGGAATTATCTTGCTCAGATAGACTGTGGAGAAGAGGAGGGTGGCGGGGAACGAAAAAAGGAAGACCTGGCTTTACAGGAAGTCTATTTGGGCACACACCATGATGTAGTTGGGTAGAGCAGTCTAGACAGAACCCTGGGCTGTATTGGCAGCTTTTAAACAGTCTGTAAAAGGTAACTGAAACAAGAAAACTTGATTTTCAACAGGCTTGAATTCATTATAAAAAGGATAGGAACTTCCCTTTTCCTTCCCTCAAAGCGAGATTAAAATCACTGGGTTTGAAAGTTAGGAGGTGAGGGAAGTATTCAAAGTTGTGTCAGTCATTAACTTTGTTTTCCTGGGCACTTTTAACTGTTTCTGCAGTTCTCTACACTTAGATTGTAATCTGCTCAGTAGGAGAACTGTCTCATTTGTTTTATACTGTAACATTGCCAATCACAAAAAAGATCCTTTCTCAATCGAGACCTTGAATTGGTAACCGTGGGTAAGAACAGACATCCAAAAATAGGTGCATTCAGTGTGAACAAAGCAGTCCTCATTCTGGAAGTGAAATCCTGTATTCAGATCAACATTTGGATGCCACTGTGTTCTTAAGAATTTTCCTTCTCTCCTTCCTTCAAGATGAAGAAGAGACCCTGTTTATAATACCAGCAGTAAATGATGTGGAATGATTGTTATTCAGTACTGTTATCACTTCTACCTTGTCAGCTTCACAACCCAAAGATAATTCTGTTTTTCAACAAATTGTAGATGATGCGATTCCTATAATTTTTAAGTATGGGAGTGTTTGTTGTTACTTCAGTGGGAAATGCTATCTGCAGCAGATAGCTACAAATGCACAATTTATTAGAAATTTCAAGTTGTGGTATTGAAAAAACAGATCTCAGTGGTTTTATTGGATTTGATAGGGTGTGAAAGCAGTAGAGGAAGAATGAACAGTGTTTGAGGAACTGCTTGTATTTTGTGAACTTTATGTAGGTATTTGGGTGTTGTGAAAAAATGCATGAGAAGTTGATCTTATTTTTATTAGGTCTTTTTATTTAATGATAGAAGAGAGAGAGCAGAGGCATCTTGCAAGTCTTTAATGTTGTATCTGTCTTGTAAAGTTACACTTTTGTTTCTCGGTGATACATTAGAGGTACATGCAGTACATTACATTCAGCTTTCAGCTCAATGTAAGCAGTAACTGCTTCTGTTTAACCAGTTTTTCAGAAGTTGTCCAGAGAGCCTAGATGAACTGTAGCCCTTTCTCCTCCTGTGCCTCGCTGACCAGGGGTTTTATTTTGAAAAGTATGTCTATCATTAGAGTAGAACAGGTTCCCAGACACTAATTGTCACCTTCCCAGACGTGATCGAGAATGCAGCTGCAGTTTCGCCGGGATGCTGGAATGGAAGGAATATGAGAATGTCGTCTTGTGTTTGAGTACTGTCCTCGGGTCGTATATGTGTCTTGAGGTGCCAGTAGCAAGTAGAAATCTGCATTTAATAATCTCAAAACACCTTTTCTAGTTACAATTATCTTTCTCAGCTATATTATTTAAAGAAAAAAAAAAGAATGGCTCTTTGTAGTGAATTTGAGCTCAACATTTTGAGGCTCGAAGAGTATAATAGACAATTCAGAAATACTTTCTTAATGTGGCCTGGAAAGTTCAGTATGCAAGCTAAGTTCATCATAACACAGGAAGCTGTGCTGGGAGAACCTAGATTATATAAACTAGTTTGCTTGCCCATTTGTGTTCTTTTAATTTCCTCCATAATTTCCTATGAATTTCCTGTTGATGACCTGTGACCTAGTTTCAGAAGATGAACTTCTGACTGTATGTGATAACATTGTGAATGCTATAAATTGGACTGTTTATCCTGTAAGCCAGTAAAGATGATGTACTAAATTTCATTGTGGTACTTAACTTTGCCTCTTACATTTTCACAGCATTTTAGAGTGAAGTACCATTCTTCATTTTCATAGGATATTCTAAATTCTGCTCTCCTGAGAATTTACATTCTTGGACCGTACAGTGACCTGTTTCACTACACATAAGCCTTAAACTAAATATTTTTTTAAACAGAGTGAAACGGAAATTTTTTTTACAAGGTTTTCTTAAGATTTGTGTCCTTTTAAGTGTAATTACTGCATTGCTGGCTGGGAGAGTAGAGGAGACAAAAACTTCAGAGGAGAAGTTTATTTGCTTTAACGTAAAATTTGGAACAGCTGCAACCCCCACCTGTAAATCAGACATGTCTGCAGCACATCTCTTCAGAGGACAGATATCTTGAAATGGTATTGGCATGGACTGTCTGCATAAGAATAGATCTGGTTGAAATGTTTTCACAGAACACAGATGCAAATAATTGTTTTCTGCATTTTTTTCCATCCAGTTCTAGTGAAGTTTCAGTTTCTGAACAACTTTTAAAATTTGGAAAGAGATACCGCCATCTCTAAATGAAACATTTTGCAGTTTTTTTGTTGGTTTGTTGGTTGGTTTTGGGTTGGGTTTTTTTGGTTTTTTTGGGTTTTTTTTTCCCCTAAAATCACGAGGCATTTTTCCCGGAGTCAGTCTTAATTTCAGTCTGTATAATTATTTTAACTGCAGAATTATTCTTCAGGAACCATGGGGGTAAAATTGAGGCATCTTTTAGAACCTTTACATTAAATATCATATTCTTAACTACCTCTTTTCACAAGAGGTTGAAGTAGCTATGTGGGGTATTGTTTATTTTAGAGCCACATGCAGTAATTTTTCATCAGACATGTGGTCTGCCATATTGCCCGTTGTACAGCACAGTAAAACATTGTTTATGTAGGTTTATTAAATTTGATATGTTGCAAGTCTGTGCTCTGTGTGAGTGTGCTAATGTTTCTATGTGAGAATGCACATTGAGTGCCCAAGGGTCTGATTCTGCTCCTTAGTGGGAAAAGTGCACAATGTTTTGATTGACTGTTCAGGTAGGAAGCCTTAACACCCCAGAAGTTCTGCTTCCACAAACGATACCTACCCATCTCTCTTGCACATATTGTTTGCCTACACAGGAGAATTGGAAAGGCTGAGGAGGACTTAGCTGTAACTGCTGAGTAATGCTCCCTTTTAATTGAGGTCTGCCTTTGAAGAAGGGCCATATATTGGACAGCTGGAGAAACTGGGGCAGGCTTATCAAAAACAAGAATGGGTGTGATGGCAGAGAACAAAAAGAGGAGTTGTGGGCAGAGTTGCTGTTCTACCAGAACAGGCTTGTGTTCTTGTGTCCTGGCTGCAAGAATTAAGCTTCACCTTCCCCAACTCACCCTCGGATTTCAATTTTAGTAATTTAACTGGCTGCATTTAATCAGGACCATCGCTCCTTCACTTGCATGTCTCTGAGCTCATTTCCGAGGCTAATAATTGATTCATCTTTTTTCTGCCTACCAGATGATAATCTCATTCAGTTTTCATTCCAGTGCTGATTATTCCAAATACAGCAGTAGCCATGTAGCCGTACCGCACACTTGGCTTTTCATGGTTATCCTTTCTTATGCTCACAGTGATCCCTTTTTCACACCCACAAACAATGTATTTAAGTAAAACTAAGTGTTTCACTGTAGCTTGCATTTAGAGTTAAATCATGAAAAGGTAAGTTAAAAGATTTGAGGTAAAAAGCTCTACCTGACTGTCTCATTGTAATTCATTCACTAAGTAATGTAGCAGTTGAACAGGATGGTGTGTATCAAGCAATAATAAAGGACACAAAATGGTGTCAATATTGAATTTTACTCACGGGTTGGTGTCAAACCAAACTTTGTCAATCCTAGGTATTTCATAATTGTCTGACTGCACAGCTGTCCTTGGGAAGTGTTGTTTTATCTCTAATAGCAAAATACCAAACCCAGCTTTTCAGAGCAGAGCATTTAACCTGTGTTTTGTGCTCCTGAATGGATGCATATATGTGATTGCTGTGCATAACGTTGGGAGAGCTATTTTGTTAAGGTGGGCCAGCAGGAAGCAAAACAAAAATCCAAAACCTCCTCTGGTATACATTGCCATTTTGGATGATACATGACAGTTTTGGATGATGTTTTTCCAGCAAGAGCTAGAACCACAGTAGAAAATTTTCCTTTTTTTCTTTCTTTCTTTCTTTCTTTTTTTTTTTTTTTTTTTGCCACAAGTAAGAACCTAAGAGTGGCTGTGCCAGTTAAGATCCAGGTCTGTCTTACCCACTCTGCTGTGTGCGTGGTGCTTCCCACCTCCAGCTGGCTCAGTTTGTTTAACAGGCCTCATCATGTTTCACTTGCAGGTGTACTGTGTTTGGGGAGTGACAACTGCTCACCTTGTGTGCATTTGCAGTACTAAACTTGCATTAGGTCTCATCCTGTCCTGTTTTGCGGCTTTGTTTTGCTAATGAGGAATATGCACACATGTGAACAAGGTTTTGAGGTTGTTGGTGTTCTTGGTGGTGGAAGAGCAGATAAGCTGTTGGGTCAAGAAGCGACATTAATCCCATCTCTCCAAACACAACATACACATTCCAGATTCCTGTAACTGGGATATTAATAGGATTCATGTCATCACACATTCTCTTCTGAAGTCATGAAAGAAGCATTTGTTAATTATTTCTGTAATTCAGTTTATTTTTCCTTTCATTTAGTTTTCTTCCCTTAGTTCCTTCCTTCCTTTTCCCTCTGAATTCTGGGCCTCATGAGCTGTCTCATCTTGAAGGTGACACATACCTAGATGAAAGGCTTGCATTAAACAGGAGTTTCTTGTTATATCAACGGTTGACATTCCAAAAATGTCAACTCCTGATTCAAATTGCAAGCAGGATCTGGTGCCAAGGCATTAGTTGTTTCCAAGTCTCCCGCTTATTAGTAAGTCAGAACTGCTGTTTCAAGACAAGAGTTGACCTGAGAAAATGCTGCAGAAGTGGATCCTAATGTTTCACGCCTTCAAGGTATCCCTTTCTTTTTTTTTGGAGGCACTGGCTGGCTCACAAGATTAATCTTTGTTCAGCTAATACAGCTGATAGCTAAAGGCCATAACTTTCCAGTATGGCTTCCTGAGCTTGTGACACATTGGGTGTCTCACTGAAAGTGCTGGTTTTCGCAGGAACCAAACATTCATCATCTCTGGACGCTGATAAATTAGACTGGGCAGGTTTAAAAATCCACATACCTGGATTTTTATATGGGCCTGAACTGACCCCATCCATATTTTCAGCAAAAAGTCTGCTTTTGAATACAGTGGTGGAACATAGAGCTGAGTCCAGTCAACACAAGCTCTCTGCAGAGCTACCAAAGTATCCATGAAAATTATGTTCCCAAGCCCTGTCAATTCATAGACCAGCATTATAGAAATGTTTTCTGAAACAGATTTCAGGTGTGTTGGGTAGATGTGGATGGAGACAACTGCGTGTGGCAGTTGTCCCAGAGCTGGTCTGTGCATGAACTGCACGTGGTCCAGCCCTCCCAAGGGACCCTCTATGTGTATTCAGTGATGCTAGTGGGAATCATCTTTTTGATGTTTATGTACAAAATAACTTTACTGCATGTGCTGAGTGGCATAATATTTTCATATTGGTTATATATCATTTTACTTTATACTTACGTTCTTTTTAAGACTGCTCTCCTTAATCACCCTTCTGCTGAAGGTTTTATATATTATTTGTAGAGCACATCCATTTAATATATTTTATTTGAGGACACTATGTTGTGTATCAATGTGAGTGTGTTTTGTTTATGCTTTGTGTACATC
The DNA here is from genome assembly GCA_036023395.1 of Myiotriccus ornatus. Classification (NCBI taxonomy): domain Eukaryota; kingdom Metazoa; phylum Chordata; class Aves; order Passeriformes; family Tyrannidae; genus Myiotriccus; species Myiotriccus ornatus. The sequence goes on from JAYRBT010000139.1 coordinate 40,797,816, forward strand.
TGCAGGTGTTTAATTTAGTTGTGCATGCTGTTAGTAATTGTAATTGATGTTGCAGATGTGTTTCCTAGCAAGAATAAAATATAAACATTGGAAAAACATGCAAATGGTAGAAAATTTGGGATGCAAAACAGTAAAAATTAAAAAAAAAATGTTGAAATTTTAATAATAGACTTCGATTTAAAAAAAAAAAAAAAGTAAGTATTTTCTCTCAGCAGTCTTTGCATTTGTCACTTCTACTTTCATCTGCACAAGTGTTAACCATTATTATATCACTGAAAGTCTTGCAGGAGATTGACTTTTGTCCACTCCAGTCCATGATCTAATCTAATTTTAGATTAAGCACTAGTGGGTGCTTAATCAGCTTACCTCCAAAATACATGACTTTAGAGTCCAAAGTTGCTATTCCATAATTTAAAAAAATAGCATTTTAAATTCTAGTTCACAATAAGAACATATCAAATATCCTTACAGGATTTTAAAGCTTTATTTTGTGAACTCTTGATAAAACATACGTGGTTTTAATCTGTATTAGCTAAGCTAGAAGCAGCAGCAAAGGTCAAATGTTAAATGTCTAATTTGGTTTTTCTAATTGTAGGGTCATTAAAAATGACCTAATAGACCACGGGGTCAGATTCTTCTTTGTATACCAGCACAATTCTATTGATTTTTTAACGGAGTTATTGCTAGTTTATTGTAGCGTAAGAGCAAAAGCAAGGCCTTTGAGTCCATTGCTGGCAATAGTTTCTCTAGACAGAGCCAGGCAACTTGATGACGGTCAGGGGAGACCAAGGATCATTTGCAGTATGAAAATCAGCATGCTTTAGTCCAACCACATTTGTTAGTGGTGTCCATGAATTCCTAATTGCCTGATTACAGGAAGATAGTCAGGCTGACATGAAGTAATACCATACCTGTCTTGGGAATAGCTGTCACTGAAGCGAAGGGTGCCACTGCTGTGGCAGTGATGCTCTCAGTCTGGTCTCACGTGCGTGTAGGCTGGTGATCCCCTGCTTGCACACTGGCGAAAGGGACCTACCCCTCTTGGTGCTCAGGTGGAGACACTTATGTCCGAAGCATGTAAGTGAGGGAAGGGGAAGAACTGGAGTATAAAGTGGCTGTTGTTGAGTATTACTTGCAGACTATCTTAAAATCAGGGTAAGGTGCCAGGTTTTGTGGTGAGATGTCATACCTTGCCAAAATATGCAGTGGTGCGACATTATAGAGTTTATCTTTCCCTCCTGTGATCCTGAGCTGCACCTTGCTGTAGTTGCAATATGTCAGTCTCTTCCCTGTGATTTTACAGCAGAAAAGCAGGCAGAAAAGCAAAGTGTTCAAAGGGAGATTTATCTGGGTGGAGGCTACAGGGCTTTCCCCAGTAGTTAGTCACAACTAGCTATTAAAGCAAAAAAAAGCCATGAAGTCTTTGTGATCTGTGTTTTCCATCACTTTCTCTCATAGATGATTTCTCTCTGGTGGATATTCTGATGTCTTTTTTTATGTCAGGGCTTTGGCTTCAGTCTTTCTTCAATACACCTTGTGATGGATCACCAAAACTTGTGGGAATATAAGACCTTGGAGACTCCTCCCTCTCTGTGAAGTTTGCTTGAGCCTGTCCAAGAGTAACTATGTGGAAGAACTGAGAGTGCAGGGCTGAAAGAGACAGCAGTGTCACACCACACATTCCACCATGAAACCAGACCCTCCAAAAAGTCTACAAACATGTCTCCTATATGGGAACCCAATTTCCATAGCTTTTAATTTACGGTATAGTTAGGTTATAGAAAAATTGCAGTTAAACACAAAGCATTTTATTAAGTGCAAAAGGTATCCTAATTTCCTGTTCTCTTCACTAACAAATTGCCAAATTTCTTTCAGATTTTCCCCCATCTCTTTCAGCAGGGGAGAGGAATGAGCTTGGTAACTGCTAGAAACCTGTAGTTGCGCTCTCTTGCTGTCTGTTGCAAAGCATAAGTGCCCCTTTCTACTTTGAAGCTTGGATGGTCTATTTAATTTGGCATCAAGGGGAACCTTGGATGTGTAAATATTAAAGGACCGGACCACAAATAAAGTTGGAACATTCAGCGGCACTTCACAACGCTGAAATGAAATATATGAAGTGCAGTGTTAGCAAATGTTTATATAAAACCTGCCACAGTATTACACTGAACAATTATACCTCTCTTATCTCAGGCACTTATCTCTAGCTAAAGCCAAGTGGCTTGCAGTTTTAAATTGCTCAGTGTTTTTGAAGTCAGTGTGGTGATGAAATATGCTAAGCAGCTGGGTTTTGTGTGTGAGCATTTTTGGTATTTATTTTTGTCCTGACTGCTTTTATCTTTGAAGACACAAAAATGACACAATGCCCTTCTGAAGACACAGAAGGAAAAGGCCAAAGTCTAATGAGTTTAATTGCAAGAGCAATATTGGTAGTTGCACTTAAATGTTCTCTTTAGCATTTGCGTCTCATTTTGGCCATTTTTGTAAGTCTTTTGTAGAGAAACACTTACATTATATGAGTGTAAATCCTCTGCCCCCCTCTTGTCACAGCCAGAAAGGGCTTGGATGATAATGGGTTTCCTGTTCCCATGGTCAGGAGCAGGGTGGTGGGACTCTGAGGCCCCTTGCACAAGGAGCTGATGGCTTGCCACCAAGGCTGACCAAGCATCTGTAAAAGGATGGGAGTAGTGCAAGTCAATTTGTTGAATGTCTCATGGCTGCTGCTGTGTTGAATAATTGTAAAAGCTGCCTGAAACCAGTTCAGAGCAGCAGTGGGTGTAAATCAAGGCATGGCTTTTTTATAGAGATCTAGAAATCATAGTTATGCTCAGGTATTTCTTGGTATGGGTGGGTTTGTTGTATTGTTTTTGTTATTTGAAAAGCCAAAGGCATAACCTGCTTTTGTAGCTTGTGTTCAGATGACAAGTTCGTGTTTGCTGTATAGTTTAAAATAGCAGAGTTTTTTGTTTTTTTTATAATATGTGAACCACAAAAGTTGGAATCTTATGTTGCTTGTCCTCACATTCATGGATATAGAAGATGTCTCCATTGTGATCGGAGCTATACTTTACATGGAGGAATAGCAGTAGGGAATAAATGCATATTGCATTTATAGCTTTTCTTAGGATAGTTCATCAAACAAGACCAGCCAGCTCTTCTTGTGACATTAGTAAATACTCTGTGCCTCGCCACATGGAAATACTGCAGCCTGGCTTTGGAGATCAAGGGTGGGATGTGCTTTCTGGGAGTTCTCAAAGCCTCAGCAGTATGGAACAATGTGTGGAGGCGTGGTTTTTATGGTCTTGATGGTAAGCACATGTGCTTTTAAGTGTTTTCTTTTCTATTTCAAGTCTAGCACTCCTGAAGTTCCTACGCTTCTCATCTTGACTAGTCAAAGGGTAACTGTTTTTCCCGCTTCCCTTACTTCTCACTCTCTTCACTCTTCCCTTTCACTTCCCACATATCAGTTGGGAATAAGTACAAAGTTCAGTGTCAGAATTCTTAAAAATTCCTAAAATTTCTCCATATTGGGACCAGTAAAGCCAAAGAAGTAGGTATTTCTTTGTATCTTGATACAGGAAATCCAGCAACTTGGTGGTATTTAGTGCTGATTCGTAGCTTCTTGATGCTGCCTTCTGTGTTTAGCAGTGCTTTGTCAGGCATTAGTCAAATGGACCTCAGGTCCACTATGATGTTTAGGAATTTTGATCATGCCCCTGACTCTTGAGACAAAAAGCTTAGCATCAGTTTTACAAAGGGGAGTTGAGTCTGACTGGAAGGAGCTGAGTTGTGCTACTTAGAAAAGCAGCCAGACAAGTGTATGTGGAGAAACAGTTCAGGAACTCTGAAGCCAAAAGTACTGATTTGGGAAGTGATTTATAAGCTGGGTTTTTTGCAGGATTTATAGCTGTTTTTTATCAAAATCTCACTGACAAACCCTCCTCACACCAAGGAAGCAAATTGTATTTCAAAGATTGTGTCACCAAGAGAAAGAGACCATTTTGATTTGTTGGCATTACTGGTATATTAATGGTGTTCTCTAAAGCACCTTCATGCATCTCAGGACTGTGGGTGATCTGACAGTGAGTGTCTCCGTTCTGAAATTATTTCCAAAATAAAACTTTTACCTCTTCATGTGTACTTTACCAGCAACTTTCAGTTTCCTGTGATATTTCTAGGCAGTTTTACCTGTAAAATGTCAGCATGTATGAAGAGAATTTCAGAAAACCAGATTAAACCACTGATTTTGAACTACTAGTATTTTTGCTTTATCTCTGGTTCTCAGTTCTCACAGTTGAAAATCCATCTGTGCAGCAGCAGGACATTTTTACTCCTGGCCTTTACCCTGAACCTTCCTGCCTTTATCTCACCCTCACCTCTTCTGGGTGCTCTGCCCCGAAATGATGACCCTGATTTCAGGAAAGCTCCCTTGCCCCAGCTTTGCTTTCCTCTATCGTAAAACATAAGCAGAGCTTGAAGTGCAGAGTTTGGTTTTACAAGGGAATCAAAACAGAACTCTGACTAATCAACATAAGCAAGGTATCAAGACCTGTTGGATTTGGGAGCACAAGCAATTGCTCTTTAGCTTACTTATTGTGAATATTAAAATACTGTAATTGAAGAGAGAATATTTATGGGAGGTTTTATTACTAGGTGGTGTGCATATACGTGTTGTCTCTTTATGGATTCATTTGCTTGTGCCCAAAAGTAGTGGTATTTCCCTCACATGTAGTCAGGACATCTTACTGGGATCTGTACAGTACACTCAGGCCCAGCTTAATGCGAAAAAGTGTCTTCTCAGTAAAGATGCAACAAGAAGTCATAGCAAGTTTGATATATTCTGAGTTTTTCTTGCTACCTTTTTGTTAAACAGCAGCTTATTTTAAAAATTGAAATCAACGTTGTGCACTGATCATTAACGTGAATCATTTTGTTATTTGTGGGTAAGTTTTTTTTCTTGGTTTTGCTGATTTGAAGCCTTAGGGTTTGGGGGGAGAGATAAGGCAATTGTATTTGTTGTTTGCACAAGCAATGTCATATTTTTTCTGGAGATGAAGGTGGTATGTTCAAGTAACAGTTTAAAACTATTTAAAGACAAATACATGTTTGTTGTGTAGAAGTCACTAGCCAAAATCTGTAGTAAAATTATCTTGAATTTGTTGACCTAACGTGATGTAGCATATAGCAAAGAAGATTAATCCCAGAAATACAAATTCTGATGAATTCTGATGATCTGGATGCTACCATTCACACATTTTTAGCCATTCATTAAAAAGAAGGAAAAGAAAAAAGAAACTAAGAGTTAAAGGTCAAAATACTCTGACTTTCAATATAGTCATTCTTCTGGGCAAAAAAAGTATTACTTTTTTTATGTCATGTGGCTCACTTCTGTTGCATTTAAGTTCCAGGGGCAAGAGTACTTGTTCTAATTTGGTGCATTCAAGATTTTGAAGTAGTTTAGTCGGATTTTTATGTTTGAACTAAAATAAATAGGCATATGGCAAGTGGAAGAACATGTAGTCACTCGGCTGCCTCAAAATTCTTTTGAGGTCAAGAATTTGAAAACAGGAACCTATAGTGCAGTTTGTGAGCACAATAGGAACAGCTGGTGCTCAGCACTTTTGAAAATGAGGTCACTTTATTCTTGGTTGAAATGTGCAAAATGGGTCATCTGGGCATAGGCTTAAGACAAAGGCTAAACACGTGGCCATTTATAACCAAGTTGTCCACGTTTCCAGAACTAGTTAGTTAAAAGGATTCAATTAAACAGGGAAACACTGCGATACGTCTGCACTTTACCAACTTTTGGAAGCATAATTCCTACTAGGACAATAAATTACTGCCATATATTTTTGAAGATCTGCTTATCTTGAGGACGACATCGTCCATATTTTCCACAGTCACCCCTCCCTCTGATGCCTTTCTGGTCATCCTTCACATAACCTACTTTAGGAAACACTGCTCCATTGTACAGTCCTTGGGAACACGGCTTCTCCACCAGTCTCAGCCCTGGGAATTCCCTGGTCCTGCCAACAAAACAAAGGAGAAAATCTGAAACGTGCACAAACCCCAGAGCGTCGCTAGCAAAAACTAAAAAAGCATTAGGAAAGATAACAAGAACTCAACTTAGATTTGACTTTTGATTCTTTCATTATAAATATTCTAGTCAAAATATGGGTAAGTTGATGGAATTAAGGCCATGTTTTGTGCTTTTGTTAATTGAATGGCTGTTGCTAACACATCCAAGGTGATGGTATGAGTCACAGGATATAGGTATATCAGAGTTGGCAATTTGAGACCTGATACTGATCGCTGTTGACTGTTGCATGACATGCATAAGAAGTTTGGCGGGAGAACTCACATATTTCCAATAGGAGTGTGCAGGTCTTGAGTTCCAGACCCTGCCCTCTGTCATCCCAATAGCCTGTACAAATTGGGATCTGACCGAACACCTTGAGTGTCAAGATCATAGGAAAAATTCAGATTGGAAGGGATCCCAGGTGGTTGTAGTCCAGACCCTTCCTTGGGAATACACATCATTCCTCTCAAATGGAGTTGAATCTTTGTGCACAAACAGTACTTTTTAAATCAAAGTAAATTGTCTTAATTTAATTGTGGAATGGTACATGCAGATCACACTGGCTTTAAGCAAAAGCTTGAAGTGCATGCTAAAATAAACTGCACTTCTAATTCAAGGACTACTCATTCTGTCATTAATGACCTTAGTTAGAAGAGTATTTTGGTAATCTAGCCATTTATTGATTTAATTACAAAAAATACTGAATTTATTTATTACATAATACTTGTGTGTCTCTATTATCATTTTTTTATGCAGTTTTGTGACTGGTTGGTGGCATGACTCTAGAAAGTATGTAGTGGCATTGGCAAGAATAAAAAAAGCAGAAGGGGGAAAAAAACCCTGTTCTCAAATCCTGTGTATTCTGCCTCCCAAGGTGGACCTGTGCTGGAGTTAGTCAGGGCTGCATCTCATAGCTAGCACCAGATTTCAGATGTGCCCATGAGAATGGTTCTCATTATTTTCTTATTATCGTAAGTTTCATTTGCTAAGGCAGGCTTGAAGATTGCCTTTGTATGAGTGAGGAAATTTGCCTGTCTAAACCAGGCTCACATTTTGGCTAGTTTTTAGCAAGAGCTGTCAAAAAGAGCATGGAGGAAAATGACAAAGTGGTGACAGCAGCAATACAAGGAATTCTGGAGTGGAAAAGCAGAACACAATGAGATAGCTCCATGGTTGGCAAAGTGCAGCCAGGACTATGCTGGGATATCGGCACACATTGTTGCAGAACAGCGTTGCTTTTATAATGCGTGTTATAGGTTTGGATTTGAAAAGTGTTTCTCTTCCATCGAAGAAACTTCCATTGAACTATATGTAAGATGTGATAAATATTCAGTGACAGTTAACCAGTTAGTATGAACATGCATAAGAAGTTGGGGGTTTTTCTCACTACTGCAAGGTCTTGGATGTCTTTCAGCAGTCAGAAATACTATCTTTTGATACCATGTGGCTTTACTACTTTCAGTTTCACTGGTAGAGGAAAGCACTTAAAAAGCAAAGCATAGGATTCCCACACTGTCTTTCTGTCTTAAAGGTATGTCTTCGATGAATGGCTGCACTGAAGTGTTATTAATCACTAGCTGGGAGATGGAACAAGGGTGGCTGGCATAGCAGACAGAAGAAAAATTGTCTATGAGATGCCCAGATGAATGGGCCATGTCTGGAGGAGCAGTGGTGGTGTCTGTCTCGTTTTCATGACATGTATTTTTTCTCCCTTTTGGCTTCATCTCAAGTTCTAGTAGACGGTTTTCAGGTCATGAAGGAGACTTCTCCATCTTTTGCAATCACTGTAATTGATTCTGGCTTTGCAGAAGAGGTGTTTAAGGGGTAACAGTAGTATTTACTAGTCATTTCACAGCATGTTTTCTATTTCCTTTCATTGTCATTTGAAACTGTTGCTGACCTAATAAATACAACACTTCGTAAGTCACTTCTCTAGGATACCATGTGTAGTCACTTCCATCTTTGCAGAAGTTGCATGCTAAAGAAACTGTATGATGTGGATCCCATTTAGAAGAGACCCATTTCTGGTATCCCTGCAGTATCTTTTACATGACTATGTTTTTCTTTCTTAATCAGAGCTGAAAGCTTTGTGCATGGGGTATACTGATAAAACTGTGTACCCTATAGTAATGCAACAGTGATTTGGGAGCTCTGTATCGTGTTATACATTTACCTTGAAGTGAGCAGTTTTCTTTTCAACTTTCTGCACAACCAACACTCAATCAAAGTCTAAATATCAATACAGGTAGGTTGCAAACCAATTCTACTTCTGCTTTAAATATAGTAACTGAAAACATTTAGACTGCATCTGTCCCCTTAATGTGGAGCAAGAGGAATAGAGGTGCAGCTCTTTAAGCCTGTGATCTGCCTGGAGAAAACTGCCATCAGTGCAGAGACCATAAAGCAATTTTAGGGATGCCTTTAGGGGACAGTGCACAACCATTAAGTAGGGTGACTATTCGGAAAAAAGAAGGTATATTCTGGGATAAGACTTCTGCATGCTTGAGCTTCAGGGAGGCAGTTGTAATCAAACCTTCCTGAGAGCCCAGAGCAGGGCAAGGGGAGAAGCCCAGAGGGGATCCAAAGTTGCCTTTGCCGATCTTGACATTCTCCGTTAGGCAGCAACAAGAGGAGACCAGAGCATAACCTAATGTGCTGGATGTCTGTGCTGCAACAAGAAAGGTGCCCTGGATTGTAAATTTATACATTTTAAACATAACCCACTGCCCACCAACTCTGCTTAAGTCAAAACATTTTTCTTCCTTAGGTACCTAAGGTAGTGACCTCAGAACAGCTCTGATGTCTTCCCCTGTAAAATGCCGTGTTGCAGCTTGCCATGCTTTGTGTTGACTGATGTATCAAACCCCTTGATTTAAACAATGTTCAGTTACAGGTAGCTTAGTCTGCAATACTCTAATATTAACTGTCATAAGAAGTGTTACAAAGCATCTTACCTGAGCTTAAATCTTTCTCACCTGCTCTGAAACTCCCTCCCCACATTTATGTTCACTGTGGAAGAAAAGTATTCAACAAGTAATGCATGTTTGCATGTATGTATATATATTACAAATACACAGACATATTTGTTCCTGCACTTTTTGACTTCGCTGTATCTTTTTTTTGTTTGTTCTGTGTACTGTTTCGTTTATTTCAATGCAGCTTACTGTGATACTAAACACGCATCTTTTGTCGTGTTTTTACATTTTTACTTGAAAGCTGTGAGGGCCTATGTAGATTCTTTGTCATGCATATGAGCACATAATGTAGACTTACTTTATTCTATCTCCATGAGTCTTGTTTTAAGTGTTTTCTGTCTGTCTTTTGCTTTTTTGCTATGGGTTAAATCACATACATGATGCTTTTGTTTTAATTTTGTGGACAGGTGACTCCCAAACTCCAGACCCTTCATGATTTTCTTTGTCATTCTGAATACTCATATGAATCTATATTTTCACAATTTACTATGCTTTATATTTCTGAGCAAAATTCACTTAAAGTACTCTGGTGAGTACTCTTGGTGTCAGATGATTTTGTCTTAGTCTTTTTCAAAAGTATTTTGGCCAACAAAATTGAGTCTTTGCTGTTTTAAATTGCTTCTCAGAGTAATTCTTAGGTAGCTGTCACATTGTAAAAATATTTGGTGTTTGATTCCGAGGGGAAACAGTGGGGAGGATCTAAGGGATTTTTAGGACCCAAAATGATGGTGAAGTTTTGGTTTAGCCTGACCTCTGCTGGGTAAGTCTTGGCTCTTCCTCTCTATCCCAACACAACACTGCTCTCCCTTTGTATTGTCAATAACAGCTTCATGACCAGAAATTCAAGTCTTGACTCTACAAGCACAGACTTCACCTAAATTCAAGTGCCTGGTGTGCAGATGAAGAGAAAATACCTTTCTATTCTTATTGTAATTATTTATTTTTATTGCAATTAGGTACCTGTTGTATTGGGCACATAAAATAAAGGATTGTAAATACTGCAAAGCCTTAAACTCTGTGTAGTGAAAGAGGTGCAAAATATATGCAGAATAAAATATTCTCCTACATTTTTATACTGCCAGCAAATTCTGTCAGTGAAATAATTGTGCAGCACAGAAGAATCCAGATTATTAACTATTGTTTGCAAGAGAAACCTCACTTTGGAATTTGGGGAGTGTGGAGTAAATCATCCTTTGGGCGGCTGGGAGCTTTTATTCCCTCTTTGTGCAGCAGAGCCATTACCTTCCCTATCCTTCTAGTTATGTATAGAAAAGCTGAGTTTAAAACAAATTCTGTGAATGATGCATAAATTTAATTGATTTTTGTTTAAAAATATCAGCAAGGAAAAAAGAGATAGGAGTGACTCTTAAGATTCTGTCATTCAGTCGTTGTCTGATGATGAGAACCCGTGTGTGTGTAAGGGAGTATGTGTATAAATGGAGGAAACTTGGTAAAATAGAGCCTATCCATTCTGAAATGAATAGTCCTGTCTGCACCAAGGATGTAGTATGTTGTTTAGCATTTAGGTCACTTCTTTCTAGCGGTTTGATGTTAATCTTTGTTTTCCCAAGACATGGGGAGAGCAGTGGGAATTTCCTGTCTGTTTCCAAATCACTGTAGCTACCAGAATAGCCATAACTGTCTTACGGCGGTGGCTAGTGAAGTCCCCCAGGATGTCTGCAAGACCAGACTGCCTGGGGGTTGTTCAAGACAAAGCTGAGTTACAGACCTGCTGCCTGTCATCACTGAGGATGAGAAAAGGGAAGAAAATGGAAATGTGGGGTACCATATTCTCTCATGGCAGCTTGACTTGATGGAGGAGTGCTGTAAGGGTAATGATGTGCATAAGCTGTTGTGGCACACATCCAATAGGGAGCACTGTGCTACGTGATGGGGACATAAGTGATATTTGTTTTATGGGGTATTATGGAACTCTGAGAACTTGTTGAAAGCTGTGACTATGACTTGCTGATATTTTTTTTTTCCTTAGCACTGACACCTATACCTTGTGAAACTGAGCTGATTTGTTAACAAGTAAAAAAAAAATTGGAAGGAGAAAAACACCAACCTTTTGAGTGTGTTCTAGCTGCTTTTATTTAGTTGTATTTGCCTTTAAATATGTAAAATAAAGGATGTCCTAGTGCATGGGAAATAGGGTTTCTCATTTCTAACTAAGCTTATATTCGTCATGTGGGAGGTACAAGCACTGGTATGAGGAGGATGGGGTTCGTGGAGGTAAAGTGTAATACCTTGTTGTGTATTCTCAGGAGACATTATCTGTTGCCTGTGTAACTAAATGTATAACAAGAAATAGAGATTGGTAACCCATGGAGGCAACCACTGGAATATTATCTACCTGGGGTCTCATAAACTGTCTTCAGCTGCTTCTTAATGAAGAGTTCTGAGGTGATGCATGCCAAGACTGGGAGAGATTATGGGTAGATATTAACAGGATGTTGAGCTAATTGCTGACACAGAGTTGGTTCTCCTTCTTTCTTGCCTTTGAACCTTAATTATATCCTGAGAATGGAGACTGGACTAAGAAGGAAAAATAAAATATAAAAAACAACCCTACAGTACTACAACCCACCCCCTCCCCCAAACAAAAGCCTGAAAACAACCAAACCTCCAACCCAAAAAAGAGTTCTTGGGAATCAATTTTGGATAGCAGGTTGTAGGAATGAAGTGAGGGTGGTGCTGCCTGGAAGGAATTTGACTTCTGCAGTAAACTGGGTAGGAATTCTTTCTCTCTGCATCACCAGGTTGTTCCGTGACTAGAAGTGCTAAGAAGCATTTGGAGGCTGTGTGTTCCACCCTGCTTCCAGGCCAGCAGATGAGGCCTGTATCCAAACAGATGCTTGGAAATGTGTTCAGGATGCTCAGTCTATTTAGCAGTGGTTTTCACGTGCCATCCCCAGAGGGCCATCCCTTCATTCCCCATGGTCAAGTGAAGAGGTTGTTAGTTTTGTCTCTTTGGTCTGGGTAGCCAAGGGACCACCGTGCTGATGCTTGCTTGTTGGTCTGCCCTGGTCATAGACTTGTCCAGTTTGCTTTGGAGGAAAAGTATTTTCTAGACACCTTCCCCTTTAAAAGCCAGGACTTCAAAATGGATGGTGTCAGCATCTACTGGGAACCCCCTCAGGACAGGTGTCTCTCTCTCACTTTTTCCTTTAAATCTTTTGTTTGTTTGTTTGTTTAGCTTAAATCTGAAGAAATTACATCTGTTTCCTGATTCCTGTAGATGTTTTTTCTCTCAGGAATTTAAAAACTGTCTCTTTTTTTTCTTCACAGCTGTTTAGATCCCTCCCCCCTCCTCCACTCCCACTTCCTTCATTTTCCATCTCATTCTGGAAGAGCATTTCCCCTTTCTGATATCATGTGTGCTCTTTTGCTCTCCCCCATCACTATCAGCCCTCCCCCCATCCTTTCAGGCAGGATAGAGCACACTTCTAATCACTCGTACTTTTTATCTTCTTTCTGAATCTTAAGCAAAGCCTTTCTGATCTCTCTGTGTGTTCTGGAGCAGAACATGCCAAGATCCGAACAGGGTGAGCCTGAAAGCAAAATCACTGAAGCAATGATTGAGAGTCATCTTGAAAGTAAAAAGTTAACTTTGTGATTCATTATCTTCTATACAAGAGCTAGAAAGTTCTTTCCGTGATTGTACATTTAAAGTGCTTGCATTTTGAATGAGCTCAGGATGTTTATTTGAAGATGTAAGGTATGAGAGTTTCAAGTGCATCGTTCAAGCGCATTTACGTGTTTTGGAGTCTGCCATTTGTCACATCAAAACACTTAAATTGTTCTCTGTCTTTTTGGTTTTGTTGGGCTTTGGTTTTGGGTTGGTTTTTTTCCCTCTTTTTAAGGAGGTGCAGGGGGATTAGTCAGAGAATCAGGATAATGGCTTTAACAAATGGAAATAGTTTGTGTGAATAAGCCTACAAGCAGCTCCTCATTCAAGCATTATTAGAAACACATTTTAAATCACGTTTACCCATACAGTTTTGTGTGTGTCCTTTGGGTTTGTAATAGAGGGTGGTACAAAATTAACTCCCAAGGTGAGGAATGCTCTTTCTGAAGAGGTTGCATGGTGTCATCTGTGGTATTCCTGAAAGATCATAATTTTCTTTTTTTTTCACATTTACATGGATTTTTTTGGCAGTTCTCTACAAAAGTTTGAAATCCAGTTAGATAGAGCAGAAATTCAGGATGAAGTTTCCACCTAAAATCCTTTTCTGTCTCTTAAAGTTTAGCTGTGTCTTAGTTTACTATATTTTCAAAAAGTTGGTGCTACTTTTTAATGGACATTTTATTTTTTTCAGCTAATAGCTGGTTAATGAATAGCCCTGACTGTTGCAAGGTTACAAGAATGATGCATCCAATACAAGAGAGGCATGGGGACATTTCCAGTGGTATGTCTATCTTGTTTTGTGAGACAATATCCATCATTAAATTGACATTTAAAACAGCTGGTGTTGTGTGCTCGTCTTTGTGAGAGGCCGCAATAATGTCACAGGACTTTCTCTTTTACATCTTGGTAATAGATAGTGAATGTTAAATGATGCTATTAAGGATCTGGGCTCTGATAAGAGACAGTAGAAAGAGTTGTGGATAATCTGTATCGATGATGACAGAGCTCAGTCATAAGATCACAGAGATGACAGAGAAATGCCTGAATGTTGTGTCCAGGGTTCAAGAACCTGTCTACCAGTTGGATTCTCTTTTCACAGGGCTTGTTTGTTATTGCTATTTGATATGTTCATTAGCAGTGAGAAAATGACAGCTTTTCACGGGCTTTGAGCGTTGATGAGCTTTAAGGCAAAACCACAACAGATCTTTAAACAGTCTTGGAGGTTTTGCCATGGAGCAACCAAAACTCGTTTTTCCAGAGTATTTTTGTATGCGTTAGAAATGGGTGACACGGAATGCTTTCTTAGTATAATTTGTTCACTTATAGAAAGTTACCCTCTCTGATCCCTTGAACATCAAAGTAGGAACAAACTGAGGGCTGGCAGTCCCTTCCTACATAAATGCTTAGTTGGGCACTCCAGATCTTATTCACAGGATCAAATTGTCTGCTTCTGAAACTATCACCTCATTCACTGAAGTTGCTTAATCTGCAGCGTTGTACCAGGTCCCAGCCTGACCTGAAAAACCCTGCTAGCTCCACATTCTTCCACCAGCAAGCCTGGGCTGCTAAGCTTGACAGTGTCCTTCTGAGATGATAAGCAACTCACAAGGTGGGAAGGATGAAATCATGCTTTAGACAGCATCATCATTCTGGTTCCTATGCTTGGGGCGTGACTTTATCACTTCAGAATCAAGATTTAAAATTAAAAATAAACATTTTCAAAGCAGCCCTGCAGGGGTTTGTCTTAATTCCTACTGCTTTGTAGCCTGTCTTCCAAGTATTCAGATGCTTCTCCAGCTAACATCCTTCCCACAGCTGCCTTCTGGTAGGGGCCTGATTCCAAAGACAGATGCAGTTGGGGTCTTTGAGTCCTACCTCTTGCTACTGCTGCAGGTGACTGTTAAACCTTTTCATAAATGACTCTAGATCCATTTTAAAACCACATTTTGTCCCCATTGTTTCTCTAAGAAGACTGTGCAGTTACTGCTATCATAGCTAGTGAGTCTTGAGTTCCAGTCTGAAATTTCTGTTTACTGAAACAGTACTGTTTTCTGGGTGATGCATGGTGAGTGTCTCCCCAGTGCTGGCAGACTTCAGTCTATACTGTTTGTTCTGCCTAAATGCATAGCTTTAGTAAAGTGATAAACTTCTATGGTGCAAAATTAAGTGTTTTTTAAGGTTTTGTTTTAGATTAGAAGAATTCTTGTGACAGTCACATTGGATACTGACTAAGTTTTTGGATAGAATCTGTTCTGTAGTGTATCAGCTGTCTCCTTTTGGTTTCTTTGCAGTTTGTTTTTTGTCCAAGTGTGATGGACAAGATCTCTGTCTCAGACTTAAAATATTCCTGCTTTCTTTTTGAAACATTTCTTCAAGCTCTTTTTTTTTCTTGCATGCATGAAGTGCTTAATGCCCTCCATCTGCATGAAAATCTTTTGTATATAACTCTAAAAGCTCCCTTTAGGATTGTAGACTTTTTTAAATGGAGCAATTTAAACATTTTCCACATAAATGGGCACTTGGGGCAAATGTCATTATAAAAATCATAAGAATATTTGTTAGATATTTTCACTGGTTTTTGTTGTTTGTTTTTTCTTTTAAGACCTGCCTCTCCAGTCACAGTGGAAATTACAAGTCAAATAGAATCAGCATGATTTATGTTACTGGCAGAGAAGTAAGGAGTTTGTAAGGCTGGGAAGGTAGACGTTAATAAGAAAGAGAAACAATAGACAGTCTTTGCTTTAGTCAACACAGTGCAGGTGTTGAGGCTGATGTAATGGCATTGCTGCTTTCCTACTCTGAGTTGTACATACATATTTATAGACACATGCAAATCAATCAAGAACTGAGTTTGCAAGATAAATTAATGAAACAGAAATTGAGATGCATAACAAAGCAAAAAATTCAAATCCTGCTCAGACTGAATGAAAGCTTTCATTTGAAACTAATGTGTTAAGATTCTTAAGTTTCACTTGAGGAAATACATGATGCTGGATATTCCTGAAAGGACATATGTTGAAACTTGCATTGTAGAATTTGAGGCTTATGTACAGTTGACTAGTAGACAGAGGCTCTATTTTGTGGAAGTTTTGGGATTCTAAGGAAATTTTTTTCTGATTTGAAACAGAGCTCCAAAGTAGTCAGATTTCATGTGGAAGAAAATCCTAAACACAATATTTTTAGATCACATGAAATACTTAATTCCAGCAGGATCAGACTGTTTTGTTTCAAATTTGACTGTTTAAATGTTTTAAATTGTTGCTCTGCCTAATGCAGCCTTTCAGAAGAAACTAATTTGAAGGGAGAAAAAGAAACACTTCATGTAGGAATGCAGTAACAGGAAGTTCTGACATTTGTCAAAATATTTCTCCCTCTTTCTAAAATTAATATTTTGCAATATCAGTATGGTTTTCTGATACATTTTAATATCAGTGGAATTGTATTATACCCAGTAGGATTTCCGCCATTCTTTGTGACTGTGTGTTATCTGTGTTTTGGGGACATAGTCCAGTGGTGGGTGGAGAAATGCAGGATTCTGCCTGTCTTCTCATGCATGTTATTTTCCATTAAATTGGTCAGTATCTGATGTCTAATAGACCGTATATTCCTTGGGAAACTCAGTTATTGCTGGTGATGGTTTTTAACAGACCTTTGGTACTACTGATGAAAATGGGTACATGCTGTCTCTGTCAGAACAGCACTATGTTTTAACACATTCTTGGAATGTGGGCTTGCTACTTATATCCTTGTTTATTCCAGCAACATGTCCTTACTTTGTTCAAGTCTTGATGGTCTATCGGATACAACAAACTAAGCTTGCTTTTGCAAAAACTTGCCCTTGTAGTTAAGCCCAGCACTAATAGACCTGAACCCAGATGGCATGAAAACAGGTGGAATTTAGTAAGCCTTTTTAAAGCCCTTTGAAAATTTCAGCTGTCACATGGACTTGCTGTCAGACTAGTGACTGTGTCAGTCATTTTTGTGATGAGTGGCCATATTACCATGGAGTTTCATGGTAACTGAACAATTCTTACTATGACTGGTAGCTCCTACTGCAGGAGGTCTTGCTTCTCCATTGCCTGTGGCATACTGCCTCCTACTTTGCTCTGAGACAGGACCTCCTCTGTCTTAACAGGGCATCCAATCAGCAGGGTTTGGCATAAAATGAGTGAGGAGAGCAATGGATAGCATTTAGGTTGGTTAGCTCCATTATGCAGTTAGGCATCTATGATGAATGCTTTGGCACATGACAACTTGTCTGTGCCAGGACTTTCATTTTCCTGTGAACAAAGGATAAATAGCCCAGAAAACCACCAGCGTGGGGATGGATTCCTCATGCCATCCGAAGTAGCCATGATGACGTCCAACAGCATTTTCAGTATTAATCCAGAGGATCTGGCTGAAAATACTTGTTAGCATTGGTTTTGTTTTCCACTGTAGGCCAGACTGGGATGGCTTGGTCTGTTTGAGGCTTACCCAACATACCAGTTGGTAGTGCAGCTGAACAAGGGTTAAATGCTGTGAGCTGATTTTGAGCACATAGCTCAGCTTTGGTTTCTCCAGAGCTGTTCGAGGGAGTTTGGTTCTGGTTCCTCTGCAAACTCAGATGCTTTGCCTAATAAGATCACCATATTTCCTAGTAAGGTATTAGCACAGATGAGTACATAATTTCTGTCATATGCATCTGATGTGAGTGTTTTCAAGGGCAGTATGGGTATGTATGGTCTTTTTGTTGCCTGTTTAACCCTATCTCTCTCATAAATGGAACACTTCTGGCATGGGAATGAGACTATTTTGCATAAACTATTCAGTAAGATTTTCCAGATGCTTAAATTTCAAAATAAATGAAAAAAAAAAAAACATCTAAGAGGGCCAAACATATATCTGGGATATGGCAAGTACTAGGGGCTGTATAGGCAGTCCAGAGCTCACTCTGACCTGGCAGCTCTGTTAACAGAAACCGTGTAACTGCTACTCCACAGTGTTCCACACAGGCTACAAAAACTATGTGAATGGTGAGTGAGTTTCCCCACATGGGCAGTGTGAAGCTGACCCAGGCACATTTCTGTCAGGAACAGTCACAGCAATGAATGTACCACAGGTTTCTCAAGTAGCTTTCCAACATTCTGACCACCCCTTGCTTTTGAATCAAAGCTGTTTTCCTGGTGCTGTTTAGGGAAACTTGATGATTAGTCTGCAGGATTTAGGTGTCGTGGATCTGTCCTGGTGGCTGGAAGAATCCAGGTGTGCTGAAGTTCCTCCTGGTGAGTGCAGGGTCTCAAATTTAGTTCTTGCTGTAACTAATTTGCTCAATGATCATCTGTTGATTCAGTTCTAGTTGCCATTTTTAAACCTGCATCTGAGAGAGAGGGCCTAGTCTAGCCTAATCTTTACCATAATCTTTCCTATTTAGCTATGAAGGAGAAAAGAACAAAAACATCTGTAAGATACCAGCTTCAGAATTTTAGTATCTGGGCAAATCCTGTATATGGAGGTAGTAATTAGATGATTCCAGGCTTTCAGTTAACAGAAACTGTGTGTAGAAAGCTAAGGAATCCTTTGCTTTCAGGTACTGCAGTAATATGTGAGCACCAGATTTTTTGTTACTTTCTTTAAATATAAACAAGAATAGATATACCAATAGATACGATGGCTTTTGATTATAGTCTTATCATCCTCAAGCTAACAGTCGTGGCACATCTTCTATGGATTGTGCAATTTGGTTGAGCAGTTGCTAGTTTAGCTGTAAGCTATTGTCAGTCAGCTTGTCCTCACTGGTTGATTGCCAACTTCTTCCTCCTGTACTTGAGGAAAAATGGAATCATGAATGTTTAGTAACTGAAGGTGTTGGATGGTCCCAAAGTAAAATGCCAAAATTGATAAAATCATTATGAGCCTTTTTTTTTCCTTTTTCCAAAGGAACTTTTAAAAAAGAAAAATAGAAATAATTGGTGAGTATGTAAAGCTGAAGATCACAAGGAGGAAGTGATCTCATGCTCCCATGGCCTCACAGATACGATTGCATCTGAAACATGTTGGCTCTGTCTGAACTAGGCTGTGAACTCCTTGGGGCAGTGCTGGTCTTCCAGATCTTGTAAAATGGCAGACACAGCTGATGTCACCCACCAAAGAACCATTTTCTCATATTTGACTTGTAGAGAAAATGATGGGTGTCAGTGGCATTAGTGAAGGAAATACAGTTGCCAGCATGAAAAGTTCTTGGAGATTAATGGCAACAGAGAAGCCAAAGCAATACTATGGGAAATTGATGTATAGACAAGAAAATGCTTCAGACATAGTATGGTTTTATGGCTTTTTAAAAAAACTTTGCACTGTCTTGGCTTGTAGCTTCTATGCTGAGCTTTGGCCTGGGATTTCCTGTATGCCAGAAGCTGTGTGATCATAGGAATCACCCACTGTTGCTTTTTTATACTGCCTGTTTTGGGGAAGTTTGATTTATGGAGGAGGTTTTTTGTTGGGTTGGTTTTTTGTTTGTTTGTTTCCCACTCAGCTGTTTGTTTATTATGAAAGGGCAGTGCCAGAGGCCTTGTGGATTGTGTGTGGATTTCCAGTGCGTAGTTGCAGGGTGAGGGAGATCCTAGTACTTGTGCTAGCAGTTCTCAGTCTTGCTTAGAGGGGTGGCAGTTGTCTTTCAAAATTGGTATTACTCTGATGTGTTATCTTCTTGATCTCTTCTTCCCATTCTTCAAGCCAAAAGTTTCCATTTTGTTCAACTTATTTCCAGTAATGGATTGCATGTCAAAATGTGGAATAAATGCATTTGCACAGCTTCCTTAAGTAATTAAGATGATGAATGAGCTCATAAAGAGAAGAATATTGAAATTCAGGCTGAATCAGTGGTTAATTGGCTGCTAGTCCAATGTCTGCTTCCCTCATGCCTGAGTGCTTGAAGAGGATGAGGTCATGGTGCTGATTCTTGACCACAGCACATTGCAGACCCTCTGTGTCTTACCATTGCTTGCATCAGCTGTGTCCCAAACGCAGAGTTACTGTGACAAGAATACTGCTTTAGCTTTCTGCTAAACATCCATCAGCTTGGTCTGGTTAGGTTGTACATGTGGCTGATGCCTGTGGACCATGAGAGACACCAGCCCTAAAACACAAGATTCTCATTTACACTCAGGAAGAAAGGCCTTCAGTCCAGGTTCAGAGCAAAGTTCACATTCATCCTCAGGATCCACAACAGGCACCTATTGTTACCCTGTGATTTGCCTTTATAAGCAAATTATCCTGCTTGCTTTTGATGAAATTAAGCGATATGGAGAATGTGGTTTGGTTTAGCTTTCTGATTTGCTCTACAGCTTTGGTTTTCAGCATGTGTGCTGATCACTGTTCTTACAAACTGTGTTTAGGTCATAGAACCTTCTGTATCTATTCAAGATAGAGGCAGCGGGTCTTTCTACCCTTCTTGTCCAAAACCATTTCCTTTATGGTTGTCTTTTTAGACAATAACTTCCTCTTAAGTCTAAGTGGTAGATTGGCCAAAGTTTTTGCACAAGTTCAGATGCTACCTCAGTAGCAGCCAGAGAGGGAATACTTTGTTGTTGGTCCCTTTTTTTTTTAACCCTCTTAAACTCTAAAAATGAAAGAACAAAAACCTTGGCTCAATCTTGAAGCAATGTTGACTTTAAAAGCTGCATAAAATACTTGAAGAGTATGTTGAAGTGCTTTTGAAGAGGGGGGTGGGTTTGGTTGCGGTGGCTGTTCAGATTTACTTCTGGCATCAGCGGCACATGTCCCATCACACCGCTGCCCTTAGGGAGTCAAAGGGGTTTTCATGTCTTTACTGCTTTTTTGGAGTACCAAGCCCCCACTGTGCCCTCACATAAGGTGGGAGGGTTTCCCATGAGGACAGAGTGCTCATAAAGGAATGGGATGGAAATCTCCTTTACCATCATGTAAAATGACCAACCTCAAAGAAATACACAAAGCCCCATGACCTCAAGGCCAAAGAAGCCAATCAACAAACCCCCCTTATTTTATTTTCATTTCTGAGCTCCCCGTGGCTGGGATGTTGGCTGTTCCTGAGGCCGCAGCAGCACACAGAAGCGTATGTCCTACGGGAATTGCTCCTGCATCCAAAATGGCAGGGGAGCCGGTGGCCTTTGCTGGAGAAGAGCACCACGATGGGTTTTGGTTGAAAATGCGTAGTGCAAAGGCAGGGGGGTAACGTCGCATCTTCCGACTAGGCGAATACTGCTTTTCCTTCCTATTTCGGGCGCCCTGGAAGGTTGCCAGCTTCCCTTGGAGGACTCGGGAAGGGAGCTGTTGGGCCGCGCCCCGCGCGCGTTGCCATGGCGGCGGGCGGGCCGCCGTGCCCGGGGTGGGACGGGCCGGGCGGTTCTTCCCCGTCCGGCTGGGCTGCCCATTGTGCTGCACGGTAAAAGATTCGTCGGCGGTGATGTGCCGGCGGGGCAGCCCTTACCCCGGGAGACGCGGATCGCGCCTTGCCCGCGGTGCTCGGCGTTAGCGCGGGCTGCGCTGGCGGCTGGAGGCGCCCTGCGGTTGCGGCGGCCCGCTGGGAAAGGGCCGTGCTGGTGAGGGCTGAGTGTGTACCCCCGTCGTTTGGGGTGGGCGAAGGCGGCCTTGGCAGCGCAGGGCTCGGCCGAGAGCCGTGGTCCGTGTCTCACGGCTGAACCCGGCCGCGACTGACAGCCCTGGGAAGCTGCAGAGCTTAGTGGCAAAGCGAGTAAATCTGGTCTGTCTAAGCACTTCCTTTGAGGTTCTTCATTGCTAGTGCTGGAGGGCAAAAGAAACGACGTTTTAAATAGGTTACAAAATTTCAAAGCATATTTAAAGCACTGTGAAACGTTTCGGCAGTCTGTCTGTGTTACTTCCTAACTTTTTTAATAGTTGTCGTGCTGCAAAATAAGAGATCTGTATTTTCCAAACTGGTGGGTAAGACTCCAGGTGAAGTCTTGATCAGCTACTGCAGAGCTGCCCAGTGGTTTTTTCCAGTTCTGGAATGGAAAGTGGTATTAGTGCCTATGCTCATGATGCTGGAAGTATCTCCTTCCAGCTGCAGTAAGCGGCAAGCAGGCCATGAATCAAAAATCTTCCTAAAGTTGGAAGTGATACACTTAGCTCAGTAGGTTAGAGCATGGTGCTAAGAATGCCAATGTCATGGATTCAATCCCTGCATGGGCAACTGTTCATTTAAGAGTTGATGATCCTTGTGGGTCCCTTCCAACTCAGAATATTCTGTGATTTGCTATTTCAAGTGGCTTCTTCTGTGAAGATACTCTCACACTGTACAACAAACAGCTTGTACTAGCTGCATCACAGCTCAGATTGAAAATTACAATCCAGGCTGTTTTAGGAATTTTAGGTCTTAATCTTAAAATCTGGGACGGTCCCTGATAGATAAATGATGCATGCCTAGTACACCTGATATGTTGGACCTGCTGCACATGTGAGATGAAACTACATGCATGTAGTAGCTAGTTTCCAGACATCAGGCAGCCTGAGTTGCCAGGCCTCTGGAAAAGTGGGCAATTACTTCAAAAATATGGGAAAAGTCTTTGCATGTGCAAGCATGCATGGGGCATAGGATTTCTGTGAGTAACGTAGGAAGTCTGTCGTCATGCAGTATCATCCTTCTTTTCTTTCCCCCTTACTCCAACAGACTACAACTCCCTACGAAAGCTGAAAACAAACTTGTGCTTTGGATAGTTGAGTTTGATAGTCATTCCTTGAGGGGCAAGGAAGTGTTCATTGGAGGGGAAAATATATGGTGACTATGTTTTACAAGGTAATTTCTGCCCTTGAAAGAAATTATCTTAACAGGAGGAAAATGTCACTGGGAGGTTGCACTAGGCTTTTGCACCCTCAGTCTCCAAAGATATCACGAGGAATTACCAGAATTATATTCTCTAAAACAAAGAACTTCTTACTCTGTTTTGCAACCCCCAAACTTTTCTTGGAAACTCTAATTACATCAGAACTTCCATTGAAAAATGTTTGTCAGTAGCAAGGCAAAAGACATGTAAATCATTTTCAAACCTCTGTGTCCTGAAGTAGACTTTTAGGCTCTTGTTTGAAAATGGAAATATGAAGGAGATGCATCCAAGACTTTCAAGTATTTCCAGATAGCTTACATGCATGGATTCTTCTTAAGTTCCAGAAATGATTGCCTAAAATTAGGCTTCTCAGTAAGTCTTGATTTTAGGAAGTACCAGGAGTACAGCAGCACTCGATGGAGATAAACGGAAGTGAAAATCTACCATCACTTTTGAAACTCAAGCTGTGACTATTAGAAACAACATATGGCAATAGAAGCCACATTTGTCTCTGTGATGGTTTTAGTCTAGGCCTTCCTGGTGACCAGTTTGTAACCAAGGAAGTGGCCAAGTACCCAGTATTCCAT
>JAYRBT010000139.1:40828538-40866716 GCA_036023395.1 Myiotriccus ornatus
CCTGCCTTCCAGGGAGTTAACAGCTTCTCCCAGTTTTGTGTCAACTGCAAACTTGCTTAGTATCCCTTCCAGTCCTGTGTCCAAGTCATTTATGAAGACGTTGAAGAGCACAGGGCCCAAGATGGAGCCCTGTGGAACCCCACTAGTGACAGGTCACCAGTCTGATGTTCCCACATTCACTGTTACCCTCTGTGCTCCACCCATGAGCCAATTGCTCACCCACCTCATGATGTGTTTATCCAGCTGTGTGCTGGACATTTTGTCCAGAAGAGTCCTGTGAGAGACAGTATTGAAAGCTTTCCTGAAATCCAAAATATTACATCAACTGGTTTCCCTTGATCAACTAGGTGGGTTACCTTGTCATAAAAGGAAAACAGATTTGATAAGCAGGACTTTGCTCTCACAAAGCCGTTCTGGCTGTGACCAATGACTGTGTTGTCTTTCAGGTGTTATTCAATACCTCCCAGAATAATCTTTTCCATAACTGGACGAGGCACTGAAGTGAGACTGACAGGCCTGTAATTTCCAGGGTCCTTTTTGCCATTCTTGAAAACTGGGACAACATTTCCTAGCTTCCAGTCAGCTGGGACCTCTCTGGATTCCCAAGACCACTCAAAAATCATCAAGAGAGGTTTTGCAATGACATCAGCCAGCTCTTTGAGGATTATGGGATGAATCCCATCAGGCCCCATAGATTTGTAGGGATCCAGGTGGAGCAGCAGATCCTGCACAATTTCAGAGTTGACTGGGAGTTGATCATTTTCACAGTCATAGTCCTCCAGCTCAGGGCACTGATTAGATACCGATTAAAGGGCTGTAAGCTGATGAATTTGAGTAAAAGCATGCCTAGGTGCCTCTGCGTGCGAGATGTCTGTGCACCATGGGTACATGGACACAATTGGTGCCTTTCAGGTATCTCTAGACGTCACATGTGCAAGAGGAATTCTGTCACAGAAAGAGCTTGCAGTTGTATGAGTTTGCTCAGAATAGCCAGACTGGTCCCAAGCGTATAATTTGTGTTCAGGTGCTAGAGAAATTTGTTGGAGAGAAAAGGTATTCTGGCTGCAGTATTACCTTTATCTTTCTTCCTCCAGTATTTTAATTTTGGGGATAGTAGCATGACTGCTGCAAGAACTAGTGTGTGTGTGTGTGTGAAAACAGTGCAGTGTGCACAAACCCTGCTATTTAGCTTTGTGTGAATGTTGTCTGGTGCAAAGGGAAAGCACATTGGAGCTCTCGTTTTTTTCTTTCAGTAGGTGCTTGTTGTAATTCACTTTTAAGCCCACAGAATTTTTTCTTCATGGAATGAGTTTTGTTGTTGTAAAGTGGGTGTGTACTCAGCAAACAACCAACCAGAGTTTCTGCAGGATGATCCCGGGGGACCCAAACATTGCAAATGCCAAGTTGGATTCATTAGAGGCGTTCAGGCTGATCCTTCAGCCCCAGGGAAGGCAAAACTCCTGTAAAGTTGAAGGCAAATTTCCTGGAATGAGGCCTTTCAGGAACACAGAAATTGATGTGTGTATACCAAAGCCCCAGCTTTTCATGCTGAGGTTGTGACTCCTGTATAACTGCAGGTGTAGCAAAGCACCTGGTTTATCTTACACAGGTAAATTAGCCCACTTATAGTATGGCTTTACTGCATAACAGTTGCCATAGACCTGCAGCCAAAAGTGATGTTTGTTGGTTGTGTAACCCAGCTATTTACTTGTCATCTTGAAACACTTGCATGGACCTATTTTAGGCTTGGTTGGACTCTTGCTGCCAGGGTTGTTGTAGGGCCAGGGCTTGCACCATAGGAAGGTGGTGACTTTTGTATTTCATTTGGTCTTAAACCCCTGGTATGTTCATTTAGGGTAGTACCTAGGAGAACTGCTTATTCCAGCACAGCACAGATGCGTCCTAAAGTGCTGTGTTTCACTCATTTTGGTGACTAGATCATGACTAGAAATAGTTCTTTTGCAGTAAAGGCAATTTTGAATGTTTCCCTATTTTAAAAGAAAATCTCTGAACAACTAAAAATGTTTCTTAAAAACAGCATCATGTTTCTCATCACGCGCTATTCCTACCTCTTCTGTGTTTTTCTGATGCTTTAGCTTAGCATGTCCTCACCAAGCAAAGGAAAACCTAGCACTGAGTGAGATCCTGACACAGTGACCTCATTCTGAGCATTACCTTCTTTGTCAGTAGCAGAAGTTAAAGCAGCTCTGCTGGCCTTCAGCACTTGGAGCAGTTTGAAGTTTTCTGTCTGGCATGGTTTCAGGGCTCACTTTGTTGTGAGCCCAAATGGTGAATGGAATGATGGAAAATGAGCTTGCAGGAACTTGTCCACTGCTTCTAATTTTTTTGATAAGCAGTTTGCAGCAGCACAAGTTTGATTGAGTACACAGCAGAGCTGTTTGTTACATGCAGGTCTGCAGCACTTATTCTTCAGGACTGACAAAAGAGAATAAATCTTTCTTTTAAATCAATAGAGTCAAAACTGGTAAGTGTCATGATAAATAGTGAATAATTTAAGAAGATACTGCTCTGTGTGTGTGTGTGTGTGTATACCCACATATGTTTGTGTGTTTGTGTTTCTGTGTATTGGGGGTGTTGTGTGTTACATCAGGAAGATATGTTAGGGGTAATTTTTCTGTCTTGACTAGAGGGTTAAAGCTTTAACTTACTTGTCTTTGCTAATGCATGTAAATAGCTTTCTTGTCCACTGAATGAGAAGGCTGGCTTGTTATCCTGTACAATGCAGCTGGGCACTGTTCCAGAAGCATAGGCACTTCGTTTCAAAGACAAAGAAGCCAGCGCAGACACAGGGAGAAACCTGGAACATTGTGCTGTGGATTTTTTTCAGAGCGATGACTCATTTCAGTTCACAAAGGATTCTGGGCAGGGTAGTGAGAAGTCAGGTTGGCTGATCCATTCCTATGACTTCACTTTGCAGAGAGCCAGGGAGAAGAGGAGTGACACTGCAGAATCCTGAGGCACTGCAGTGGAGAGGTGCTTTGCAAAGACTGTGAGTGCCTTCGGAACAGGGGGTGGTGTCAGAACGTGATTCCAGCCATTCCATGGAAACAGGGCAAAAAGAGATGTTTTCAAAACACTGTGTGGGAGTTATATTTGTAGTCCCTTTTAGATTCTCTACCTTCACCTCCCCTGTAATTTCTTAACCATTTATTTCTCATGCTTATGTGAGAATTGTGTGAAATGGTGTTCCTTTTAGTGGACCTGCATAGATAACTGCATTGTTTTTTTCAGTATGCCCCTATTTCCTGCTCTAAGAGGTGGGTGTTCAGCATATTAATGCCTGAAAGCATGCTTTGTTTTTCTTCTTTCAGGTCCTGTGGCACTGAGCTATGCTGCATTCAGCCAGCCTCCACAGTGATATAAAGCCCCAATTTGCACATTGTTGTTACATCACAGCTACTCTGGATACTGTACTGGAGCATGGAACCAGACCATAGGGGTTCAGGTAAGTCCCCCTTTTTTAACATATTGTGTGCCAGGAATATAGACACGGACATTTATTAAAAGATGCATTTAAAAAATATTATTTGGGAAAACACATTCTAAAGCACACAATATATTAAAAAAACACAGTCCCACCCTCTTCCTTCCCAGGATAAGCAACACTACAGAAATCTCCTCAACTGACTGAATCCTCTGGGAAAGTTCCGTGCTCCAGCAGAAACTTTTGATGATTGTAGTTGTAACATGTGCTGGGATATCACTTTGGACCAGGAGGCAGCTGGCCACAGGACATGAACAAAGAAAAGGAAAATTAAATCACAGGAAATACACAGAATGGATGCATGTAAGACGAGTCTGCTGACTGTGAGCAATTTGTCACCTTTTTCTGAAAGTTAGTGCCACTTGGTGAACCTGGAGGTCATTATTTTAGCTGAGTGATAAAAAATATCAGTTTACATAGTTGAAGTTAGTAGCTGGTAAGGAACTAGAAATTTGTTTAGAGACAAGTGTTTGTTATATGGTTTTACTAAGTTTGCTGTGTTTTCTTTAGGGTGTTTAGATTTGGAGTGGTCACATTCTTGAAAGCGTTCATTATTTGTTTTGGTGTGCATGCATTTCAGAGGTGCAGAAGGAGCTTGCTGGTTAGTGAATAAATGTGTGTTGCTGCATTTGTTGAGCCTTTGTTTAAGCTGCTTTAAACAGTAATAAATGGATGAATCTTTAATGTATTGTTTTATTACTGTTATCAGTACTCTGATATGTGTAGCTGTCTAGTAAACACAACCTGCAGCTTTTTCATAAAATACTGCAGGAAATGTAGCTTAAAAGGAGGATTTAGGCTATGTCTGAGAACAGTGCAAGCAACACTTCTAATTTTCTTTGTTTCAGATTTTGCCGGTGAAATGTGATCTTTTCTGTGTTAGTATACTAGTGCAGATTCAAGGTATTTCAGGGTAGTCTGGGTAACACCACAGGAATCTGCATATTCCTCCTTTTCCCTTCTGTTATTCAATCAAATGTGAACATCTAGCTTAAAATGGCAATTATATGTCCTTGTTGTGAATTCACATAAGAATAGTTTTGCTTACTACATGTATGTAAGTATTCTTTAATTAGAATGATTCAGTCACCTAGGGGGTTGGGGCAGAAAGGGGTAATTGTGCAACCCAGGCCAGACACGTAACTTCAGTATGTGTCCTTTTTTAAAGTAACCCTGAAATGGTACTTTTTCTAGAAGAGAGTTTTTCCCTACAGTATTCTTGAGAAAAAGTGATAATATTCTAGGCTGAAGAGCCCTCTTTTTGTCCATTACAAGTAGTTTTGGTTTTGTTAGCTACCTTTTGTTTGAAAATAACCTTTATGTAGTTCTTCCCAGAGTGAAATCATAAGCGTGTGTTGATCAGGACAGACTGTTGGCAAGAAATTTTTTGTAGGGGAATCCTGTTGCAACCACCACTATAATCATGAGGTATCATGAAGTTACTCTACTCTGGTTTTGATGTTTTCTATTTAATAATGTAGTTCTGTAAGCAGCAAAGGCAGTGAAGTCAGATTTCCCTTGACAAGTGTTTTTTGACTGGATTCTCTCCTGTCTAGTGGGAGGTGGCTATGCCTAAAGCCCTGTACAGATTGAGCAGGTGCAGCAAACACTTGTTTTAGAATCACTGTTGTCTAGTGAGGCTCAGCCTTTCTGGCACATGTACACACACAGATTGTGATTGTGCAAACCTCATTTTCTGTGGAAAGCAGGCTAAAAATCATGTTTAGAGGTTGACTTGTTCCATAAGAACCAAAAGGTTGAAAAGGTGTTGAGAGTTAGAATGGAAAGGTGAAACTTTGGCTTCCTGTATTTTACAGGATGCAGAGTGTAATCAGAGGGTCTCTCCTCTGTTTCAGGGGAGTAGGGTGTATAAGTTCTCATAAATTGTGGTTTTGCACTGTAATTTATTTAATTTTCCTTCACGATGGTTGTACTGAATTGGTACTGAAGAGGTGATTTTTCAAGTAATCTTTGTGCAAAGTTCATGAGACAAAAGAGTTTGACTTCCAGGTCACTTCTTTCCGGCAGTA
The DNA here is from genome assembly GCA_036023395.1 of Myiotriccus ornatus. Taxonomy (NCBI): domain Eukaryota; kingdom Metazoa; phylum Chordata; class Aves; order Passeriformes; family Tyrannidae; genus Myiotriccus; species Myiotriccus ornatus. The sequence continues at coordinate 40,834,074 of JAYRBT010000139.1, forward strand.
GAATCGCTAATAAAAATTCCGTCATCAGTATGTACTTGATAGCTGAATTGCTGATACATGGTGCAGAATGTAGTCTGCCTCATTTTCTCCTGAAAATGTCAGAGTGCTACTCAAACTTTCAGAGAACAAACACACTAGATACACTGGGACAGGAAAAGTTCGGGCTGGTATGGATTTCAGGATGTGTGAATTTTCATTCCCAGCTACATTAGACCATCACTTTCTCTTCTGTATGTTAAGGATAGTTATAGTTCCCAGTTTTTCAGAATGTTTTGAAAACCATTGAAGAAAAGTGCTATGTAAGAGCTAAGTGTTTATTTTATGTGCTACATAATCTTTTGTTCTAAGTAATAAAAATAATTTCCCGCCTAGGGTAGTGCTGCAAATCCCCAGGGCATAAATGAGGACAGTTCCCATTCACTGTTCGTTAAGTGCTTAGACATTCTTTAAAATTAAATGCTACTTAAAACAAGAAAACTTCTTTTTAAAAATTATTTAGAGAAAAGTTTGGAGAGACACTGCAGAAACAGAACTAAAACTGTGTATATATATGTATATGTCTTATATTTAAACAAAGCATGCAGTCAGCTGGTGAAAACTGCTCTCTGAGCTCGGGTTTTCATTTAATTGGGAACATAAACATATGAAAGTCAAGGCTAGTAATTTGATTTCAAAAGAAAGCGGCTTGAGACAAGCATCAGTCAGAGCTAACAGAAGCCATATGCTAGATGTTTTATGTAAGTGATGTGGTCCTCAAAAAAAAATAGGAAAAGCCTATTTGCTGTTTTTAAAGCAGATCTTTCCTAAAGGAGTTCTAGTAAACCTTCTGTTCAACAGGCTAAACAGTATTTATATGCCTAATTGATGTTAATATATTGTATTATCTCATAGATGCAAGATATTTGCTATTATTGTGCATCAAAGAAGTTTGTTCACTTAAATATAACCACAGACTGCATGTCATTTCCCAGAGCCACAGGATAGTCAAGATAAAATCTGGCAAATTAGAGCCTCCCTGAGCGAGGGGATTTTGGCTTTCTATGACTAGGTCTGCTCAAAATGTGTGCTAGCCTTTTTAAACAAGAGCTACTAACTATCTTCAGACAGTTAAGAACAACAAGGTATGGAGATCATTCTGTCACAGTGGAGGTGAAACCAGAGTGCCCTTTTCATAATGGAGTAGGTTCAAGTGGAAAAGATTCCACTGAATGGAAAAGATTATGGCTTAACTGTTGATAGTCCCTTACAAAACAGAAAGAAAGGCCCTCACATAAACCAATATTCGTTGAACATTGGTATTGCATTTAAAGCCATTTAAATTATGGTTTTATGGACAATTATAGTAATCTTTATAGTTAATTAAATGGCTGTTAAGCTCCCAAATATTTGCAAGCAGGGTGTGTGTTACCCTGACATATGGACTACAGTGTGCTTTGCTAGAGGTTGTATTAACATAAAGGAACCAATACTGAATGTTTTGTATTGATGAGTTATGTAAAGTATAGTTAGTATTTTGGTGGAAACTCCTGGCTTGCTCCTGGTGACAAGAGTCTAGCTGGCAGGGGGTCAAATCTGCAGACTGAATGTTTTCTGCACACTAACCTACAAAGCAATTCCATGCTGAAGGCCTGCTTTGAAAGGAGTGATTGTACAAAGTTACTAAACTAAAATGCAGGCAAACTTTATTATTTTTTTAACTTGTACTTAGCCAATTTTACATTAATAAATTCTAACTGGAAGTGATCCCAGAGGTGGATCTCTGCAGGCTCTTGGCAGTCAGGGGAGAAGGATGGGCTGTTTCTGGGAGTGAGGAGAGCAACTGGTTTCTGAGTTCTTGTCCAAGCATCCCTCTGGGGGCAGGTGAAAGGTTGCGTAGCAAAGCTTCATGTATAAAACTCCTTGAGTCTTCTTCCCACTTCAGGAGGCTGATTATGGTATTATATCCTAAGAGTTGTTCTGGTTAGCTGTGAATGGATCGTTTCCATTCAAGGGAAAGGAAGAGGTCTTCCTTCCACTCTCCCCTCCTGGCACTTGGGTAGGTGGCAATGTGAATGCATGGTTGGGAGCAGGCACAGGGATACTCCTGCCAGGGTGCTTTAGTTTAAGAAATTGCCAAGTCTGTGATGATCCAGATAAAACAATTGAGTAAGTTCACCTGGATGCCCTTGAAGGTACTCTATTCCAGGCAAAGCCAGGACACCAGAGAGCCCATTTCAGTGCCCAATGAACCTGACAAGATTAAACCTCTACTGAGGCCAGTATATGCCAATCTGTTTGACATTGCATTGAACTCAATTTGGTAGTGCTCAGAAGAATACCCATGACACATAATTTCTTAAATTGCTTAGCTAAATCTGCATAATTCTTATCATAATTCTGATGCTTCTTAGACATGAAGCTAATCATTAAAGAAACTGATCCCCTACACAAAGTGCATGATGACTGGTGATCAGAATTGGTAAACTTATGTGTCTGGATGATGACAGAGATTTGGCTATGAACGAGTTTAAACTGACAGCAGATATAATTATTAGTAAATAGGAATATAATAACTGTGATGTTCTTTATCCATTATCAAATGATGAAGGATCAAATGGTGTCTGCTCCCAAGTCATATCTCTCATGTCTCCCTGTAAGCTGTGTGTGATCTTCTTTGCTATTGTCTGTAAAGCATGTGGCAAGAACTTCTAGGTGTGTATGAATAAAAAATGTCCAGAGAAGGTTATAATATAAGGTCATAATTCTGTGGTCTGATAAGAATGAGGATCTTGGACTTTACTGTGTTGAAGCTTGAAGCTGTAAGAATGCTGCTGTGTTGGGAATGCATCGTTGGTCTGGTCAGGCATGATTAAGCGGAAGCAATCAGGAGACAGCATAGCACAAATGTGTATTTTTAAATCATTGTTGTGTCTTGAGTGATGTGTATCACTGTTGTACAACAGATTGTACAGCTGCTGATTGAAAAATATTGCTCACAAGTCTCACTGAGACAGTTATGCAATTTGCTACTCCCACCAATTCCTTTTTTTCCCCCCAAAGTGCTGAGTATAATGCAAGATTAAATGCACTTTGATAATCAGTCTTAGAAGCTGTTCCTCTTGTTTAGTAGACACGATAGGAATATAGAATTAATAGGGCAAATATTGAATTATCTGAATTGTGGGTGAAAGTTTCAATTTGAATTAATTTCCAGTAATTTGATTCATGATTTGATCACAAGGTATTGCTCTGTGGCAGCAGAAGTAAGATGATTTTCTTGAAATTTCAAAGCTATTTAGGTAAAATTTAATCCCTGACTATTGACTGACCTGTGGCCAGAATAGGATTTGTAGTCAAGCACCCCTTGTTCTGTCTGTTACTATTTATTATTCCTTTTCCATTGGCAAAGAAAATGTTTTAGCCTGCTGCTTTCTTCTCTTTGACATCATTGGGGAACTGTTACCACTTTGAGGTACAGAGCAGAATCAAAAAGTATTTTTGTACTTGGATAAAGTACATTAAAATGCACTTGTATATGTGTATTTTTTGTAGTCATGCTGGTATTATCAAATTGTAATTTCTCCTATAACTTTTTTTAAGATCTTTCAATCATTGTTTTTAAAGTATAGGTTAATGAATTCTTTGTAAAGACAACACGAGAAAAGTTACAATTAGGTTAATTTTCAGGCCATCCTGGAACCACTGAAACTTCTCTTCTTAAAAATATGTACTTCATACGAAGGCATTTGACACGTAGATCCAGAAGAGGTTTATTCAGGGTATCAATCTTAAGCTGTTTTGATGTTTTGATGACTCTAAAGAGCATTCTGTGCTTTTTCAGCTGAATGATGATGTTATTCATTAACTGAGCAACATTTTTTCTGATCTTTGTTACTATTAATAAAAAAATATTGTGTCAAGTGGAAATTGTGAAGGTGATCCATACCACTATTCTTTGAAGGGGAGTGAAATGTCTCCTTTTATGTCCAGAGAAATACATAAAATTATTTTGTTTGTGTGGTTAGCTAGTAGGATGTTAAATATGAGGTTCTGCAAGCATGAGTACTAATTTGCTGGCATTTTTCTGAATATGTGTTTTGTACCCTTTGAGAAACTATGTCTGCACAGCATATATCTCCCATTTTCCAAAGTTCACCATGTCTAAGTTTTGAAATAAACTGTTAGATGGTTCTCCATTGTAAGAGTTTTATCTCCAGCCCAGTACTGGAAAGCTCTGAGAATTCTTGCTAGTTGTATCTCTACATCCTTGTTCTATGAGCAGATTTAAAAAAAAAAAAACCGCTTCATTGCACATCTGTTGTCTTTTTACAGGTGATGTATCACCCATCAGCATGTCTCCTATCACTCAGTCACAGTTTATTCCACTTGGGGAAATCCTTTGCCTGGCCATCTCAGCAATGAACTCTGCCCGAAAACAAGTCACACAAGAAGCACTAATGGAGCACCTAACCACCTGCTTCCCAGGTAACCAGTCATTAATAAATCATCGGTCAGATGAGTGCATGTCTGTAAAAGGGCAGTTAAACAATCCCCAGTCCCTTCTGGATGGGGATATTGACTAATCCTGACATGCTAAGCAAAAGTAAAAGGACGCATTAGGGTTCTAATCTTAGAACCTTTTCTTTATTCTTAAACACATGGAGAATTGAGTTGTCTTCGATAAGGCCATTGATGTGAGATGCATTTTGCAGGGTAAATTCCTGACTTTATGTAAATAATAAAAATTACTTGAGGTACTAAACAACAAGCTGTTGGCTTGTTTCTTTTTTTCAGATAGTATCAGAATAAGCTTGTTTGTGATTTTTCTCACATTTTTCTCTATCATAGTCAAAGAAGTTTAGCACTTCTTTAGTAGCTATGGAAAATAAAGCACGTGCCATAGCCAGAGCAGACTTATTTCACCTTGTGGCTTTCAAGCTAGTTGTAGCTAACTCATAAGAGCTCTGTTGACATCATTAAATTGTCCAGTCTCCGTAGAGATAACCTCATTGAGGTCTCTGTGGAGAATTCTCTCTTAAAGAGCAGGATTCTCACATACTGCATGTCTTCTTCCACCTGGGATAGGCTCTCAGTGTGTGGCCTGATGCAAGTTGTAGAGTCCAGTGACAATGATGTGGCTGCTTCAGGCAGAGGTTATATTTAAACTGAAAGGATGATGTCAGCCTGTTTTCCAGGGATTTTTGGATCCTTCTTGTATCCTTCTTGAACACGAAAGTTCTAGCTTTTGCTTCTATACTGCCCTTGCTTGAAAAATAATAAACCAAAGGTTTAAAGATAACTTGACAACTCTCTTCATGACTAAACTAAAAGGACTGGTGAGCCATAGATACACTTGCTGTGTTGATAAATGCTGTTCAGAAGATGTTCTTGTAGGCACTTGATAATACTTACGAAATGGTAAATGGAGATTATCATAGATTAAAGATATTGCAACATCAAAAAGAGGAATCCTGTGAGAAGAATGTACTCTTGAATATGCTGCTTTGCTACTGGCTCTCTGTATCTGGAGCTGGTGAATCATGCAAAATGCATCTTGCAGAGACATTTTAATTGTGGTGCAAAAGCATTGGGCAGAGGTATACTGCTCAAGAGAGCACAGCTTCTTCATTTGTGCTTTGTATGATCCTTACCAAGATGTTTAACTATGCTGTGCCTGAGTTAACAATTCTCTAAAGTAGTTGAGAAACTTCTCCACTATACCTATTTTACAGTTGCAAAAAGCAGATAATGAAAAATGCTTCAGCAGGAAAACTACTGATGCATCTGTCTCATCTAGGCAGCCTAACCATAGCCATGTTTTGATGTCTGGATTTTTTTTCTTACACTTCAGAGCAAGAGTTACTTAAAGGCTTGAAGGTTACATGGCTTTTGCTATAACTGGTACTAAGTTCTGAGATTTTAAAATATAATTCTGGACTGAGAGTTGTGTTTGGAATAAAGTTTTATCTGACATTTAATAATTGCACAGTGGAAAAAAAATACTGTAAGCATATTTTGTAAATACTCTCTCTCCCAGTTTGTAGTTTTGTTTATCAGTAGGTTTTTTATTTCAGTACGCTTGGCTGATTTTGAAAATACTGATAAAAGTTATAAGGTAAGGGATAGAGTGCAAAGAAGTAAAAATTCACAATTGTAATTCCTTTTAATTAATTTCGACAATTTTTTTTACCAAGTCATCTTTTCTGTAAAGCTGTGTTACTAGAAGAATTCCAGAAATTCCAAGTATTCCTTCAATGATTCTATCAATATTTTTGTATAAATATTATTGCATGATGGAAATTATACTCAATTGGTGGCATCCCTTGAGTTTCCTGGGAGCATGATTATCAGTAGACTTGGTGTGTTGTGCTATTCTTGTTAGACAGAACCAAACATGAAAAATAATTCAACAGGCTGGATTATTTTCTAGACACTGCTCAGAAGAAGCCTGAGGCAAGTTAGCACATAGTCTCTTCCTGCCTTTTTTTTTTTTCTGCTAGCCATTGAGATGTGAATTTCTCAAGTCTGAGATAAAAAAAGAGAGCCTCACTTCCCAAAATGTAAAGAAAGTTATTTGAAGGAAAAAAAAAAAATCCACCAAATTATTGTCCATTTTTTTCCCTTCTCTAGAGAAATGCTTTTCTCTTCCAACCATGACATGTTTAGCATAGCAAGCATACATGTTCTCTCAGCATATGACGATTATCCAAAGAATTTCTTCTTTGCAGTAAAGAGAACTTCTTCTTATGCTAAGTGATATTTTTCACTTGTCTACTCAAACTCTCTAATAAATCCGCTGGAGCTTTTTGAGCCCTTGTATTCTCTGTGGCTATTTTAAAATATCTGATGTCCTCTCATATTCTGATAATTTATTTTTCCTAATTAGGAGCTGATGCTCTGAGGGAGAGCATTACCACTGTAGATGTATGTGCTATTGTCACATAAACTCTCCGTATCTCTTCATGTAGCAGCACTTGTCTGCCTGTGTTGTGTGTGTTTTAATGAACAGATGCTTCACTGCGTTTCAATGTGTGGATAAATTTCCTAAGACCCCAGATGCTATTCTCGAAACTGCCTAAGAATAATAAAGCTTTTTCCTCAGTGCAAGGTCTTACAGTTGCAGTCTAGCCCTCTGGTTTGCTGAGCCATTGTGCAGGCGTAAATCTGGGCCATGGCTCTATCTGAAATAAGGTATGCTAATTATTTATAACATCACATAGCAACCACTCCACATCCTTAACTAGTATTTCATGAGCCAATCAGAGTATGTCTTTTATCCCTTGTTAAGCCTTAGCATCAGCTCAGGAGAAAATCATTTTAGCAGATTTAACACCATTTAAATACTACTTGAGATGTATTTTTCATGAATTTATTTTATTCAAAAAGTTTGTAATGATAATGCACATCTTATTTGTGGTTTTTGTTATTTGTCAGGTTTTTAAAAAAGCAAGAGGGCTGCACCTGCACCTGCTCCCATTATTCTCACTTAGAATTAAACAATGAGATGTTTGCGCAGCCTTACTTTGTCATTTACTGACCAGGGTTTAAATCCCATACATTAAATGTAAATCTTTGAAATCCAGTATAAGGAGCTAAGAATGTAACCTCTGTTCTCTGTTTGGCAACCAGACCCTCTTATCTGTATGAACCTGGATGAAGAAAACATCAAACCTTAGTCTGTGCTGCCTTTAATAAGGATATTTTTCTTTTTTCTTCCCCAAATTTTGTCCACATTTTAAGATGTTCAAAATTTCAAAGTAGAAAATACATGTGTATTGGACGAGGTAGGTTGCTTTTTAAGCAAACAGTTTTCTGAAAGCTGGCAAATTCCTCTGACATTCACCTTTATAATTGTTCACTTTCTAAATATGTGAAATATATGTGTAGCACTTAAAAGAAGTGTCTTACATTAACTGAGTTCACCCTAGGTCAGTGTTCTTTGTGAGCAGCAAACAAGACATAATCTTCTGTCTGGAAGCTCAGTGGATGGCATAGTAGACTCTCTTGAGATACGGAAAATGTACATGTCTGATGATTCAGTGTCCAGACAGTTTCTGCTTTTGAATTATTAAACCACTACATAATCTTAAATAACACCACTGCTGTCATGCAATATTTTATGTGCTAGAGTCTCTAAGCTACTGGGTCTTTTTCCTTTGTTTCTATTTAATGGAGGAAGGGAGACCACAGGGAGACTTTTGAATGCAGGGGGGTAGATTGTGTATAGACATGATGTGGACAGATTGCTGTAAAGAGAGAAGTCTTGAGAAAGCCAAGAAATCTGTATTTAAAATAGGAACAATGGGAACTAGAGTAAGTCATTGCTCCTGTCTGCCATGCAGAAAAGCATAAGCTGAGTTTGGTTCTGTTTCTGCTTTTTAAGTACCTGAAAGAGCTCGGAACAAAAAGCCATACCTACTCTTAGCTGGCAACGCTGAGCTTCAGAGATCTGCATCTGCCATCATCACTGCTGGCTTAGTGAACCAAAGAGATGTACAGTATCCTGGGAGTAATAAAAGTGATAGTCTTACACTCCAGAGAGAAGGTTGACATGATTAGCATTACAGTGTCATTGACTGTCCAGGCACAATAATTTTTTTCCCTGGTGTTTATCTGCACATTCTCCATTCACAGGAGTTAGTCAATTAGTGTAACTACTGTGCATCCAGTGTTTAGAGACCCACTTACCCAACACATTGTAGCCATTGTGGTTTACTGGGTGAAAAATATATTTTATGTTATTATTTTAATATATTATTATTTTTGCCTAAATTAACGTAAAACCTCAGAACATCCATTTCAGTCTCTTTCCCTAACTTTTCTGTAAGCTCCCAGGAGAAATGTTTTCATTGCTTTTATTTTTGTTCTGATGTTTTTGAAACATCATGTTAAGAAAAGTCTTATAAATAAAATAGGGATGAAGAGCCATGTTCTCACAAAGGTAAGTACGTGTTGAGGTATTTACTTGTAAGCTCCTGGAAAATGCAATGGATCGGGCAGGTTTATGTAGAGGAAGGAAGAGAGGTTGGCTGCTGCAGAGCAAGTGCACCAGGGCCAGGGTTGGACCCTGCAGTGCTTTTTCAGCATGGGATGGAGAAACAAATGAGCTTGAGTTTCACGGTTATCCACGTCTTGTCATCACGCAAGGCATAATGGAAAAGGGGTGGCGTTACCCAAGCAGACACAGCTGCTCCACAAGAAAGAAGAGATTAGATGACCACTGGTTGTGGTCAGGAATCGAAATCGCTCTGTGTTCCTGTATGTTACCAAAAGCTCATACAGATGACAACCCGCTCACAGGTTGCCACTGCCTCACAATCCAGAGGTAGCTCACCATATTGTTTACTTCATTTCAGAGAATTCTGGGCGGGGGAGGGAGGGGGGTAATAATTTTCTTCCCAGCTCTCTGGATTTCAGCTTTTCCCATCTGTTGCTATTTCTGGTATGTTAGCTCATCCAGGAGTTCTAGGGGGATTATTACATAAAGTGTGGACACTTGCATGAAAAGGAGACAAAAACTATCCTGATTCTCCATATTTTTTTCCAATTTTCATTCTCATTTATGCTTTCAAGTTATATCCTATCTTCACCATTCTTCCTTCCTGTGTTTGGATTGGCCCTGATCTTTCAGCTCTATGGACCATGCATGAAATATATTTACTGCCCCCCTGTACTTCTCCCTGATGCCTTCCATGCTGTAACTGCTTTCACTCATGTCCATGTTATTTCTAACACTTTGCCATTTCCTTGTAAGATTTTATTTACAGGTATGAACAGCATGGTCATGTCACTAGGTTCAAACACCATTCAGAGTTAAGCATAAGGATGTTTACTATGTTGCCTGCAACACGGTTGCAAGGAAGAGGATGAGTTAAGGAGTTAGTACAGCTTCTCTTTTTCTTGTTGCTGATCTTTTGGTGGAGGTGTTGCTGTCATCCTCATGGTTGGTTACACGAGGAGATCAGTGAGCTAGCGGGCTCCAACATGTTGGAGAAGAGTTGGGGACCAGACACTATGGGCTACTGGAGATACTGTGTTTGTGACAGGTACCCGTGGTTGAGATTTTTTCCATCTAAGTTGGCCTGGATGTGAGTAGGGGTGCTGATCAAATGACTTCTTGAGTTCCCTTCCAAACTAAGTTGCTCTTTGATGCCTTGTTTTTTCCTTGGATTACTTTTGTTTAAAAGAAAACTAAGATCCAGACTAAATAATATTAACTTTTTAAATTTAAAATAGACTGTACAAACTTTTGAAAAATATTTCTCTAGTTCTAAAAATGTAAATGAAACCAGTACCCAACATTAAAATGCATTTTAGTTCAACAAAATTTATTGATTGAAAATAGCTTTTTCCACTGAAAACTTAGAAGTATTTTTAATTTTTATTCAGCATAAACAGATTTTTTTAAATAAGCCTGTGAAGTAAAGTTCTTGTTTCCTTAGCTCTAGATGGAACTTACTTCTATACACAATATGCTATCTCAGTATTTTATCTGATAAAGTACTGAAGACTTGGTCCTGCACTCTGAACCCAGCAGGCCTACTGGTAGTGGGAAGACCAGGCTCACAGTGCCAAGTCTACCGTGTCGCATTGGTGCAGACTTGTTGTATTTGTCCCTTTCTCAGTATGCAAGACATGCACTTAGGTGGTGTCCCTCGCATCTCACGCGAAAGGCAAGGAACTCTGAGAAGCACATAGTTAAATCTGTAACTTCCAGCATAATGGAAAAGTGTGTTTGGGTAAGATGAACTGTATCATTCAGGATGTGTGCTTTAATGGGAGAGTAAATCAGTTCAATCAAGTTTGTGATGAAGGGGCAGTTTGAGAGAATGCCTTTTTTTTTCTTTGTAGTACTCTTCTGTGAAAAAACAACTTAGGCATCCAAAGTAACAAATAACCACTGCTTTTTATGTGACAAGGCATTTTAAGAATAGTTCTGGTGAATTGGGATATAAATATTTAGTTGGAAGAAGAATAAAAGTGAAATGTTTCCCCTGACACTTTTATTTTCATTGATTCTATCTTGTACCTTACGGTCACCTGCACAATGGAAGTGACTAGAAATTCTAAAGTTCTGTCTTTTTTTTTTTTTTTTTTTAGCACTTTATTAATGGCCTCCTTTCTATTTAATTAATAATTGAAATGTCTGAAGCATAGGAGATGAGTGGAGAAACAAACAGAGAAAAGAATGCCTAACAAAATGTTTTACTGGAGTTGTTTGCTCAGCATATTCCAGCTTGTACGTTGGAAAAAACAGCTTTTTGTTGGGGAGGGGGAAACCAGAGAGTTCTGCACAGTTTTATGCAGTCCCTGATATGTTTTTACTGTCATTTCTAGGAGTTCCAACACCCAGTCCAGAAATCCTTCGACATACTTTGAATATGCTTGTACGGGAGAGGAAAATATACCCAACTCCGGATGGTTATTTCATTGTAACCCCACAGACTTACTTTATAACACCATCTCTCATAAGAACTAACAGTAAATGGTACCATTTGGATGAGAGGATACCTGACAGGTCTCAATGTACCTCTCCACAACAAGGAACTATAACTCCCTCCACCTCGGGATGCGTCAGGGACCGAACACTACCCAAAAACCACTGCGACTCCTGCCATTGTTGCAGAGAAGACATGCACAGCATGCATGCATCTACCCTACAGAGGAAATCAGCAAAAGACTGTAAAGACTCGTACTGTCCTCCCTCATTATGTCAGGTCCCACCTACTGAGAAAAGTAAAAGTACTGTCAATTTTTCGTATAAAGCAGAGACACTCACAAAGCCTAAGGATGTAGAAAAGCAGTCTAAGAAATTTGGACTCAAATTATTCCGATTAAGTTTTAAGAAGGACAAGACAAAACAGTTGGCAAATTTCTCTGCCCAGTTTCCTCCAGAGGAGTGGCCACTAAGGGACGAGGACACCCCTACCACTATACCTAGAGAGGTAGAAATGGAGATTATCAGGCGCATTAACCCAGACTTGACTGTGGAAAATGTCATGAGACACACTGCACTAATGAAGAAACTTGAAGAAGAAAAAGCTCAACGAAGCAAAGCAGGATCTTCAGCTCACCACAGTGGACGAAGTAAAAAGAGCAGGAATCACAGAAAGTCTCATGGGAAATCGAGGTCGCACAGCAAGACCCGGGTGTCCAAAGGAGACCCATCAGATGGCTCTCATTTGGATATACCTGCGGAAAGGGAGTATGAGTTCTATGATCCCTTGACTCGATCCCCACGGGAAGGCTGTTTTATAATAGAACACAAGGGAGATAATTATATAATGCACAGCAATCCTAACATGATTGAATCTCACTTTCCCATGACACCAGAATGGGATGTGTCTGGTGAGCTGGCCAAAAGAAGAACTGAAATGCCTTTCCCTGAACCTTCCAGGGGAAGCTCCCACTCCAAGGTCCATCGGAGCCACAGCCATACACAGGATAGAAGATCAAGGAATGAGCGGTCCAGTAAGGCTAAAGAACGGTCTAGATCCATGGATAACTCCAAGGGACCTCTGGGCTCAGCAACGTTAGGAACACCTGAAGATCTAGGTGAAGGCTGTAGCCCAGATGACCAAACAACTAGCCAAACTTACATTGACGATAGTACCTTAAGGCCATCTCAGTCGCTCAGTCATCAAAGGGCTCTGATTTCATCTGCAAGCTACAAAGAGACTTGCATCCCTGAAAAAGCTAGTGGCAGTGTAGAAACCCCCAGTTCTTGTAGCCTATTGGAACAAAGCAAGCCTACAGAGAATTTGCCATCGTACAGTGAGCTCAACTCCTGCACAACAAAATCTGCAGTCGATGACTATTTTCAGTGCAACACATCCAGTGAGACTGTGCTGACTGCTCCATCACCACTGGGAAAGAACAAAGAGGATCACGATACACTAACAGGGACAGATGGGCTCAAAAAAATGACTCCTGCAGAAAGACAGTCTCAGCATATTGCAAGGGAAGCTGGGGTGCACAAGGAGGAGTCCCCAAAGGGCCCAAACAGTGGTTCAGCGGTTGCCGGACAAACTCCAGAGGTGATTGCAAACGGGCGGCTGGTTCAACATCATAGTGCTGAATCAAGTAGCCTTGATAAAAGGAAAGAAATATTTAGCAAGGATACACTCTTTAAACCTCTGCACAACACTCTTTCTGTGAATAGTTATCATAAGTCTAACACACCTCTGCTAAAGCCCCATCAAAAGACCCCTTCTGACACATTGCCAGTCAGATGTGAGAAACTTGAACAAGCGATAGTAACCTCAGTCACACAAGTCATGCCCGTTTCTCAGAGACAGCAAGAGACAGCCGGGAACCAGGAGGCCTCCTTCGACTACTACAACGTATCTGATGATGATGACTCAGAGGAAGGAACCAACAAAAATGCTGAGGAAGAAAAGAACAGGGATGACGTTGGTACAATGCAGTGGCTCCTAGAGAGAGAAAAGGAGAGGGATCTGCAGCGGAAGTTTGAGAAGAATCTTACTCTTCTCGCTCCGAAGGAAACAGAAAATAGCAACAACCAGAGAGCCACCCACTCAGCCCGCCTGGACAGCATGGACAGCAGCAGCATTACTGTGGACAGCGGGTTCAACTCTCCACGGTAGGACTGTCACATTCATTGCAGCTTTACAGACTAGGAAGTTCCATTTATAGTTATATGTGTGTGATATTGATGACAGAATGTAGGGCTGTATTAAACAATTTCACACATTTTCAGACAGTGTTTTCTCTAGAATCTTCTATTCAGATGTGTGGGTTTCCCACCATACCGTAAAAAAACAATGACCATTTGTGGCATTGACTCTGTATTAGCTTATTTTTCTGTTTGCTGAAAACCTCCCTGTATCTTTTTTTTTTTTCTGTATTAAACTTGGTTTTGCATTTAGAATAGAAGGGGTGAGCTCATGTTACTCCCCCCTCCCTTTCCCTCTAAGATACTATCAACAAGACTGATGGGAAGACTAGGCATGACTAGGTGGCATAATCTTTGGCTCAGACAAAAAAAGGAAATTATATTGTTTTGTATTTGGTCTTTTTTGTTTGCTTTCTTCACAAATATTGGAAGTATATCTAGTTGCCATTCCAAACTGGTGAGAGTGGAACAGCCACTCTCCCTACAATGCTTAAAGTGCTCAGGATATTTGAACTTCAGAGATGACTCAGTGCTGCATCAGCTGAGAGAGAGGTGCCTTGCTTAAGATACTTGGGAAAAGAGTCCAGATGTTTGCATGTGGTACTGATTAGTAATTTCCATTCCAGAGATTTCAGACATCATGAAAGTCTCAGTGTGCTAGAAGTCTTAAAGGTGTAGGGAGGAGAGAGTTGATGGTATGTTCCCTGCCCTGGAGATTTCACAAGCTTATTTCCAGGTTCAGAATCCTTTACTGCAGCCTTTTCCCGTGTCTCTCTGACCTTTGGCAGTCCTAGTTCCTTGACGGAATGGAGCTTGACTAGTTTTGTTTGGCCTGAATATCAACCCATCAGAGTTCAGAAGAATAACTCTAAGAACACAGAAATAATTTACCGTAGTAGTTTTCTTATAGTGTGTTACTCTAAGCTTAAATTATTTATTGCCTATGTTTAAAAATAAAACCTTTAAGAGTGGGTTTGTTTTAGGTGAAAAAAGGTTGTTTTCTTTTGTTTTTTTTTTCTTTTGGTTTGGTTTGGGTTTTGCCTTCTTTTTTTTTTCTTTCTCTGTAAATGATGTTCTTATTCCACAGAAGTATGTGGGTTTTTACATTTATAAGAAAGGCTTCCTGAAAGACATGTGAAAAATTTTATGTTTCTACACAGGACTAAATTTCATTTTCAGCTGAAGTTCTGTCATTGTGAAATAAATTCCTTTGGATTTGATGGCTACTCCCATTTGATGTCAATGATAAGGCAACAATTAGTGAGCCTCATGCAGCATCCAGTGATTATCAAACTAGAGTAGGCTTTTAGCAATTGTATAATTTTTCTGAGTAAAGTAATGAAAAATAATTTGAGTAAATTGTACCACTTATGAGTTCACTTTAAAAAAAAAACTTGAGAAGGTTTTGAATTTGTTTGTGTTTATTGGTTGTTCTGCAGATTCTTCTCATCTTTCTTACATGCAACTGTTGTATAAAGCTGTTTGCACTGTTCTTTTTTAAATGTAAGCTCTTCCTTTAGTTGAAGTGCTGTACTTGCAGTGGTTTTTGTGGGGGAGTATGTCATGGTGTTTGCTTCTTGCTCAGCCTGCCTTACTCCGCAGAGTATGAGTCACCTCTAGGATAGGGTATCAACTGGATTAAAAATCAGTTCTTGGACTACTTTTATATGCTAGCTTAATATCAAGCTTGTGTTTCTGGTTAATGCAAAGGTAGACATTTTCTTCCCTAATTATTTACTCAAAAGCTAAAATTTCTGTTTAACATAAACTTAGCTAGCAAGAGAACAGAATATGTGAGCATATAGTCTGGATATTCCAAAGGCTTTTTCATGAGCTTTGCATCAAAATTATTAAATTTGATGATTTTGCTGAGTTTTGGTCACTCCTTGGTATAAGTCTATAAAAATAAATTGAGCTGAGGGTGAATTCAGCCCTTTGGCTATAATTACCATGCTGTTATTACTTTCCTACCTTAGAACAAAAAACGTACTC
This sequence comes from Myiotriccus ornatus, assembly GCA_036023395.1. Taxonomy (NCBI): domain Eukaryota; kingdom Metazoa; phylum Chordata; class Aves; order Passeriformes; family Tyrannidae; genus Myiotriccus; species Myiotriccus ornatus. The sequence goes on from JAYRBT010000139.1 coordinate 40,849,681, forward strand.
CATGGCCCTTTTCCAGGAAATACAAAATAGCCATCCAACATCCATCTGGTAAAATCCAACTAGATCTGACAGCATCCTTTAGCAGATGCCTCGGGAAGAGTATAAGAACAGGACATGCACGTAGTGATGTTTCTCAGGTATATTCTTCTAGCGTTCAGTGACGATGTAACTTTCGACTTCTTGCCTCCATCTTTTCATGCAAACTGAAGTGTGCAGCATTGCTAGGGAATCAAAATTACCAATTCCAGACTACGAAAGAAAAGGTATATTTTTAAAGTGTGACAAAGTGAAAAAAGGACAGTAAAACAAAAACCCAAACAAAACCAAACCAAAACAAAAACCACCAAAAGCAAATAAACCAGATGTAGATAAAGAGATTTACAATGGTCATTTGACTTCCAAGTATTTTGTTTCAAAGTTCGTGAGCATACCGATCACCACTGGGAAGAAAACCTCACAATATTTTGTGTATTGCTTTTATGCAAGTTGTATATAGTACATGTTAGCTGTTAAGATTAATTTTATTCCTTTATTCTTAGAGCTTATATAGTACTGTTGCTCCTTTATCATCTAAAGAAAGAGGTGGTCATAATTTTGGCGTTATTTTGCATGCAAAATTCTCACTGCAGTCTTTGTGTATACATGTTGTAATGGTCATTTTGTAATATCAGAATTGAAAATGATTTGGAATTAGTGGTCCCATAAGGAATGATACAATACTGAATCATCTCTGAAAACCAAGGTTTACATCTATTTTCATTAAAAAGCAGAGGGAGAGGAATCAAAAAATGAGCAACAGAAGTGCACCATATGTCACTGCAGCTCACAGAAATCATGTACTATATACATCACCCATTACAGCTGTTTGGAACTTGGACAGTAAGGCACTCATTGGCAGAAGATTATCAGTACCATTTTGATCAATTTAAAATATCTGTGGGAGTTTTCCTAAAGGCATCATCGATTTTCCAGATTCAGTCAGTTTAAGATTATTTAATGTGCCCCTGCATCTAGGCAAGGTGTTCCTTCCTCTATGCCATGCACTGACACATTTCTTGCCTGCCACATCCGAAGCTGTGCATTCCTACTCTTTTCTTGATGCTAGCATTAATTTTTTTTTTTTTCCCCTGAGGGCTGGTATTTAACTGAGAGCAGTCCCTGATCTGGCTGGTTGCAAGGCTTAGTATCAGGGAAGCAGCAGAAACATGTGGCAGGATCAGGTCCACACAAAGCAGGCAAGAGCTGCCCTTTTCAGTAGCAGGTAAATTTAGGTTGATTTTAAACTGACTATGAAACTCTGGTCATTAATATCTTTGGTTCTAGTGCTTATTTAACAACTGCATTCAGTCCTCTAATATATTCAGTAAACATCTCCATAGCAAGTGGTGATGTCATTTTACAAAGAAGTAGGGATACAGGTGAAGAGAACATAAGTGGCTATTTGAAAGCAAATCTCTCTCTGCACAGGAACCCATTATTTGAAGATCCAAAATTAATAAAGAGTGTAGAGAACAAAAAGAGTAGTAGTGATAAAACTAGCCTTAGCACTCAATGACTTAGTTTTCTAAAAGTGTAGACTAAAATACAGGCTCCTCTGCGTTCATAATTAGATATATTAAAAGGCTTAATATTTAAAAGTGCTAAGTCTCGTGTCACTCCTGTGGATAAATGACATGTTAGAACGAAAGAGACATTGTCCATTTTCTGATGAAATAGCAGCACTGGTTGTTCAAGGCATGATCACAGACCAGGCAGTTAAGATTTCTCAGTATCTTGGTAAGTTGCAATTGTCTCAGCTGCAAAGCAAAATTGAAGTGTTACGTTTAGAAGCATTGTGCGTTTAATGTAAAGTAGGACTTTTAGTAAATATTTTTTATATAAAAACAGAGGTGGAAGAGGAGACAACAGAGAATGCTGTGTTACGATTGCTGTCCTAGGTCTGCTTAGTCACAGAGCTGATTTGATGAAGCTACTTTGTGCAAAAATGCATCAGTCAGGAAAGAAAATTAGTATGTTCAAGTGCAAGATGGAAGCTATTTCCTTGGGTGAAAAATCCAGATGCTTGATACTGGTTCAGCTTACACTTTGTATGACAGCTTCAGCTGTGCTTAGTGCTGTACCTGTGTGCTACAGTATGATGACTGCTGAGCACCTCTGGAATGCATTTTGGAGGAACATATGTGTACCATCAAAATGAGGTGGCTCACTGATGTGACATTACATGCAAACACAGGAAACCTATTATAAAACACTCTATTCTCCTTTCCTGTCTGGTCCATAGATATATAGGCATGTCATGTATGAGTGTGTATACATATTTCTTTTCCATTCCAGTACTCGTGAGAGCCTGGCATCCAACACTTCAAGTATTGTTGAAAGCAACAGACGTCAGAACCCCGCTCTGAGCCCTGCACATGGAGGCGCAGGCCCAACGTTCAACTTCCGAGCCACTGCAGACCCACCCACAAGTGAAGCTGAGAAACTGCAGAAACCTGCTAACTGCCTGCAAGCTTCTGTCACTAGTGTCTGATAGTCATCCTGCCTCAGATCGTCTGTCTCGTCCTATACAGCAAAGTTTACGGCACTGGGACTGATGTTTACATCTTTGGGGAAAAATAAAACAAACATCTCAAACACAGTTTTAGTGTTTACTTAAACTGTGCTGCTATGTAGACTAGGGGCAACAAAGAAATCTTTATTTCAAGGTATTGCTTTTCACATTTGCGGCTCCGTAGCAACAGAATAGCAGTAGGGATAATATGTACACTTTTTGCTTCACTTAATTGTAACTGAGCACATATATGAAAGTCTAGACACTGTAAGTGTAATCTGCATTTTCAATGTCCATGCAGTTGCCAACTTCATTTAAAAAAATGCCACAGATGTGTGATGCCCCTGGTCAGAAGCTAAACTCTGCTGCAGAGTTGATCATTTTTTACTTCAAAAACTGAGCCACTGCTGAAAGAAACCAGCCAGGATCACCATGAGGAAAAACAATGCCAAACATGACAAGTGATGACCTCAGCTCTATCTGTGAATTATTAATACTAATCAGTCATTTTCACTGTGCATTTTTGTGACACAATTTTACAAATACCTGTTTAAGCGAGTAAAAGGAGGTTTGGGTTTTGGTTTGATTTGCTTTTTGCTAAGTACGGAGGGTGGGAAGGGAGGTGGCTTCTTCTTTTGTTTCAAAAGTATGAGAGATGTTTACATAGTGAGACTTGCTACTTGACCTTCCATAGTCACCAGTGAGGAGGTGGGCCTTTGCATAGAGGGGGGAGTGGGGAGGGAAGGGAAAGATATAACTGTCATGGAGCCACAATGTGGAGTGACACGAAATATATCAAATGTCTTTGGAATAATTCACATATTTTCAAAAGATAATCTAATTCTTGTGTCACTTCTGGTATTGCAACTTGCCATTAATATAAGAATCAGGATAACTAATTTCTTGGAACAAAAATATCCTTTATGATATAAATGACAAGTATGGCCTGAAGAATTGATTTCTTTCTAGTGGAAGGACATAAATCTATTTTATGTAGCTTATTAAATAGAGTGCCTAAATTAGGCTATTAAAAATAGCATACAGTGTAGTGATTATCAGAGAACAAAATTTAGAGAATTATAAACTTCTGGCCTTTTTATTCAGTGGATGTTATTTGCAACTTAGCATTTTGTGGACATGTCTGATTTCTAGAAATTAGATGTGTCCACTTGGTTTGCAGTAGAAATCTAAGTCCTGTAGGCACAGTACATCCTAATTGCTCTCCCTAAACTGTTACTCCAACGTAATTAGTACTATTCTAATTACTGCAGAGTAAATTCTACAGATAGTTAAACTCCAAGAGTAATTTTTAGGTATAGGGTCACATTCTGCTCTGTCACTCATGCAACCTGGTAGTGCAACGAACTGACTTTTTTATCAGAACAAATAAACTGGTGAAAGAATAATAAAGATACTAAAATGTGCAACAGCCCAAATTGTTTCATATAAAAGGGACGTTTACCCTATCTAGCTCTTGTAGAACACAAGTATGAAACCCAACTGTACATACTAAAATCCAGTATTTTCATCAGGTTCTGGTGACGTGTATTACTCTGTATACAAAGTCATTTGAGCTTCACTTATGTTCTCTATTGTCATCAGAAGTCTTTACTGAAGATTCAGCCTTATGTTACACCGTTGGATATAGTTCATTTACTTATAAAACGGCTTTCTAACTCTGGACACAATCAGTTTCCAGTTCTGTCGAGGACACCCAGTCAATGCACAGGTCTGTTTTCATTTATTTCAGTGTATAATTTCCATTTCATAGGAGCAATACGACCTTTCAGTGCACATAAAGGAAATTATTGTGCTTTTGGTTGGTTATCAAAGTCACTTGGCCTTTAGCCTTCTGCCTTATCATACCTTCCAAGATGTGCTCTAATTACCATATAATGCTTTGCATGACGCATCTTATTATTCAGTGTGTAACTCCAGCCGTACTTATTCCATGCAAACTGTAGAGTCAGAGTTTCTGTGGGGAATTGTCATATACTATGCAGTGGCTGACTGTGATTTTGTTTCTGAGATGAGCTCTGACATCAGTAGTATGTATCAATTCAGTAAATAAAAATGTCGAAACGATAAAATTTACAGTGATGATCTGAAGTACTAACAGCAGTATTAAAATGTGAAGAGCATAAACAGATTTCACCTTTGGGGAAATAATTGTTTATCATAAGCTAATCAGAATTTATGCAGGCAGCTGGTTGTACAGAAGACATCATTCCAACAAAATGCGATAGTACATACCTATGAACTGTATAGTATGTTATTTCCTGAAGTTCCCAGAGACCAGCAGACAACATAAATGTCATATTAATGTTGACATGGCATTGTACCAATATTAATGTGACTCTTAGAATATGGAATGTAAACAGAAGTTTCAAATAGAAACGTTCTAATCTTGATTTATTTTTTTTTTTCCTTTTAAAAACAACAATGGAATATGAGGAAATTCCATCTTGGGGTTCTTGTAACAAAACCACGAGAGTGGAGCTTGAGTGCTTTATGTCACCCTAATCCTTTGATGAAATCATAGCCTTGTATTATGTGGTTGCTTATCTATCATTCTTCTAATGTATCAATTTAAAGGTTTACAGAGTTAGATTAGGTTGAATCTGTATTGTGTTCAACTGTAAAGGGTCAACACAAATCTGTCGGCATTTTGCACACTTAATATGTATTATTATAATACAACATGTTACTTTTGTGGTAATTTTTTTTACACATATAACTACCTCCATGAATTTGATGAGATGCAGCAACATGAAAAGTGTATTGTACAGAGCAAGGTTAAAAACTTCGAAGCATTAGGTCATGGCGTTCTCTTGTGTGTCAATGCTTGCATATGAAGTCATCATGTTTCCATTGCCACAATTTCCTTCTACAGTGTTAAAAAAATGGCTTTCAGATGAGTCACTTAAAGACTTTGACAAGGCTGCATAATTGGGATGAAAGTGAAAGGGAGGCTGAAACCTTCCATCCTCTCCCCAGTTACTGCTAAATTTCTGCCTGATAGAACTTGAAAATGTATCTGTAATTTAGAAAATTAGAAACATCTACAGTCTGTGAAATATGATTGACAGTTTGGGGTTTAACAGGAGACACTGTGGGTATTTTCTTGGCAGCCTTCAGATACTTTGGGCCCTACTCTGCCTCCATCTTTGTCGACATTAGTACGTCATGGTTTTTCTGAACTGGCAAGGATGTTAAAACAGCTCTTCCCTTAATGGTACACACTCTGGTCTCTAGATTGTGTGCATCTAAAACATTTGCTCCTATAGAAATTACCAAGAGCCTTTAATTGACTTTGCTGGGAGCAGTATTAGGGTCCCTACTCAAAGTATGTGCCTGTTGTTCAAAGAACATGGGCGAGTTTCCAAGAAAAATTAAGCTGACTTTTGAAAAGTAGCCAGCTGCAACAAGCCACCTTTCAAGAGGGAAGAAAGATTTTTCCAAAAACCAAAGGAAGAAAGTGGCAGTTGAACCTAAGCAGATCACATTTATATACAAATCCCAATTTATGAACACCATTCAGCAAACCTAGTACCATTATCCTGGTGCAAATTAACATAGAATCATCAGGTGAGCTAATTTTGCCATTGTAAGTATTTCATTTAAAAATTAGAAGAAATCATTAGCCATTTGGCTACCTGCACCACGAAAAATGACTGTTACATGCGAAACAATGTTCACTCAACTTTAAAAAGTAAAAATGTATTGGAAAACAAACATTTTAATGAAAACCATGCCCTAAGTGTTTGCCAGCAGTAGTCATTTTAAGAAAAGAGAACAAGCAAACCAGTATTCAGAGGCCATCATAAACACAAATAATACTTTGCACTTAAATCACACCTTTTTGCCTGAGGGCCTCGAAGCACTTGACATGGTACCGGCTAACCCTTGTGAGCCTGTGAGTTAGGCAGAATTCACTGACCCTGCTCTTTGTCCAGGCCTGCTGGAAAAAAGCGAAGGCTAAGAGTCTGCAGACTAATTAATTAACCAGTTGCTTTCTTAAAGTTACTGGAGTAAGTTTAATAGTTAACCAAAGTGTTCCATGTTTATACTCCGAAATTTTTCTTTTGATGCATTCACTTTAAGTAAGAGAGAAACTGCTTTACAGCCCTGCAGACACTCTTGGATTAGCAGTGCCAAAACCAAGTTTTCGGTCATACGAGTACTGCCAGCACTGGTTTTAGAAACAGTTATGTTAATTAAAAATTTGTTTTTCAAATACATTTTGCAGTGCTTTTCCCAACACAATTGTTCAAATTGTTGTGCTGAGAAAGCAAATAGCACTCCTAATCCGTCGTCCTACCCACAGTTTACAATTCTCTTTACTCTTCTGAAGAAAACTGTACAGTATTAGAGAGAAAAGTTCTATTTTTTACAAAATTCTTTAAAAGGAAAAAAGGTATATATCTAAAATGTTCCCCCCAGCATAAGTAAAGTGCATCGTTCCTGCATGAGAGGCATGCAGTGGACCCACCGAAAGCCAAGCTGGTGCTAGAAGAAAACGGGACTCTCACACTTCTTTTATAGCGGCGCTCTAAACGTTGGTCTCAGATACGTGAGTGTAAATCTGGCTTAACTCCCCCGATCTCCCGCAGATCTGAGAGAGATGGGAATGGGTCGTTAACTCCATTGAAGCTCAGTTCTGAGCTGAGGGTTTCCGTGTTCCTCCCCCCCGCCCCAAGACACTAAATGCAGAGAAGGAGCAGAAGGCCACGCGCACAGACCTGGCTCTGGAAAGGCAGCCTGGGCTGAATCCCTGCTGAAACGCACAGCCACCCAGCCGGGATGCCGTGACAGCCGCCACGTGTGCCCCACCTCGGAAGGGTGATTTCCCATGTGGTGCACTGCCCTCCAGTTGTATAGCGGTTAGAGCCACCCGAAGGATACCCACCCAGAAGTATGAAAGGGCCCTTGGAGTAATTGGCACAGATGTTACTTTTATATGTGGAGGAGATTTAAGTTTAAAGGGATCATAATTCTGCAGGTAATTTTCTGTGAGTGACTGAATGTGGCTGTTGCTTTAGGTTTAAATGAGTTAATAAATGCAAGTGGGACTTACTGTATGTTAGAAGGGAGTTTTGCAGCCAAGACTGCCTTGTATAAATGTGTTTGCACTGAAAAAAAAATTAAAAAATTACTTGGTCTCTGGTTGCTGTAAAGGTCATCCAAGATGGATGTTCTGTTTATATTGTATAGTATTTCATATGAAATAATTGCAGTTCATGAAATGTCTTCCCTAACGTTACTGATTTATAACAGCACATTTGTAACATGGTTTTTATTGTGTCAGTGTACCATATTGTAAATGATGATTACTTGTCATGCTTAGTATAATAATTTAAAGGAAAAAAAGGACAGGGATTTTTGTAAGTCTATATTTGAAAGTCCCTCCATATGGTAATATTGTGTTCATGTTGTTTATGTAGTGTTGTGTGAAATATCCATTTTGGATTGTGTTACTTTTTAAGATATTAAATAACATTTGGCTATATGTTCTAAGTGGATTCTTTGCACTCATCGGTGTTTCTAGAGGATATACTTACATTTCATTTTAGAGAATATACTTACATTTCCATTTAATATGCTGTTTCGCTCCTTCACGTAGAAACCTTGCACAACAAACCAGAAATCTCAGAAAACCAAGGGTCATAACAACTTGCTGTGTTCCCCTACACTTTATAAAAGCTCTCTGGGCCATTAAGTAAGAGTGTAAGGGAGAAAATTCACCAATTTGAAACACGCTGGTTTGGACTGGACATGAAGGTGACATGCTATTTGTAGTCTTTGCTGGTTCTCCCTCATCCGTCTGCTTCCTTTGTAATCCCTCTCCATGAAACTGTACATTTTGAATTACAAGGGGGAAAAAAGCCAAAGCCAGGCAGGGTTTGGCTAGGGCTTTATGCTAACAGTGTCCTAGTGCCTTTCACAGGCAAAGTCAGTTTTGCCTGTTGGTCAGAATTAGACTTTCACAGCTTTTTCAGTATTGCTGGAGAAGTTTGCAAGCACTGTTTCCCCTCACAGAGAGCTTTGTTTCTGTTTCTGTCCTCACGGTGCGCTTGTATTAGGCTGATCAGAAAATACTGTTGTCCAAAGTCATCTCACTTTGCATCACACTTTGCACTTTAAAACTTTCTTGGAAGGCTGGCTTGAATTCTCTTTATACTTACTCTGACAGGTAAACTGAAGATCTTGAACAAGTGACATCTTTTTGGTGAAACATGACCTTTAACATTTTTCAAATGTCTAGAGCTGTTGCTTGGCAGAAGTAATACTCTTGATTTTAGATCATGGCTTTCTGCTGATAGCACTGAGTAAATTTCCATCCCTCTGTATCTGCTCTATAAGATAACATTTTTGAAAGATCTTCTTTCTGGATTTTTCTTTCATCAGCCTCTCAACTGTTTCTTGTCTGTTGTTTTCCTCACAACTTATTTTCTGTAATGTCCTTCTTCCAATGAATCCCCTCATCTTCTGGTCCTTTCTGACATTTATTCTCCTGGTATATGAAGGGAGAAGGGTTTTGTAGCAGTACAAGATGCTGGGACTTTGATAGCTGCCCATGTTTTTGTGTGGAGATGGCTGAGCTTGCATTTATAAGCAACTTCCTGCTATGCCCCTAGGTCCTCATGTTTAGCGAAGTATTTTTAGCCCAGCTGTCACAGAAGTGATGAATAGGGACTGGGAATGGGAAATCCCAAGTATTTTTTTTTTAAGAATCTTTTTTTTTTTAGTCGTTCATTCTAATAAGCACATAAAATCTAACTCTGTTCTGCCAGCTATGTGAAAGTAAGCAAACAGTAAATGGATTTACCATCATGTTTGTGCGTACACTGAAATAGTTATGTACTCTGCTTGACTGCTTGCTTGCTTAGGGAAACTTGAACCCTTTTGTTTTGAGTTCTCTCTGTTTTTCTCCTCTTGTCCCTCTGCTTGATGCTGCTAAAATTAAGTAGTAAATGCTAAAGAGGGTCTATCTGGCAGGAAGCTGCAAAAGTAGCGGCTTCCAATGTGTTCAGTAGTACACTGGTACCAAGAAGACAAGCAGGAGCCAGCGGCCTCTCCCATGGATGTAGGCTTTTCTCATGCAGCAGTTAAAAGGTACACCAGCACTGGCACTTCAGCTCCAAGCAGGACTGTGCTCCAGCAAGGGCTGTCCTGGTTGCCCGTGCTGACTGTGTTGCAGTTCCAATTGCAGTCAGTCAGCCTTGGCGCAGATGGGCCGCAGCACTTGCTGATGAAACTTCTGTGCCAGAAGGTGCACATCAGGAGCACAGCCACAGCACTGCAGCCCTTTTGGGTCTTACTACCTTGGCTTTTGGAAAATGAGGACCTAGGTAATTAACTTTACAAAGTTTGAATGTAAGTCCCATCCCATCACCCATGTACGTGGAACCTGCCCTCCCTATGTCTCCACCGTGCACATCACTACACATGTACCACTGGGCACTGACTGCAAGGAGCTGCCATCAAGCTTGCAAACTTGAGGACTCAGGAGTGCAAACCTCCAGGCCAGATGAGCTTCAGGATTGTGGGCAGTGACTGGGACAAGGACAGCAGACTTGTCTTTCTGGCTATGGCAGGTGAATGCTGCCCCTGCCTCCACAGTAAGACCCCCTCTGCCCTCTGCACTGCTGTTCCTTGAAGCCCAGGGGCCTTGAACCAAACCCCGAGTCTCAGCTTCCTGGTGAGCTGTGGGGCCCCAGCCCCTTGCTGCTGCTCACCCCCAGCATGGGGAGGCCATGGTGGGGGAGAGGCTCTTCTCTGTCCAGTTTAGTGTGTGCCTCTGGCTGGGGCCCAAAATGAACCTGCCAGGGAAGTCCTCTTTAGCATCCAGCTGCAGCAATTTAACATGATTCTGTGCAACGCAAGCTGGTGAAGAAACTATCTTCTAACCATAGTGTTTTATTTGTAAGTACTCACCAGTGGACCCTAGAGATTTATTATTAATTCATGATAAAGAAACTCAAGAGTCCCCAGATCTAAGGCAGGCAATATATTTATTGTTCCTCCCTAAAGATAGACACTTTGCCTTTATGGCTTTATTATTATCTATAAGCCAGTATGGAGAGACAGTATCTCTCATGCCTTGCTGTTAGACAGCAAATAACAGTTTCACCAAATCACAGCTTGGAAAAGAAAAAAGAAAGTGAGAAATCCACTTATTTTTGCAGACAGAAATAAGAAAATAAAATCACAGAAAACTAAAGCCTTACAGAATGACAAACAGCTTTGAAAAACTTTCACTGAGTTTAAAACATTCGCCTGGAGATGAGTAGACTTTCCTTGATCCAGAAACTAGTAATAGACTATTGCCTTGAAATATTTAGACCACTGCAGATTTCTGAACTGTTTGTCTTTCTTAAAATTAGTTTCTTGGTTTGTTGCTGAGGACAAAGTTGCCTTTTTTGGCACTATTAGTGTGGGTTAGTAGTGGGTCATCAGGTCCAGTCAGTTGAGACCACCAGCTTCAGTCTCAGAGCAGAGCAACTGAGTTGGTCCCACAAAGACTACTGGCATTTGTTTTTTGGTTAAAAAAAAAAAAAAAGACTGTAATCTCTGGACTATACTGACGTAGTGTGTGAATTCTGTATCTCACAACTGCTGCCTTGTGCCATGGATAACGCAGTCAGTGGTGCAACCCTGGCACGGGTGTCTATGGTGGTCAGCCGGCAACCAGCTTCTTCCCAGATTTCTTCCAAACTGGGATCTCTGCAATTCGAGGGGAAGAGAAGGAGGGTGGATACCTTTCATCAGAACGAGAACAAGGGAACTGGAGTATCAGGGCTTAAAAACTCAAGAGATTTCACCAAAACAAAGAGGAAAACTCAAAGGCAGAGGAATGTGAGGTTGCACTTCAGTAGCTGGGGAGTCATAGTTGGGACCAGCAGTTGGAGAAGAAATAAGAAAAAATCGTTACATTATATGGAAGCCGAAGGATTCTGGGCTTCCAAAAGTCAGCTGAGGCAGGGAACTACACATGCCTGCTTCGTGGTTTATACAGACCTAAAATAAATAGCAACTGATACTGGAATGTTCTGACATGTGTCTGTAGTTGTGCTGAAAGGATGTGGTGTCCCTGAGCAATGTCCAGCCAGGAGGCAGGAGACAGGAGGCAGTGCAGCCACTGAGGGCAGCAGGGGCTGGGTTCCCTGGAGGTGCCCCATTCACAGGCAGAGTGGGGTTGCAGAAAAAGGGGTGGAGAGAGATCCCAGCAGGGCCACCTGGCAGTGCTGCCATGGGGATAATCCTCTCTGCTGCCCAAGTGCAATGGCCCTCCTTACTCCTGGTTAACTCCTGGTCTGAAGAACAACTTGACATGTTTCGCCCACTAGGTAGGAACTAGGCACATCTTGCAAAACCGGTGAGATGCTTGGCACTCCTGGAGATATTTCCCTTTACTAAGGCAGCCCCCTAAAACACAAGTTGTAATTGCTTGTCTCAACATATCAGCCTTCCCCCTCTCTGTGTGCACAGGTTTCTGCTCCTGAAGGTTTTGGTCATCCTCAAGACACCCATATTTGTCTTGGAATAAAACCTTCTCACTTTTTCCCCCTCCATTCCATGCAATAGCTTGCAGTTTGTTCCCTTGTGAAGGCTGCAGAGCACTTCCAAGTTTATTTTGCATCCTAAAAAACATCTTCTCTCTCCGACAGAAGAAGGTCTGTGATGCATCCCAGATATTTGCATGTGGCAGCAGTCTCCAGAGAACAGATTACAGAAGGAAGATGGATGGTCAACCAACAATTGCTTCTCTTACCACTTCTCAGACGCAGAGAAGTTTTGGTACTGGCTCTATTTGCCACACTAGTGTATGAAGCCATTTAAACCACTCGTAGGCATCTCCGTTTCTAGCTGTGATTGTCATGGAGAACTGGAGGGGGGACACAGAACAGCTTCAGATTAGTATGTAAGATTCATCTTATATCTTGTCTTTTTTTACCTACTGCCAGTTCCAAATTAGCCTGTTCCTGTCCATTCAAACAGAAGAAAAGCACTGGCAGAGACCACCTCGGCCCTGTGACTGCTGTTTTTGTGCTCAGTATAGCCTCTGGCAGTCTTAGTGGCTCTCCCTGGTTGCCTCCTTTCTCCCACCCTTGCAGGATTTTTGGCAAGGACTGCGTTTTGAGGCTGGGTTTGTTACCGGCCAGCTGGGGCCCTCCTCCCTGGCTGAGACCCTGGATGCTGAGCTCATTATAAAATAATTTATTCAGTCTTAGGATGCGTTTTTCATATGAAAGCTCTTAGGCCACAGAGGGTCTTGTGCTGCAATGACTGCCTGTGCTCAGGTACAGAAGTACTGTGAATGGCTATTTTCCACAGTGAAGCTGCTTGTCTGCCTTATTATTTGACATTCTGGCTAGGATGGCACTGTCACGACCCGTGCTGGTGACAAGCAGCAAGGCTAGTGGTGGGGGGTGGACACAGAAAAAGAGCTCCTTTTACACAGAAAATTTCCTGTGCTTCATCAACACCATGCTGAAAATAGGGCCAATGAAAATAAGATTCTTTTTTCAAGAAGTGGCTTAAATACTCAGCTTCACAGAGACAGGCAAGCAGCTGAGCAGCTCTTCACTAGAGATCTTTTTAGTTAGAGGTTGAAACTGGTAAAGACCTTGCCCACTCTGCCATGTTACTAGCAGCCTCAAATGAAATGCTGTTTTGCTCAACTTCCTGGAAGCATGCCAAAGCTTAACATTAGTGGGAACAATCCTTTCCTTGGGGACAAGGGGGAAACCCCCCAAAAAAAGTCATCTGAATCAATCTGTGCTGACAGCTTTTTCTGAGAAGTAGTCCATACAATTCACAACGAGAAAGAGATTTGTATCAGCAAATTAACTTTGGAACAACAGACTTTGAAAAGGCAAATGGGACCAGTCCCCCAGCCTGCACTGTGGTAGAAGGTAGTTTCTACAGAAGGTTGTCCCGGTGATACCTCACACCCATTGGATGTGTGGAGAGAGGCAAGGTAGGAGTAGATGTGGGAGGAACAGCACTGAGAAATTGTGATGACAGTCATGGTGGCATCATTTTCCAAATGGGTTGAGGAGCTCTGGCTTGTACTGATTCATAGTTTGTTTGCATGGCACTATTTTTAAATCTGCTCACAGTTCCTAAATGGTAACCCTAATGGCAAATTACAAATCCCTCATAATTTGTCATGTGTCTGAATTATTTTCAGTGGGAAAAATAACCATTTTCTTAACTTATTCAGAGCTGTGAACACTGGAGACGGTGGACTGATCAGAAACAATGAAGCACTGTATGTGACAACTGACTGGATATTTCCTGCTGGATTGGAGCAGACCTGGCTCTCACTGGAGCTGATTTGGGAAAATCCACCCTTGACCTCAGCTCCTTGCATTTTCTATCACAGAGCATTGCAGACATTTTCAAAGGGGCCCAGGCCATCTGCTCCAGACATCCCCGAATGCAGCTGTCCCCTTGGCACCATGGGAAGCCGTGTGATACACAGAGCAGCAGCTTCTGCAGCTTTTGGGGTCCTTCAGTGAGTGGTTCATTTGGAGCCTGTCTGCAGCAGGCATGGGACAGCTTTGAGGGCAGTGGAAGCACATGGCTGTCACTGCTTAGCCCATCCTATCCTACATGACAAGGCACTTCACCTGCTATGGAGCAACCCCCTTCAGAGAGCCGATTGTGTTTCAGTCGCCTCAGCTCTTACACCATTAATTCCTCCATCCTCCTACTCTGTATTCATTTCCTAAGATGCTCTAGCTGTCACATCTGCACACTTACCAGCTGGTTTCCCGTTTTTAATTGCCCTCAGAGGGCTTCTTCAAGAGCCACACCTGCTTTTGTGTGTGTCTTAATTTGTCACTGTCCAAACTGGAGCAGCGAGCATTTAAAATTCAGCCTCTATGAGTGTGTTGTATTTCTTCAAATGCTTGATTAATTGCTAGGCCTTTCCAGGCTGCATTCAGCTATTTCTGCATAAAACATAGTCTGTCTTTTGCTCGAAAGCTCCCCACATCATGGATATTAAATACTGTCTTGTCAGTGGGACTTAGGTTTGTTCATCCCATTTGTTCTTGCAGAAAAAGGTAAGAAACAAAAAGAAAGCTCAGGGCTCTCTCAAGTTTATTCTGTTTAGAGGGGGGAAAATAGTTATTTTTCTTTCCCAAAACCGTTCATGTAAGGAAACAACTGAGATTAGGGCTGGAGAGGATGTTCCAGGTCATCCCACCCAGTCCCTGCAGTTGTGTAAGCAAGCAGGTTGTACAATCCAGCTCTTAAACTGCTTGAACTCCACCTTAGAAAACATTAGGGTTTGATTTTGTTTGGTTTTTTTTTTTTTTTTTTTTTTTTCTCTTTAACAGCTGCTATGGGAATGCTGCTTTAAAATCTTAGTTTTAAGACCAAATTTATTTCTGTGTTCTGTCCGTGCTTGGAGAAACCCTCCATGGCTGGGCAAGGGGAGCTTTTCCTCGCTTCTACAGCATCTTCTCAGACGGAACATGTGCAAGGTGTGGGATGTGTTCAACGGGGTTATGCCTCTCCTACCCCACATGGGTTACCCTGCTGCCACCCGCTGGATGCTCATGGACAATTAATGAGCTGAAAACCACCTTGCTGCCTACTCTGGCAAACACAGAAACAAAATCTTGCACCCCTAAGCTCTGCCAGTATGGAGGACATGGAAAGAGTACTAAGGGAGAGTGAGATTTACAGACGGACGGGATGGATGGTTACATAGTCAGGCAAATAAGCATTTTCAAAAAAATCATTTTGAATTTGTCAGAGCCTCCTTCTGCCCAGGGATCATGTAGAGGGTGGGAGGCACCTATCAGAAATCAGAAACAGGTCCCCCTGAGTCCTGGCCTGCAGGGGTAAAACTAACCTGAATAGGGGAGCACATAACAGTGAAGGCAAATATACTGGTTGTTCTAATGATGTAGGATGAGCAGCATGTGGGACCACTGAAGAAAGGCTAAAACTGCCTGTTATGGACACGTGGCTCAGTTGTATACATTCATATGGCCAGGAGCCCTCGCATGGAGGGAGCCCAGTGTGAACAGCAGGTTGGCTCAGTGTTTGACAGGGATTGTGGATGATCCCCTGTGAGCCCTACCCGCACTTTGCAGCCTTTGCAATGGCTGGTGCCACCTCAGCCTCCCTCTTTCTATCTGGCGAGGAAGCAATTCTAGTGTCTCCAGCCAATTTTGAGGCTTAATTAATATTCACCGAGCAATATATCTAAGTGCTGAGTAACGTTTTAGCGTATTATTAATTTCTTGAGAACAGAAGGCTGCTCAAGTGCTGTCAGTTTCCACTCCTGCAGCCTCAGAAAACTGGTCATGTGGGTGATGCCCACATGGTTCCAGCAAAGGATGCTGACATTTTGGGGCTGGCTGCCTGCAACTTCTCGGTGAGGGACACGGGAACACTTCCTGTGCATGCACTGGTGCCCCTTGCTCCTGAAGACTGCTACAATCCTGATATTAAAATGCCTCATTTGCTGTGACTAAGGGAGGAACAAAATGAGCTCTCCAAAGCCTAGCTAAGCCCTGATCTGTACTGAGAAGGTGTGGAAGGCAGGCACTGCATCTTCCCCATCTCAGCCCACTCTCGTCATCCCTCCTCACCTTTTCTTTGCTGTCTGTGACTGCTTTATTCAGTTCCCCTGTGCTGACAAAGGCTCAGAGTCCTCATTGAGGCGCTGCTGGGACACCTGACCTGAGGATGCTGCATTCAACCTTGTGCCAAGCTGCAAGTGATCACGAGTAACGAAGCAAGAGCTACATCACTCGCCCTTGCTGCCCTCTACTCCCCGCTTTTTTGTACGTATTTTGTTTCCCACTGGTGAGATCAGGCCTTAATGACAACATAGGCAGCTGGAGGTGCAGCCCCAAGTCCTGACAGTGGGGAGTAGATCCAGGTAGTTCCTCTCACGGGTCATTAAGGGCCACGTATACAGGTGGGTCTCGCGGAGCCTACTCATCCTCCTGTGGAAACCGGGGCAGGAGCAGGCGGGAGGTTCGCTCAGGTTGCTGCATGGAGGCATTGGGTTTGGGGCACTGCACGAGGAGGAATCGCCCACAGAGCAAAGGGCAACACAGAGAGTCAAAGGGGAGAAAGAGGAGAAGCTGCGGCGAGACACACAGAATGAAGGAGAAGTCCCGATCCTTCCTGTCCTTGTCAAAGTAAAGGATTCCTTCTATCCCAAAGCCCCTGTTTGCCGGGAGGGGCCGCGCGGCCCCCGCTGGGATCCCGGGGCTGCTCCGCCCTGCCCGGGCACAGCCCGCCCCTCTCACCGGGCACAGCCCGCCCCCCTCACCGGGCACAGCCCGCCGCCCTCACCGGGCACAGCCCGCCGCCCTCACAGCCCGCCTCCCTCACCGGGCACAGCCCGCCACGTCCCTCACAGCCCGCCCCTCTCACCGGGCACAGCCCGCCCCCCTCACCGGGCACAGCCCGCCGCCCTGTCCGGGCACAGCCCGCCACCTCCCTC
>JAYRBT010000139.1:40866816-40886616 GCA_036023395.1 Myiotriccus ornatus
CACCGGGCACAGCCCGCCTCCCTCACAGCCCGCCGCCCTGCCCGGGCACAGCCCGCCCCCCTCACCGGGCACAGACCGCCGCCCTCACAGCCCGCCGCCCTGCCCGGGCACAGCCCGCCACCTCCCTCACCGGGCACAGCCCGCCCCCCTCACCAGGCACAGCCCGTCCTCCTCACCGGGCACAGCCCGCCACCTCCCTCACAGCCCGCCGCCCTCACCGGGCACAGCCCGCCGCCCTCACCGGGCCGCGCCCTGGCAGCCTTCGCCCTGCAGAGGGCGAGAGAGGCCGCGAAAGCAGCGTGTGAGGAGATCTGTGTCAAGGTCAAGGGGTAGTGGGGAGAAACTGAAGGATAGGAAGTTCCACCTGAACCTGAGGAGGAACTTCTTTACTGTGCAGGGGACCAAGCACTGCGACGGGCTGCCCAGAGAGGTCTGGGGAGTCTCCCTCACTGGAAATATTCAAGAACTATCTGGACACAATCCTGTGCCACATGCTTTTGGATGACCCTGCTTGAGCAGGGAGGTTGGACCACATGACCCACTGTGGTGCCTTCCAACCTGACCCACTCTGTGGCTCCATGATGTCCACTCCCAGGGCCTGTCAGGCCTTTCCCCCTGCCCACTGCCACCTGCCCCCAGCCTGCCGAGTCGATGGGGCACATATGGGTGTTCCAGGGCTGCTGCTGGTGGGTGTTTTCCACCCCGGAGCGTATCTTCAGACCCCGCAGGTAGCAAGTTCTGGCCAGCCAGGGCAGCAACAGTGGGCTTGGTGTGGTGGTGCGGCTGCAGCAAAGAATTCCCTGCATCCTGGGCAGCCTTTGGGCAGATTGCCTGGCTGGAGCAGGGAGAAACCAGGACAGGCCTGCTGGCAGCTCATGGTGGTTTCCAGATGAAATTGGCCTGGCAGTGTGGAACTGGATGTCATTGATACAGATCTGCCAGATTTTGGATACCATCGTACTGGTTTGCAAGTCCACAGCAACTTCCATGTATTTGAAATGCTATCAGAATAATCCATAGAGCTGTAAACATCTCTATAAAGATGGAGAATTACACTGCCCAGTCAACTGTAACTCTGAAATGTTCTTATTTTTGGGCACTCCCCAGTAACCTTCCCTTAACTTAAATGTGTTTTAATACCTGAAGAAAAAATGTTTTTCCATGTAGGTGAAAGTTGGCTTTCAGAACAGCCATTAAAGCCTCCTTATGCTAAAATGGAAGGTTTAAAATTTTTCCCTTCATTAGGCCGTGTTTTCTTTTAAAATTCCTGTTGGATTTGCTGCCGCCTGCCCTCTCTCCACAGCCCCGCAGGGAACAGGAGGCAGGGAAATATTACAAAAGGGGCTTTTCCAAAGCCTTTCAATTCCTAGTGCCCAGAGCTCATTTGGTCTGCATCTCCCCCTGAGGTGAGGGGTTTAACATCTAACAGATGTTTTGACTTACCTGTTAGAAGGTAACCAACACCACAAAATCTTTTCCTTCACCCCTTAGTTGTGAAGTCCCCATAATTATGGAGGGCTCAGGCCAGTGTCTGGGCCAACAGGAAAGTCTCCATGAGGCTGCAGTCTGTGCAGACAATGTGGGCTGCATCCTGAGGGATGCTGGAGGGGTCATCCGCTGAGCCTTGGCCAGCTATGCCATTTACATGGCCACCAAGCTCACTGATAGAAAGGCTTAGCTTATTTAGGTGTGAAATTGCCATTTTTGGCACAGTTACAGGGAGCTGACTGAGGCTGATTCCCATGCGGTCTCCGTGCAGGCAACCCCTCAGCACCCTTCTGCTCGCAGGACCCATGCTCGTGGAACACGAGGGGAGCGTCTCTGGCAGACTTTGGCAGCGCTGCTGGTTTGAAAGGAGTCCTGCTGTGAATTAAATGATTCACTGGCATACCCAAACTGATTCTCCTCAGCATCTACTCCCTGCCCCTGTGGTCAGTTAGCATAAGGGAAACAAGATAAATTCCACTGAGTAGATTTGGAGACTTATTAGTCTCTTTACTGAACGTTGTTGGTTTGTGAAGCTTGAAGGGTGAGTAGGTCCCCTTGTCCTTGAGATCCATAGTGTTGGTTTTCGAGGTCTTATTGCCATTTGCACCATCTCCCCCTGGGAACTGGGGGCTCTGGAAAGCCTGAACCAGTGACAA
Source organism: Myiotriccus ornatus (assembly GCA_036023395.1). Lineage (NCBI taxonomy): Eukaryota > Metazoa > Chordata > Aves > Passeriformes > Tyrannidae > Myiotriccus > Myiotriccus ornatus. The sequence continues at coordinate 40,868,961 of JAYRBT010000139.1, forward strand.
TTCACTTGATTTCTGTGCAAGCAGCTGATCTGTTAACACAGTGGGCTTGGAGAAGTGGGCCTGGAGAGAGCATCCAAGGCTCACCCCTCTTCTTGGCAGAGCAAAATGTTTTGTCATGTCCATGGGCTAGTGTGAATTACATGTCCCCGGAGGGATGTTCAAAAGATTAAACACTGAAGTAGATCTGGAAAAAAGACTACGTATACAAGCTACAGTGTCTTATGTGATGTATTTAATGTCCCTAATTTACATGCTGACAACTTTGCCATTTCTAAACAATGTTTACATTCATCTTTCTGATAATTAATCAGCACAAGCTTCAAACACTGTTTATCACACTTTGATGCAGCAAAGACAAGAAAGGCAAGGTGTTATGGGGCAGTTTTTGGGTTGTTGGTTGGTTGTTGTTTTTTTTCAAAAATCTTACAATATTTACAAAAAGATGCATTTTTTTCCAAACACCATTCTTAGGATTATTCACTCATTCACAATCAGTCACTGTATAAAAACATCATTCAGAAATATGTTTTAAAATACACCCACTTCCATTGCATAGTATACAGAAAAATAGGTGAGAGATAAGACACTTGATTTTTGAATGAGAATGTGAACTGATTCAGAGGTACAACATTTCTGAGGAAGAAAGATGCACTTTTCAAAAAATAATGAGCTGTGGTTTTCACGAAGCTAATGATCTTCTTAAAGATCTACTATCAATTTCCCTATTGCAGACCAAGTATCTTTTACCATACACACAATGCTTGCATTAAGGTCAAACAAATCATATTGCAATTATGCAAAAAGAAGATTTACTCTTCACTACTTGCATGTGGACACTGACCAAAATGAGTTACACAAAGTACTCACAGGGATCAGTGTTGGTTTCATGTGTCATGGCCCATCTGTGAAACAACTCAATGGACCCAATTTGTTATTTCCAATTTCTGCTTGTATAACTGAGAAGCTGAATATACCCTTATACCTTTAGAAACTTTTCTTCTCTGTAAAGAAGATCTTGGGTTCTGCTCACTGCAAAGAGTTAAAATGGCAGGCTATGGAGGGATTAGGCACTGATGGCATCTATCCTGTTGATTTTCAAACAAAACTTGGTAATTTGGTTATCTTGCATGCTGATATACTGATTTTTTTATTTTTATTTTTTTTTCCTTTAAAACTGTGCTCCAGTGATTTCATTGAGCATGGTCCATTAAAGAGCAACAGGGAACTCTGAACAATAGGTGCTTGTTTTACAGCTACTGCAAATGTTTTGAAAGCACTAAACTGTCTTTTATACTCAACAGTCTAATAACAAAGACTGATTTTCTCCCTTTTTTTTCCCCAAATGATTTGATGGTTCACTTGAGCTTTAAAAACACGTTACATAAATCTTTACAGCTATTACAGAAGTCTTTGTGAAGTTTAATTTGGTGGTGGGTTTTTTTTTCCCATGGTGTAATCATTCACCTTAAATGTGCTGTACATATACCTGGATCATGCCTGACTCTGGATCCATAAGAGTAGTAAGTCCTAGAGATTTGTTTCGCATGGGGAGGGACCTAAATCCTTCCAAAGGCAGTTTGTTGCTGAAAGTTCCCGAGGTATATCAGATAAAGCACTGTGCACTTCCAAAGGCACCTCTGGCAACAGGTCTATCCTCTCCTGCTATTTAATCTACTGTTACAACTTTGTTTGTGCTTGATAGTATGTGGTGGAAATAATCACTAGGATTAACTGGGAGGGTGGGAGATCTATGAGTGCTTCAGAATAAAGAAGAATGTGCTGGTCACCCAGCAGAGGTGTAGAGAGCAAGAGCTGGTACAAAAACGGTAAGTTTCAAAAAACCTTCAGAAACGCAATTGAGTACAAAACACCAAAACCTGAGCAGATGATATTATCTTCACCAGGAAAAGCCAAGAGGCTGTTAAATTCAAGGCTTCTTCATCCTACTTTCTCCTTACCCTTGTGTGTCCAGATGCCTCTTCATTTTCCCACTGCTTTTGAAGTGGAGGATTTCTCTTGCTCTCCCCTTTCTCAGCCCTCCCCACCGCTGTGGTCCATGAGGAAAGCCAGGCCCTGGAAGCATCCAGGACCAAGACTCACACTGGGGAGAATGAAGAAGGAAAGGCTGAGAGAAGTAGAATGCTCTCACTGCTCTCCTGCCGACCCACCTGTCTTAGCATTATGGTAACTCGGCAAAGTTCTTGGCTCTTTGAAGAATGGGTCAGTATAGACAGGGCTTGGCTGGCACTGTAAGGAGATGGGGCTCTGCTGGTGATGCAGATGGAGATGGAGAGAGGCAGAAAGAATGCAGTTAAATGCAGAGAGGTCTGTCTCCACTCCTGAGCTTCTCAGTACCAGGAGCCAGGGTGAGCACCTCAGAGAAAGACACTGTGAGGTGTGCTTGATACTCTGAGATCCCCACGAGCACCCACCAGAAAATATTGTGGATAGCCAGCCAGGATTCTGCTCTCATTGCCAGAGCTGTAAATCTAGAGAAACAGCACCAGCTTCCCTGGCTGTGTTTGGAGCATGTTGTTGTTTGGAACATGTTCCTGTTACAACCACTGTAAATGCAGGATGGGTCAGATTCACGCCTGGTGGAGCACAATGGAGGAGTGGGGGACAGCACTCTATTAATGAAGCTATTATTCAAATGAAGAACTTTTTTTAAAAAACAGAGAAAGACGGAGTTGCTGGTGACACTGACTGACATTGTTCAGGGATCACAGTAAGGAGATCTGCTTGGCCAACAGGGAGAGCACAGCTAGTGCCAGGGCACAGCTGCTGCACGGGGGGAGTGGTGCCAAGGGGGCTGTGTTTCGGAGCATGCACTCCACCCTGGACCAAGAGCCATTGTTGGGCAGTGGCTGTATTCCTGCCAGGCTGCACATGATGTTATAAACATCCACGGATCTGATGGGAGGTGCTCGGTAGTTGGATCGGAAATCTGCAGGCAAAAGAGAGGAGTTGACATCATACAGCTTATGGCTCAGAGCTTGAAATATGGGGTGCTGCAGGGCAAGGGCTCTTGTGCCTTTCCTGGGACTTCCCCAACAGGCTGGGATGTGGCACACTATACAATTTATAGCTATACAGTAACATAGCTGAGCAAAAACATTTTAAACATTTTTGTTCATTATTTTTACTTGTAGTCCAATTTTATTCTGAAAACCAAAAAAAACCCAAATTTTTAAGTACAGAAGCTACTTTACTGGGTGTGCTTGGTAGATTAAATAGCCTGACATAATTGTATTGCACATTCTGCTTTGTTTACACTCCTGTCTGTGATTGCACCCTGGTGCTTTGCAGCGTTTAAAGGTCCAGATTAAGTGGAAACCAGTGGGTTTGCGTCTGCTCATCAGACATGTGGGTAAGGTATGCTGCAGCCTTCTCAAATAAAGGTCTCTGCATTATTGGGTCCAAATCCACCAACAAAAGAAGAATTCGTGTGTTTCAAGAGGAATTAAAAATTTAGGCCAAAATTTAGGAAAAAAGAGCAAAAGGATAGAGTTACTGTGCTGGGACATCAGAGGGAGGTTCACTAAATCCCTTCACGTCTCTCTGCCCTGTTTCTCCAGCTATAAAACAGAGCTAGAAACCTTCTGTAGTGAGGAAATCCTGCCATCTATTTGTAATTTTTAGGCGTCGCAGAGTGCCACATCAGGGTCCTGATGTGCCAGGGGCTGCAGGGCTGCAGGGGCAGGGAACATGGGGCTGCAGGGGAAGTGGAACACCAGGGATGGTGGCATTGTACCTGGTCCATATGCGAGGAAGAAGCCTCTCATGTCCATGAGCTCGTTGTCGTAGCCGTGCCAGCCATTCTGCCAGGCCTCCTTCTTCCCCGTCCCATTTTCCCAGAAGGGCAGCTTGTCCCTGCTCTGGGTGACAACAGCAGAGCATGATTAGTGCCTGCTTGCCAGGCTGTGCTGGGGTGCTGGGGGATGCCATGCTGTCTCCATGTGCTGAACCACCCCGTCAGGACCCCCCCCATGCTGTTGGCTGCACAGGAGCCCATCCCCAGGAGGGGTGACCCCCGGCTTAGGTGCCTCAGAGAGTAGCTGCCGACGTCCAGCAAGTAGCCATTTCTGCACTGAGAGGGGAGGACAACTCATGTAAATTTCTGCCACGAGCCCAAAGTACCACAGCTGTATGTGACACGTGTAAGCAAGGTGATGTCCCTCTCCCCACTCATGTTAGCAGTGCCACTCTCCCACCCAGCACCATGCTGTGGATTTGTTGGTGTGATATTCTGCCCCATATGCCTTTGGCACCTTAGAAAAATAAGCCATTTTTGCTCCACTTGACTAGTCAGCCTAAACAATACAAGTGTCACCCCCACTATATATTTTCTAATTATTATTTCTTCTCCCACTTGTTTTAGTATTGAAGAAATCAGGTTTGTTTCAGGGAACACAGGCTCTGACCTAAGACAGTCCCTCTCTCCCTGACCTAGACCACTCTGTTTTATTTCCTTGCTCAGTGGATCTATGCTTTATTAATTTGTCATTATAAATCTTGTTCTTCCTTGCCCTTATTGCACTTAAGTAGTATTTATAAATTCCTTCCTTACTTTCTCCTGCTTCATATTAACAGCTCTTACCAGACTACCTACAATGGTGTCATACCTGTCAGAGGAGCAGTCCCTAGGGGCTGATTAAAATGCTGGACTAACCCTGTCCCCAAGTTTCTCCTGTCCCATGCTCCTTAGGGATGGCAGCAGATGTGGCATTCCAGATAGCCCCAAAACTATGGCAGGAATTTTACTTAGATGTTCATCAGATCCTTGACATTATTTCCTCTGATTGTTACAGAGAAGGAGTTACACAGCTCTCTAAAGTGGCCAGGTCTGGGCTTCACACCCAGGCACAGAAGCACAGATGATGCCACAAAAGAGTTTCCCACATTACCACCCTGGGCAAGTGGTGCCGCAATCCCTGCAGATGATGAAGCAGATTGCCCAAAGATGTCTTTCCTTTCACAAACATTTGTTTTGTCCGAGTTTCATCTTCCTCCTCCAGAAAGACAACTGACTATGCAGTGAGGACAGCAGTAGTTATGACTAAGAGGTCAACTACTTTCTAGGGGAACCCCCAGAGCATCCCTTGTGTTTCTTCACATGCAGTATTCACCAGATGTCTCAGATAATTCTAGAATACTAACGAATGGGTCAGGTTGGAAGGGACCACAGTGGGTCATGTGGCCCAATCTCCCTGCTCAAGCAGGGTCATCCTAGAAATCATTGCACAGAATTGTCTGCAGACAGTTCTTGAATATCTCCAATGAGGGAGATTCCACAACCTCTCTGGGTAGTCTGCTACAGATTAAATTAAACTATTTCACGTGACAAGTTTCTTTTCTTGTCCCCATTTCGGCCATTTATTTCCCTGACAGAGCTCAGAACAAGCCAAGGAAAAAACAGACTCCTTCCCCTCTTCCTACCGTAGCACCTCCTTATGCTGTGGCTCTGTTTACTTTGATTCCTGGGGACTACCTGTGCTGCTCACCATCAGGTGACCAGTACAGCATTTGCTAGCATCAGCTCCAAACAAGTCAAGCCACATCAAATTTTCAGTGGTTCTGTGGCAGTATAACGACATCAATGAAGCTACACCCCTCCATGGTCCTGTCAGATGTCCTGGACTCAGTTCCTTCCCCAGGAATGTTAAATTCAGGAGGTATATGTGCCTTTCCATAACACACCCAAGATAGCAAGAGATACCCACTCACAACTCTGCAGTCAAAGGCACAGTCATTTCCATCATTTTTGCTGCTACTTGGGCCAGAAAACATGCTACTTGCTTTCACAGCTGCAGCTGAAGTGAGAGCTCATGAAATGGAGCCACTAACAGCAGTAGCTTGAGAGACAGGGCTGTGCAAACACCCCAGTGCTGCCCTTCTAGAGCATCAGGCTCTGCCTTACAGCAAATCTCAGAAAAACCTGGGGCTTCTTTGGGGCCAGGGCGCTGGCAGCACCCTGAAGTGCCTGCTTGACAAATCCAAATGGGATGGCGGACTCAGCTTAGACAATTTTGCATGCTAAGCCTAAGCCTGGGCCAGTGCTGCTCCCCAAAGATGAAACAAGCATGTCTGGGACTGCTGACAGTGGACTTTTCCCTGCGTGTGCATGTTTAGAAAATGTACTGCAATTGCTCCCTGAATCTTGGGAAAGTAGGCTGGGATGGGTACGAGAGTGAGCACACGGGCCTGAGGGCTAACACCAGTGTTGAACACAGAAGAATAGCTGGGGGAAATTCTACTCAAAGAATGGGGACCACTCACTCATGTGGAGGGAAAAAGGCTTCGATACAGCCAGAGGTGTGTGAAATCCCTCCTCATCCCGCTTTAACTGAAATGTGGATGGGTTTTTGTTCTAGTTTACCTACAAGAAGGTACAAGAAGATATAGATCCCCAGCTCCTTGCTCGAGGAAAAAACAATTTTTCAGACACATCCTCTTTATGTCTTTCAAAAAACAACAACAAAAATAATTCCTTTTCAAACAGCTTATAGCTATCCACTAACCAACAGAGAGTTAAAACACCCCCTGAGCATGACAGGGTAGAGCTGAACATCCTCTCTTCAGTGGTTTGGGCAGGAAGTATAACAGAAGGCTCAATTATTGCTTTAAAAATATGACAGGAAACTTTCATTTTCATATCCCATTCACGGATAATGAAAGTGTACTGAAGAGAAGGCAAATCTGACTGTATTAATGAGAGGACATTCTTGAAAATCAGAAACAATGGGAAGGAATGGGCAGAGAGACAGAAATAATTACCATAGCAGCAGTGTTTTCTGCACTGTTATTAAGGTTTGTCAGAGTTTCAGTGATTTTTTTAAGGACTTTTTTTATTTTCTACAGAATATGTAAAAATGTTCTGTTTTGAATTTTTGTACAAAAGAGTTTAGTTGTAATTTTTTAAAATCATTTTGGCAAAATTGTTTCAGATTCCTACTTTACATGTCTAAATCTTAACTCTGGCCTTTTATTTTTTTTTTTTCAACCAGAAATGTGTTGCTCACCCATCTGTACTCAAATGCCATTGGGTTTTTTTAGAGGTGCATTTTTATTCAGATGTAGAAATTATTATCCTAAATTCAGGTTGGCTAGTGAGAAACATGGTGGTGTGCAATTCCTGAGCAAAGCTTGGTGAGCAGTGGCTCTGAAAGTCATGAAAGAAGATGCTTAGCTGAGATCCAGTAATCTGCAAGCCAACAATGTGCAATGACTATGCTGGGACATTAAAAAAAACCAGGACTCCTTGGTTGTGTTGCCAACTTACTGAACTCATATATGGCTTTAGGCAAATTGCTTAGAAACACTCCTTGGTTTACCTACTTAGAAGATATATAGTTTGCCTCACCCTCTGAGCAGTGCTGAGCTGCAATTAGTATTTGTAATGTGGAGATGCCCAGTAGTGATACAAGTGAAAAATAACAACAACTCTGAACTATAGTAAGAAAATAAGTTACTATGAAAAATCTCTTCACGTGTGGATTCTCTGCTTAGGAAGTTCTCAGATCTTCAGTGTGTGGACAGGGCTTCTCCGAGGAGGAAACGCTCAGTCTGACCCTTTTGAGACTGGAGGGCTTGGAAGAAATGGGGCTTTTTTAGTCTGGTGGGTGGGAAGCCAGGCAGAATGAAAAGTTGCTACAGGTACTGCAGAATGGAGGGACAGTAAGGACTTGAAATGGAAACACTCTTTTTTGTATCTGAAATTAAGGTAGATGGCAGGGGGAAGAAGAGTAATGCAACAGAACTGGAATATGAAATACAAGAACTACTCCTGTGTTATGGCAAACTGCTTTCCTTCTATACTTTACCTCTACTATGAACCATCCTTCCTCAGCCACGAGAGTTAGTGGAGACACAAATTTTCCTTTTTTGTAGAAAAACCTGTTTGGAATATCTTGTATGTTATAAACATCCATGTGTTCCACTGCTTTCAATTTTTGATATATCTGCAAAGAAAACATATGTTAGGACATCATAAGTCTGTAAAGAAAATATATGCACCAATGGGTACATTGAAACACCTGGATTTGCAAAAGGGCTAATCCCCTTTAATGGCTAACCATCAGCACATTCAAACTAGGACTCTGCCCGTCCAAAGATGAGGGCTGGAAAAAAACTACTTATGTGGTTTAGGAGATTCTGAAAGCTTGGATCAGAAACACATAGGAATGCATGAAGTCATGTATTATATATATTTATGATACACACACAGATGTGTGCATGTAAGTATACCAGCCTACAGAAACAGACCAGGAGAAGCCACACCTTCACAGGAGACAGTGGTGAAAGCAAAGTGGTGAAAGATGCTCAAAGGCACCATGTGGATTGAGTAAAGATGTGGAAAAGGAATATTTTCTTTATCCTTTGCCACTCATTCTCTCTTTGTGTGTTTGAGTGAAGAATTAATATCACCTCACCTGTGCTTCTTGCACTTAACCAGTAAGTCCCTAACAAAGGGATTGATAGGGTTTAGTTATCTGCTTCATAAGGATGCCGTGAGATTAATTAGCCAATGCCTGCAGCTTTGACACTGCACAATGCCATACAAGTGGTTTATTGATATTAATCATACTGTCTTGAATATAATCACACAAGTGTTGTTAAACCCCAAATTGTTCAGAAAAAGTACTTTAAATGCCTGAAGGAGATATTCGTATGCCATAAAAAGGGCCATTATTGGAGACCTCAGACTCTATATTGTTCTTTTACTTAAATATAAATAATTTTCAGGGATAATTAGCTCAATTCTGCAAAGCATGAAAGGTTCTTCACTAGCCTTTTAGCTAAGTCACCCTTGTGTGCCTATGTGTGTCAGAGATGTGCATTGATATGGACAGCACCAGAGTGTGATGGCACCATCCAGCCAGACCCTCCAATGGCCAGGACTAGGGTGGTCCTCATGTTTCACCAGTACTTCTTCGAAGTGGGATAATTCTTAAAGGTGATAATCAGTATGTTATGATAAACTCTTAATTCCTAAACATAGCTCTTTGAAGTGAATTAAGAACAGATGAATTTAGCTACTCAGAAACTGGAAACCAACTTGATCTCACTTAGAAAGCAGTAGTCCAGTAAGAAGTCCTAGAAAGAAAGGAAGGAATAAAACAAAACCATAGTGTAGAGGCATTGTACTTTTTTCTCCTTAGAGATATTAGGCTGTTTAATAAGAGAGAAGCATGTGCTTAAAAGCTTTGTCAGATGAAACCCCATGTCTATGTGAAGTTGTAACTTGCCCTTGCTTGAAGGTCTGGCCTGCAAAAATTAAGAGCTCTGGGTTAAGACCAAGGAGAGTGCATATCCGTGCTGTGAACCCCTGCAATTCACTTTGAGTGAATTGCTTATGCATGCCTCTAAGACAACTTCCAGTCCTGGCACTAATTTGAAATGTTCACAATACCACAGCTACACAGTTCCTGGAGAGACTTGGTGCAAAAATTAGCAAATATTCTCTTGTTAAAAATTGTGAAAGCTACAATATGCTGGAACTGGTTAAAATATAGTATAGAAAACAAGATTATTCACCTGGGGCAAGGCCTGCCCATTTTGTACATTCATACATCTATATTCTGAGGACAGCAGTGATGACTTCTCATGCCTTGGTTTCTGGTTAGACTGTAATGTACTAGTCTGTTAGTTACACATACTGCATTTTCAGTCTTTTCAAATAATTTCCATTTTTTTTTCTCTGTTGTTTTAATTCATCCCTCAAAATCGTGCAGTTCTAACCTTGGACTTCTATGGTTAATTCAACCCAACATGCTTCACCAAAAATTCTTCAAAGGAAAATATTGTAAAAAAAATATTTTTTGTGATTCTGGTTTAATGGAGTTAATTCCTCAAACTCTATGGGAGTTTACTGGAGTATGAATGCTAGATCATTTAAAACCACAGCTAGGGTGTCAACACATTGACTAACGTATATATAAAATCCTAAAAATGGATTTTGAGCTAATATCTTTTAGCTATTTATCAAAAGTACATAGTGGTGGGATTTGAAAGCACATGTCCTTGCTACACGATGATCAAAGTTCATGCTTTTTAATTTTCCTGGTTTGACTTTCCTTTGGAAACCAGCAGCACAGAAGTGTGACAGGATCCAAGTTTGATTCCTGATAAGAGCCTCAGGCCGATTTTTACACACATCTCCGAGAGCCAGATTTGGATGTTATGAGAAGACAGAAGTCACAACCAGCAAAAAACCTGAGGAAACACAAAGCCTAGCATGACCAAGCTGTACTTACCTCTGCATGCTTCTCCGGAACTGGCCAGAGGCTCACAACAGGACCTCGGTCCTTCATTTGTATGGTATCGCTCATATTGATGTATTTGTTCAGCTCAATCACTTTGTCTGCCCAGGAGATGTCTGTCATCCCATGGTCAGAGAAGAGGAGGACATTGACTTCATTCTGAAGGCCTTTGCTCTGTAAAGCAAGTGCATGACAGCATTTATGGCTGGTAAGAGCTCTGCACTCTATGTGACCACTGGAAAATTTAAATTCCCAGCTGGCCTCCACTGCTTTAGAGGAAGCTGGCCAGAAGGAGCACATCCTCAAATGTCCTGCAACGTGCTTTGCTACCACCTATAATGGTGGACACCCACTCTCGCTGCTCTGGAAGAGTCTGAGAGGTTAGCACCAAAGAGAGTTTTTCCAGAATAAATCCACCCCCATGCTAAATAACCGGATGCTACATCCCAGACTGGCAAACCAGTTGCCCCAGTTGGTCTTAGGCAGGATTTTACTGAACTGTTCTTAGTCTATTGGACAAAACAGATGGGGAAGAGTAACTTTGCCATGATACTACCTGTGGCAGGGGTGTTTCTCTCTTCCCCTCAAAAGCATAAGCACTTAGCACTAGAGCTTTTATAATTTAGTGAAATTGGAGATCCATATTCCTTTCCTCACTGAAACACTTAAAAAAACTCCAACATGCATTTATCATTGTCAGAAATATTCACAGAATTGCCATTTACCCAAAAGCCTGGCATCCTCCTTTTCTCGCTGAAAAATCATTTAGATGATGTTTTTTTAAGACCAAATTTAAAGAAAAGACTTCTGAATAGTGCCATAAAAACCGCTATATAAGTTAATTGTCTGCTTCCACAAACCTTAGGAAGCACAAGGTTTTGATTTGTTCAGCTACAACAAAGTTCAGCTGGCAACACCAGTCATAAACTGCATATCGGTTTGTGGCTTCCTTAGGCTATTGGTAAATCCACTAGGTGGGTTATAATGCCATCAATGAAAATAATAATTAGGGGAATGGTGCCTTGACTTCCACATGTTCTCAGCAACCTGACTCTCAGGAAATAAAAGTTTACAGCCAATGCATTCACTGAGAGGTGTTAAGTAGGCTCTTGGCAGTGCCACAAAGAGCAGTTTTAAAAACCTTTCCGAAGGCACCCAGGAGCTGGGGTTTTGGTTGCCACTCACCTTGATGAGTGAGATCATGTTGCTCAAGGCTTTGTCCACCTCTTTCAAAGCGTTCTTCCGCTGCTGGGACGAAGGGCCGTAGTGGTGGCCTTCCACGTCAATGCGCTCGTAGTACACCGCGGCCATCTCAGCACTGCCGTTGCTGGAGGTGGGAGGGAGGGGAAGGAGTGAGAGGCTGGCACACATGGAAACCTCCTGGCTGCTGGCATTATTGTCTTCACCAGCACGTAGAACCACAAAACACCATTTTCTGCTTCCAGCCTATGCTGTTCTACCCACTGCAGCACTGCTGGGCTCATTATTCACACCCATACTCTCCTGAGTTTGCCTGAGACTCCTCTCAGAGGTGGCAGTAGAGACTGCCATGTGCAAGCACAGGCTGGCCTGGCAGCCCTCCACTAACCTCTTTGAATTAAGAAGGCAGCTTTCCCTTTAATGACAAAGAAATACTGATTTGTGTGCTCAGTGCCCTTATTAAAAGGATTGTGGGAATTACCAGACAAACATACTTTAATTGAAGTTTGGCACTTCTGGCTTTCTCCTGTGTGAGGTCTTCCAAACCACGGAGGTCAACTCAGGATGTGCTCTTTCTTGCAAAATATTGCGCAAATACTGCGCACTATGAATTGGGATTAAATTTTAGATGGGGATTTTATTCAGGAATATGACCATAAGGAAACAAGGGTCATCTCAGAGGTAATCTCAGCATTGCACATGTTTAGCTGATCACAGATTTCTGCACTGAATGCCCTGAGCCTAATTAGTGGGGATGGCACATATATCAGTGCTTAATTACATTGTCATGACCACTTTACAGTTCACTATAAATCTCCCTGAGAACAGTTGTGTGGATAAAATCACAAACCTATGCTCATGAAGTTAAAACCCAGTCTTTTTCTCCTGTGTTTAATACATCACAGAGTGTGCCATCCATAATATGTGCTCTTATCCAGACCAAGATCCCTACAAAAAGACTGTGTGATGTCCTGACAGGTCCAGCTTCTCTGATTAAAGACAGCTGGGTAATCTGGTGTAATGAGCGAGAGGGAAGAGGAAAAATCAGAAGTGAGGGATTGACTGACTGAATTAGGGTCTGTAATTTGCATTTTTCAGTTTGAGGAAGGCCTCAGAGGAGCAGTCCTGTAAGAAGCTGAAGGTCTCTACTGTGCACTGCTGGCCCCGCAGAATAGTATTGTTTCTTATTCTTACAGATTTTAAAATAATTCAAATGAAGCAGCCCTTCCCTCTCCCCAGTTTGATTTTAAGCTTACTTTCCATCTGCATTAGACATAATTTTTTTCTAAAATGGAACCCTGTAATTTCTCTTTTGCACACACATTCATTGAACCTACTGAAATAGTTTTCTGCTGCTGCAGTGCCTATAGTAATCAGCTACTTAGACTACTTTATGTCTTCTCATCTGTAATGATCGTTTTGATCCAGATAGAAGCTAAGAAGGAGATTTATTGCATAAAACAAGTGATCTCATTTAGGCTGTGGTGAGATTTCTCAGTGAGGGCTCAGTGCTGTAAGGAAGAATACTCAACTACTTCAATGGGACAAGCTCCAGTTAAGCAGCATGCTTAGGAGTTTGCAGGACTTGGTACAGCACATCCAGAGCTTCTAAGATCGAATTTGCCTTTGTTTCCATTTTTGCATGTTCTTCTAAGAAAACTAGGCATCTCTGGTCATGGTTTGCACTGGGGAAATAATCTAACTGTGTGCTCATCCTCTCTTCTTCTGTCACCAGTAACTTTCCAAGTAAACGACTAAAGAAACCTTGCTGAAGAAAGTTGGATGGCATCAATGGCAATACCAAAAAAGGGTTTGTATTTTACCAGCACACTTTGCAAGTACTGTGCAAACTTCATGACACCTGTCCAGGAAGGTAGGTAGATTACAACAGCCCTTAAGTTATAGCTGTGGAAAAGACACAAGGAAGGTTTTCGTTTCACTTGCCAAAAACAGATGCTTGTCTTAGTTTTGAGTATTTTTAGTCTGAATAGTGGTCTTAAAGCACCTGTTTGAAGAGACTAGAGAATATTCCTGAAGGATAGTTTCCTTTGGTTGCAAGAGGAGCTCAGTGGCTCCCTGATGAATTAGGTGTTTCTGTCCCCACAGAGGGGCTTGATAAAACTTTCAACTTCAGTGAAGTGAAGATGGGTCAGAACTCCTGTGCTCAAACCCAAGGTAACCCCTAGGTTGCCAAATCACATTAAAGGGCTTATTCTCTCTACCCTGGAGTCTCTGTAAGGTTTGCTAATGGTGGGAGCCTAAGTACAGTTCATTAACTGCTAATGCCTGCCCCACCAGGGGCAACTGAGCAAGGCACTGCTATAGGCAACACACTGCCCTTGCCACAGGCTGTTTTCCCACATATTGCTAATGCCAGTCTCAGCCTAATGGGCTTTTCCAATTAGCTGGTGGGTGGAAAGGGAACACACTGGATTTGCCAGCCTTTGAACGGCTTCAAGAGTCAAAAGCACTTGCAGAAGATGTAAATGACAAGCTCAGGACTCTACTATCAGACATGCTAATTCCTGCTAAACGAATGTAGCTACGGTAAAGGCATTTCAGAGGCTTTACTTCTTATGGGCTGGCCTAGCAGCACAGAACCTTTTTTTCCTAAATCTTAAAGGAATAAACAAAGAGGATGAAAGAAAGAAAGAATAAGGAAACCTACCTGATTTTTGATCTGTTCATTCTCTGTTCTCCCTTCTTATTTTAAGTCCCTTCAGTATTTATACCCAGAGCTGATTATCAGTTTTTCCTCTTTCCTGCCTTGCTGGAGACAAGGTACATAGTTTAAAGAAAATGAACTTGGACAGAAATTCAGGAGGGATGGTGTGTAAATGGACACCAGAGACAGGACCTCATGCAGCTCTGGGATGATCTGTAGGTTTTGGGCACTTCAGCAGGCTTTAGCTGGTATTTCTGTCAGGTATCATGGCAGGGATTTGCTCTTTTCTTGAAGAGTTTTCATCTCCTGTGAGTTGTCCCACCGACACTGCTGTGTTCATGCCCTTTTCTTCTTTTCCACCAAAGATAGCAGTGGGTAGCCTTGTAGCTTAGGGTGAATTAGCTATTGAGACATTTTCAATGGGATCCAGCTACCCAAACACCTTGAAGGGCTGGATTTTTTAGCAGTTTGTGCCTTGTTTTAACCATGTTCACAATTACAGAGCTGCAAACCACCCTGAGTAGCCTTATGCACTGCGCTGCACAGAAACCAGGCAGGGAGTCAAGCGTATCTTGACCCATCCCCAACTGATACCAGACCAAAAAGCTTTCTACAGTAATTCTGGGTAAGTCAGAGCTGATGTCTGTATTCAGTTTTCTATTCCCTTTTTTATTCGCTAAATTAAAAGCATTGCAGAAGCTCCAGAAAGCCTCCTATGTCGCATATGACCTCCTCATATCACATGCAGATAACTTCCTGTAAATTGAAGCCAAACAATTTCATGATAAAACATCTCATGTGGTCTCAGTTTCTGTCTAAGCCCTATGATGCAAACGACACCTTGATTTCTGAGCAGCAGGATTCAGTGTGCAATTGGAGCAACATCTCCGGCAGCACTCTCATAATTTTGGAGACTTTAATTAAAAAAAAATCAACACTCAGCATCTGAATATAAAACTTTTCAGATTCAAATCGCTATGGCAGTTCACAAGTAGTTAAATAGAAATGTTTCCTAGGATTGGATAAATTATGGAACCAACAAGGTTTTCAAAGAGGAAGCCTAGTTATAGGTGAAGTAAGGCATTGGCTCTGCATGTGGTCATGCAATTTTACAGCCTGTGTGGAATTGTCCCTTGTTAATGTTTGGATGAGAGATGGTGGAACTTGAATGCTGGGTGTGGTGCATACATTTTTCCTAGGAGTTGTCTGAGATATACATGCCCATCAGCTGGGCTAGATGGTTGTTGTAGGCCCTATCCAACTGAACTATTCTATTCTACTCTTTTCTATCCTCATATTTGCACAAAATGAATGCCCACTCCAAAAATATTGTGCCTGCGATGTTCTAAAATGCAGAAAAAAACAAAGCATTGGTCTTGTAAACAAATGACTGAAGCTGAATTTAAGAATTTCCAAATGCCCTCTCTAAATCCAAACCTTGCAGTCTGCTCTTGCAGGTCGGTGAAGAGACTCATCCTGAAGCTGTTTGAAACAACAAACTAAAAATAATAAGTCAGGATGTGTCCTCTTTGTTGTAACCTACACAGGAAAAGAGAACATCTTTCCCTCCAGTCTTAATGTAAGGACATATTTCTGTGGTGATGGTGGTGTTTCTGTGACAGTACTGTAAAGCAGCCTCAGCACCATCTCCCTACCTGGAAGCCAATCCTGAAAATATCCCAGATAGTAAGCCCAAATACTCGTCCTTGAGAGAGGAAACCCCACACGGCAAAACCTAGTGACATACCACAAGGACTCGAGGGCATCGATGATGGCATCTGCAAAGTTTTTGTCTGTTGGGACACTGAAGTATTCGCGGCAGTAACTTGGTCTGACTCCAAGGATTTCGACCTCACAACCTATGAGCAAAAAATGTGGTAAGCTCTGCTGTTTCACCTTGATCACCATACCGTGGGGTCCCAGTTCAGGTTTATAAATTCCCTTTGAGATTACTTACCTTACACCTTTCCTTCCCCGCAGGAAACTGTGCGGTTGGGAAGGGAAAAGGGAAGAGAGGCTGGTCTGATGAGTGCTTGTAGCAAACTGTACTTTGGATCCTTTAATTTCCCTCTGTAAAAGGAAGGTCTCTGTGTGACCTTCCCACAATAAAACTCTTGATTCCCTTGTGGCAGACTGTTTCCATCTAAATTGCTAGCTTGTTTTCATTTTAACTGCTGTGGTCACATAGCCTCATTTCCAGGCTTCCAACATAATAGATTTAGACATTGTTCCCTGAAAATTCAGCAAATACTTTCCAGTTAGACACGCTGTATCTTATGTTGTAATATCCTTTATAAACCATATTTTATTACGTGATACTGGCACTCCAGTATTAAATCTGTTTCCCAGGAGGTCTTATTAAAACAGCATAAACCAATTAACTCTCTTGGTAACTTGCAGCCTTCCTTGCAAAATACAGTCTGTTTTGAGGCCTAAAAACTTACAGCAACAAATCCTACCGGAGAACATGGCCTTGAACATAGAAAAACATGGTTTTTGTGCGGTTTCTTTGCCCTTTTGCTCTCCAGTTACTACGCTGCAGAATAACATTAATATTTAAAAGAAGCGTGCTTTCAGAAACACTGGATTCAGGTAACTTATTATTCCAGAGCTCCCGAGTCCTCCAATCACTGTTAGGCATTTTCTGGTGTATTCCTTGGGCACAAGGAAGAAAATAAAAAAAGAGATCTTTTGCAATATGGCCTCTGTATACAGCAACATAGTCAGGTCAAAAAGGCAACTCTAAACCAAAGCCTGAATGTGTCTACATCTGGGTTCCTCTGCTTGTCTTTGGGATGAAAGGAATAGGCATTAAGGGCTATCATAAGTTGACTCATTGCTTGGGGTCGGAGAAGGTTGCACAGGAGGTTTAAGTACAGAAAGGGCACTAGAGTAAGCAGAATTACTATGAGACATGATTTACAGCAGTTTGCTTTCTGGGATGCTCAACAAAAAGAATTTTTCAGTGTCTTGCCTCTCAGCCCACATGAGTTTACATCGCCAAGGTCCAGTACTGAGACACAAGGAAAAGGCACACCACTTACAGTCTAAGCTGGCTAAGAGACTTCTGATTGTGACTGTTTAGGAGTACCATGGAAGATTAGAAAAATTTAAATATTTAAGCTTAGGATTTTTTTTAAAAAATCTTCACTGATTTGCAGAAAGCCAGACAAGTCAGATGGAAATTACCCTTTTCAAAAGGTAGAGACCTAACACACATGGGAGATTCAGTCTCTTCACCTGTGGCAACAACTCCCATGTCTCCACATAGTCTGTGTGTTTTAAGGGACTCCATCTATTATGATTAATTATTTGCAATAATAAACATGAAATGTAGTCAAATAATTTATTTTCCTGTAAAAACACATCTACATGATCTTAATTTTAATTTCTATCTAAATTTTATTTCTATTAAAATTGTGGGACTGTGTGATGACACTCACTTTTCGTTCTTCCCCTGTTGCCCCAAACATATGTGATTTAATCCTCCCCTTTCTACATGAAGATACTGTATTGTTTATCTCTCCAT
>JAYRBT010000139.1:40886716-40898787 GCA_036023395.1 Myiotriccus ornatus
CCTCTGCCAGGTGTAAAGTTCCATCTTCAGTATCCTAGCTTACAGAGAGCCCAGAGCCAGCTGGGCTCCCCCACATTCCCCTGTTGCCCCAAACATATGTGATTTAATCCTCCCCTTTCTACATGAAGATACTGTATTGTTTATCTCTCCATCACAATCCATCATGAAAGTAACCTGCAACCTGGTTGAAGAGCCTACAGATTACTTGACAACAACTGACTCTCTAGACCATCCCACAGTAAAATTTCTATATATCCGCACACAGCACCCTCAAGAAATTATGTTGTGCAGCAGAGACAGGTTCCAGCTGCTACCTAACCAAATCATGAAAAAATGTATTCCATGAATTTCCTGAAGGCATATCCAGGAAGACCCCTGCCCTGAGGGCATGCAGCTTCAGTCTTTTGCAGGATGTCTTGGGTGCTACCAGCAGCAAAACATGGGCTTACAGCTAAATCAGATGCTAAAAGTGATGCAGTAGTCCTCTGTGGGGTTTGCTAGTATTTCAGAACTGAACTGGATCTTTGGAGCCAATTTCCTGTCTGACACTTGAGTCTGGGAAAAGATTGGCTCTAAAGCCACGCAAGAAGTTAAGGATGCACTTGGAAAGATGTTGTGAACACGTAGTATTTTCGTTCAGGTGTATGACTGCTCATAGCCAGTGACTAATACCACCACTTTGCCTCTTTTTTCTTCTTCAGCTGCTGACATCAGATGTTAATTTTCTCACATAACATCCCTCAGAACTACTCACAAGATAATTTTAACTGGAAGCATTACCCTCTTGGGGATCTGGGATATTTTACTGTTCGGATACCTTTGCTATTTCTAGATTGTCAAGTGATGAGCATGACATGAAAGACTGCAGACATAGGAACAATTAGAAACAATTTTGGCCACTAAATATTGGTCTTTGAGTGTGCAGTTCATTGGCAGTACCACTGAAAATTCAGGCTGTTTAGATATCAAGAGCTTCCTTTTTCTTTTTAGCCTCTATGATGAACAGAACTTAAATTTGGATTTTTGATGTTAAGGCTTGTTACAATTCCAAAATACTGGCCATGAAGACCCTTTAATATTTAGATTTCATTTTGGTAGAGGCCCTGACAGATGGTAAATTTTCTCATTTAAATATTATGGGAAAGGAAATTTAAACAGATTTGGAGCCAGACAAAGGGAATGTTAAGTTTTTTCTTGTTTAAACTACAAATAGTTAAGCTATATTTATGAAGATGTTAGATGCCTTTTTTCACAGTTCTGTATGACACGAAACCTTTATTTAAAAACCTGAACTACTGGAGCAGGAATAAGGACTTCTTTCAGAGTGATATATAGGCTCCTCTTTATCTATCTGACATGGAGACCTGAACCTCTGCCGGCTTTAAATTGCATTTCTAAACATTTATTTAAGAATTGGACACTTCATGTCATAACAGGTTTTGAAAACTTTCCAGATGAGCTGTATGGTCTGGTAAATGTTGTGTTTAAATGGCAAAAGTTGAGTCCAGAGCCTTTTTTCCCCTCTTTCTTTCATTTCAGTGTTTAGAGAAGATGTTACTGCACTTCAGCTGAAGCAGCTGCAAACGCAGTTAGCACAGGCTGCTGGAAAATAAAGGCATTTGAGCACCTGTGGTGACACAATCCACTGGGCTGAGGACCACTTAGAAGCTTTGAGTTTGCCAATACTGCCGGGATGCTCTTGCACTCCTCTGGGCATTCTCCATCCGCTGGAGCAGCAGTGCTTCAGACGGACAACCTGGGCGTGAGACTGAGAACTTCACCCCATGTAGGTTGCGAAGAAAGGAAGAAAATGTCCCTACAAGCCAAGGTCTTATATTCTGTCAGAATTGGTGGTTGGGACCCCTGGCATGGTGATATTTTGCCTCATCTGCTTCTAGAGTCAGGAGATCCCGGATGAATTCTGCCCATGAGTTGTCTTTGCTGGGTTTGTGTTGGGCTCACAGATAAAACCATGATGGATGGTCATGTGCATCCAACAGCCCTCCTGGTCTATGTTCCTGTTTGCTGGGGTCTGGATTTTACTTCTTTAAGCACTGACTACACATGAGAGAGTAATGTAGGGAAGAATATGAAGCAGCAGATTTTGCATTCAGACTTTGCAAAGCTTGGAACTGGCCCTGAGGAGGAAATGGCAGTGGTGTAAGTTAATCCTGGGAATCAGCTCTCTGGCATTTCCAGTGCATTTCTGCTATGGCTGATTGATCTCATTTGTCTTCAGTGCTGGCTAAAGAGAAAATAGCATCTTCCAGAACAAAGTGTGTTGAATTTGACTCTATACTGCTGTTCTTACGAAGAATTTCTGAATCTTTTCCTGTTTGGATCTTTATCATATTTGTAAGGTTCATTACTAAGCAGAAGTATATCCTCAGGCTGGAAAGCTAGCCACTAACAGCAGATTATATGCAGTGCAAGTGTCTGTGGGACCTCTACTCACCTTGGTGATTAAATCTTATTTATTTTATTATTTTCATTGTGTTTGGTATTGCTTCCAAGTCAAATGTCTTGTTAAGAATTAAGGTTTTAAAATTATAGATCTAGAATTTTTATAAAGGATTTTGCCCTTACTATGGAACTAGAAAACAGTTTAAAAAATTGTATAGGAAAAATGTAATAAATACTACTGCATTTGGAGTGACTTCTGTTTACGCTAGATACATCTGGAGTCCTACTGCTGCCCAACAGCCCTGTGTTTTAGTTCAGTACTCCTACATTTCACCCCTCTTCCTGCCATGTGCCTGACCCTATATGGCATGTGTGTCCTTTGAGACCATGGATACCCTTATAATAAGCAAGTGCTTAAGCATTTGCTGAACTGAGGCACTGATGGCTTTGCCAAAGGTCAGTCATCACGGATAAACAATTAAGGAGAGACAGATGTACATATCACAGTCCACAGCTAAAATACCAGATCCACAAAAAGTTCTCCCTCTGTGTCGTAAGAGTCAACGCATGCACTTGGCAGCGTAAGCACTGGGAAAAGGGAGGCTCTATTGTTCGTTGCAATTTTTGACTGGAAGTAGCAGGCAGAGAAGAGTGAAGTGTATACATGCGTGTACAAGGATACATGCACATACACCTCATTCATCTTCTCCCAGGGAAACACTGCTCAAAGGGCAACATGTAGGACCTAGGTAAAGTCCAAAGGCATTTAATGGGAAGTGATACTGTTGGGCTTTTTATTTCAGCAGCTCTCTGTAGGCTGTTACATCTATTCAGTACATAATTATACCTATTGAGAGCAATTATATTAGTGGGTAAAAATGAATAGTCTATAGAAAGAGGTCTTTTGTAAATTTTTAGAGGAATTCCTACATTCTTGTATAACTATTATTTGCATTGCTGTTAGGTCACTTGGGTGATCTTCAGTTAGAATCAGCATTGTTTTCAGGGCTGATCCAAACCATTAAATATATGTCAGTCACCTTGACTGCCTCTGAGTCCATAAGGCAAGATTGTCACCCTCAGTTCTTTTTGTTCTTCACTACTACAGAAACACTCTGGATGGCTTTTCAGTGTTTTCCATCTTGGTTTGCTCTTCCTTCCCATTCCTTAGAACTGTGGACTTTTTATCTGGCACACCATTAGCCACATCTCATGGAAAGACTGTGGCCAGGCACATGTGCACTGGGATGCAGAGAGGAGCAGTCCAGGAGCCCATGGTGTGGGTCATCTGCCTCCGCCCTACTGGCACTGGCTGTATCCAGGACAGCTCTTCTAACAGTGCTGTGGTCCTCTAGCCTGCACTTGCACATAATGAGGATATCTGCATACTGATTAGTATAAGTAGTAGAGTTAAAAGGTACAAAAGTTGAGAATCTCAGTACTTTGCAAGGCATTTGATCTGGCTGCGGAGCTGGAACATTTATTTCCGTGTGAGTCCCTAAATGAATAGTCTAAGAAGATACTTCTTTTTGTTAAAAAGGACTAATTTTTATACATCTCTAGTATTTTCAGTATCTAACAAATGAGGAACAGAAAGGCCAAGTGCCTCCAAAAGAATGGCTCAAACTCAGAGCAGCTGGGACCTCAACTCAATCAATAATGAAGGAGGACAAGAAGATAAGGATGCTTTGCTTTCAGCTGGATTTTGTTGTCCCCACAGAGCAGATCATCTTCATCTCTCAGCTACTAATTTCCAGATTAAAACCAAACAAGCATTGTGAGACACTGGTTACTGTTTAACTTCAGTTGGACCATGAACCATTCATAGAGCAACCATTCAGCACAGCAGAAACTACAGGTGGGCAAGAAGAACAAGCAGCTGGTGGAGGAGGGGATGCTCTGTAAGCCAGTGCCCTCCTGAAGGTAACATTTGGTGGAAAGCTCCCTCCGGTGACACTTCAGTCTTTTCCTTTGCAAGCATATGCAAATTATCATGACCTAAGAAAAGATAATTCATTTCTATGAGTGGTTAGCAAAACACTCAACATTCTTGTCTGTATTCCAGGACTGTGTTAGAGAGCCATTCTTACAGAATATGGAGTGCTCAGATGTAAATGTGGACATTAAGGAGGTAGCAATTTTTCACATACTTACCTGGCCAATAGTACATGGAAACATTCTTTTTAGCTTTCATCATTGTGACCCACAAAGGCTCAGATCCATTCCACCAGAGAGGCATCAGGCTTTCTTTATTCACACCGATATCAAAAGATACATTGGCCTTCTGGTCCCACATGTAGTTTCCAGTCATCTGGTGGACCTCACAGTGGCGACCTTTGGGGGTGGAGAAAAAGCCCAGCACAATCAGATTGGTGTTCTCCAGCAGAGGGATGCCACCAGCACCACCACTGCTACTACTGGATCAACCAGCAAATCAGCTGAAAAGCCCTGACTTGAACTCAAGGATCTCTTACCTTGCAACTGCTCATACAGTCTTCTTGACTATTACCTTGTATTGAGGTGTTCTAGTTAGCTCACTATATTCCACAGTTCAGCCACCTAAAAGTTAGTTGCTGAAACTTGTCAGCCCCCCATGTTCCCTTCACAGTCAGTGGACAAGAAGAGGCATGTCCAGAAAGCAAATCATGCCACCCCAAGACAGGCATCTCAGATATCTGGGGGTGCATACTGCTCTCTGTTAACAGTAGAGAAAAATCACAGCATTTTCTTAGTTTCAGGCAGCCAAATTTTAGACAGCTGAGGCCAGAAGAAACAAACCCCGCACCCCATGACCTGCTCACCATCCTGCACCCAGCCCAAACACACAAACCACGTCAGCAGCAAACCCGTGAGGGGGCCACCTGGCCCCTCTGACACACACAGCACCTACCAAGTCTGAGGCCATTTTAAGGTACCCACCAGCACTCAGAACCAGAGGGCTGTGGGAAGCAGGCTATGAACAGGAGAGGATAAGAACACAATCTGAAAACATTGAACAAAATTCAGGAAACTCGCATTTCTCTTTTCTTTATCCATAGGGCACATTGTTTTTCTGCAAACAAGCAAAAACTAGGCAAAACCCTTTATATGTTACTTTTATTTTTCCTTTTTTTTTTTTTTTAAATGATCATGCTTTGTTCTTGGTTGTGGGCACAACAATCATTTCATCAGGCACGTTCAGCCCTCTTACTGTATCTTAGGGGCCCTTGGGCAACTTTGTGTTACAAGAAACTAGTATATAATAACCAAGAGATGTGTCCCACTTCTTGTCATTGTCAGAAGAGACTATATTTTAAGAATTATTTTGCAGATGAATTAACAGAAATGAGAAAAGAAAAGTTGAAGATTAGGTTGTACTGGAATTTCCATATCTTAAAAAGCAACAACTGAAGGATGTGTTAGACACTGTCATCATTAGCTGGTGAGTCATGTTATTGCAGGGATCCAGATAACAGGCTTTGATTATTGTGAGTCTGAGCATGGTGATCAGAACTGAAATAACCCTGGTATGCTTGTTTTGAAAAGGCATCATTTCAAGCAGAGGACTCTGTATACTTTGGGTACATGTGACCTTGAAATGAATTTTGAACTCTCCTTCTCTACTACAAAGTATTTCAATTATGCAAAACATTTCCTCCTTCCCACAGGAGAAAAGCAGTCCTAATTTGTGGCAGTCACTATTAGTGACATTAAACCAAACAGGTTTAATATAGGAGAACTCGTAGATTGGATGGGCAATCTATCCTCTTCAGGCTGTCAAGTGCTCTCTTTGCTGTAAGGCTCAAAAGAGATAGAAGGAAGTCTCTATAGTGCATCAGAAATGCAGCCTTAAACTTAGAGGGCAACCTCAGCTTAAAGTTGATGTATTCCTAAGCCTCTGTCAACCTGATAAATTGCAGGAAGGCAACTTGTGCCAGCCTGGGAAACTTGTAGTTCAGTACTGAAGGTGTATCTGTATGACTACAGTGTAGTATCCATTTAGAATCAATGAACTCTAGCTGCTACTGATCCTGTAGGACTTCAAGTCTCCTTTCTGTTTGCCCACGTCTTTAAGGAAGAAATTGGAGGTTGTTCTTTTTAATATTGTTGGGAAGTTTAATTAACTGTTTGCACTAATACAGAGGACAGTGTTCTGATCTCCACATTAGATGACTTCAATTTTCCATGGACTACAACTCCTTCTTTTTAATATTGAAGAAGAGGTATAGAAGACCATAAGCCATCAATTTTCATTGCAGATATCCCTGGTTCACAAAGACAGAAAAGAAGATCAGGTAAGCAGACAGATCAAAGGAAGTGACCATTTAATGCCATTCACATCTGCTTACCTGAGGCCTGTCCGCCAAAAAGACCCCAGATCTCTTTGGTCAATAATCATCAATAATCAATTAATTGATCTCTTCCTTGAGTTGCACACCCTGGTATGTATCATCAGTAAACATTGTTCAAAAAGTATACCTGGTCTCTAATTTTATTTTTGACCTTTGTTAATCTTCAACCATGGCTATTCTGAGCCTTGCTCATTAGATTAAAAAGCCCTGCAACAACCAGCATTTCTCTCCCCTCCCTCAAGATAATTGTACACAGATTTAAGATCACATCTCAAGTTTCTTTTGGGTCACCTGTACAATCCCAGTTCTTTATATGCCCTGTTTTAGCTTGTTTTCTCCAGCCTAAGAAAATTACCTTTGGTAAGCTTCTTTTGGATTATTATCAAAATAGCAACATGGTGTTTGAGAGTCACATAAAATGCTGAATTTTTCATTTCTTCCATTACAGCAGCTTTCTTCTGTAATCAAACATTATCTTAAGAGTTTCAAACAGAAGCAGGGCAAAAAGCAGTTTCAGCATACAGATGTCATTATTTAAACACACTGCAATTGTAGTAAAAATTACTCCTTCCTCAAGCAACATAGGAAAACAAAGAGGGTGTAGTTCCCAAGAATATGATAACTGCTGTATCCTTCTGGAAGAGAGCCAGCAAAAGCATTTGCAAGTCTGCATGCTACAGCTTACTTGAACACTACACTTCTTACAGCATTTGTCTGAAGTACATTCCCATGTCTCCAGGCACTTTTGTCAGCATTCAAATGAATTTCTGCAAAACAAAGACGAAATAAAAAAAAAAACACCAAAAAAAACCACCAAAAACCCCCCCAACAAAACACACAGCCATTTGGCCACCCAAAACAACAGCCCAGTAACCCTGAGTGCTGTGTACCCTACACTGGCTGTATGTGACATCTGGAAACCACAGTGTGTGCTCCTGCAGCATTTGCTACAGGAATGACCTCTTCATTCTTTGGTGATCTTTCACTGACTGCATGTCAGGATTACAAGTAGGCACGATACATCATAAAGGGACCACCTGTGTGTAAATCTACAGGAGAAAATGTGCTTCTGAGACACGCAGTCTTTTCTTTACAAGGGAGGCAGTGTGTGACAGATGTGCAATGCTATACTTAGGTGCATAAGGCAACAAAATAGAGGTAAATTATCTCTGCACTGAGCAAATGAGATTTATCAGAGAACTCATGGTGTGTGTATTAGCCAACACAGCAAAGGTACTGCAATCTGATGATGACACCAGTACTAAATGTAGCTAAATGTACTCTCTGATATTATATACATACCTTGCTACTATGGTGAGACCTTTCCTCTCATGTCCCACCATGATGTTCTCACTCTGCAGGCAGTGACAAAAGCCAGGAGGGCAGATTCAAGCACAGGCATGTATAGCATGAGGCTATACAGGCTGGGGAAGAATTAAGTTCCTCCATGCACGCAGTGGATGACTTGCCCTAGGAAATGCTCTGCTCATATCGCTGCCTGCCATAAGGATGAAGAGAGCACGACTTTAAAGTCACCAGCACCATATTCCTGTTCTGGAGCAGATGCCGTGGTGTTGCTGCCCCCAAGGACTGAGGTTTGATATATGCCCTACTCTGCTGTTCCCCTGATGGGTCTCATCTGCTCTGCTTTGAAAGGGAAAACCACAGGGAAAAAACCAAAATCCACATGCAAAACCTTACGTGGCCTGGAGAAGACCTGGGTTCATGAGAAGTTCAGGGGGAGTGCTGGCCTGGGCAAAGTGGCGCTGTCATCTGCAGACCCCCAGGTAAAAACAGTACTTGCAAGATGCGCACAGGCAATTCATGATCCTAAAGGAGCTTGCTGGCAAAGACTTTCCAACATTTTATGACCTCCAACACCAGACAGAGCCAAAACATAAACACCTTAGCCTGCATCAGGCAAGACTTTGCAATCCAAGTAGGATCACATCAAAAGGCACAGAAAAGTCTCTGCTATACACAGCATTAATTTTTTTCCCTGAAGGGGATTTAGTAAGAGTATGAAACTCTTGATTCAGTGCTTTCATCAAAGGGCCAGGGCTGGGGTGCACAAAAATTGCTTATAAAGCATCCAGCTGAGGCATTGCAGATGCCCTCTTGTGCGAGACGTCGGGTCTTGTGTCCCTGGAGAGCAGGGGCTCCAAACCATCAGTTCCTCTCCTGAACCCTCCACTGACAGCTGTGGGCTGAGGGACCACTCTGGCACCCCTGACCACACACAGCTGGGTACAGCTGGAGGGCACCACTGCTCCAAGTCCACAGAAGGCCAGAACAAAACAATGGGCAAAGCTCTGCCTGCACCACTGGAGAGCGTATGAGCCTCTGGTAGTTTTCTGTCAGTCAGCTGCAACTTCGCTCTGGGGAAAGAAACACCTTGATATGTCAATGTCCACTCACTGCCACAAGTAGCTGGTAGTAGGCACACTAGTTGTGAGCTGTGAGTCTGCAGATGGCAAGAAGGAAAAAACTCCGTATTTCAATTCCTAGCATGTGAACTTGTGTTAGAGAAAACTGTTCTGTTCCCCACTTTGGAAGTGTTTCTATTTTTCTAACTGGTAGAAAACAAACATAGATTTTTACAATATTTTTTCTATAGGAGAAAGAAAAATCTTGGTGCTTGGCATTGCAGCCCTTCTGCAGGTGTTGAGTAAACAAAGTGAGAGGAAGAATGTGAAGATTAAAATCCCATGGTTCACACTATCTTCTCCAGCCTGCCCTTGCCTGCCTTGCCCTACCCCTTCCCTGCCAATTAATAGTATTACCACAGACTTCTTCATGCTCTTTTGCTTCCCAACACACAGTTTTTGAAATGGAAAGCTAATGAATACAAGAAAAAGAAGACCCTTGATTTCAAAGCTGTGTGTCACAGAACCTTCTAAATCCTTGCTGCTGCTGGCATCTGTAGTTGTTTAAAGAGAAGTAAAAGGGAAAAAAATCCTATTTCCTTGTCACTCATTATGCACTTTGTGTCCTTCTGGCTTTTTTCTAAGCTTGGACAGTGAAAAAGAGATAGTTTCAGTTCATGTGTACCAATAATCAATGTCCCTCTTGTACTCCTATCCTTTAATTTTTTATGCCCCAGACAATGTACAGCTATTGCTTATGTAGTTAAGAACTTGCTTAACTGCTAAACAGAAACTGTCAGCATCTTTCTCTGGACCAGGCTGGAGTCTGGATGCCATTAACTGGGCAGCAGAAAATGGAAAACCACTAGAACCAGCCAGACTCCAGAGGATTCCAGAGGTGGGGGCCCAAAGAATATTTGCTACCAGAAAACATGGAATAAATGGAGGGCAGTGTGTGTTGATTTGCTGTGCTCAGGGGAAAACAGAAGTAGACTGGTTATTTATTAGCCTTCAGCGTCATCCACCAAGCCCCTTAGCAGTGAAGTGTGCCAACATCAAGAGTGACGAGTGGAGGGAGGACACCTGAAACATGGAAGATGGGTGAAACCTTCAGTCTGGCAGAGCAGACCTTGATGTCACACATCCCTGGGACCTCTTCCATGTTGACCCTTTCCCTCCTGCCACCCAGAGGAGGAGGTGATGGCAGATGCAGGAATGAGTGGCAGTGACTGAGAAAGCACCACCCACCACCCCTGTATTTTAGAGAAGCCCCAAACATGCCATCACTGAGTTACAGCGAGTCTGGGTCAGCCCTGCAAAGGCCACAGCCCTCACTTTGTGTGCAGGAGACTGAAATGTCCTCTGTTCAATCTCCTCCTCCACCCCACAAGCTTCATGAGACCTCGCAGCCTCTCTGCCACTTATTTAAGATTAGGTTCTGTCCAAAGAGGGATATGGAGGCCCCTTCCTTGCTCCTCTTCCAAGCAGTTCCCCACCCACCTCTGCCATCAGGGACTCCCTCTGCTTTTCATGGAGGCCAAGTGAAATACAGCCCTTGGACGTGGGGCCACACAGCTGACCAGGCAGCTGGCACATCCTCATGAAGGACCTGCCAGAAAGACTTCATTTCTTGTTAGGATCTTGGAAAATAAATCCCTTCTGGGTTTCCATCTCAGATATGATACTGTCTGCCTGTGTTTATGCTGGCTAGAAATGTGAGGGGGACTTTTGGAGAGCTGGAGTACAGGCAGTACTCCAGCACTCCTCCAACACCTGTGGGTTGGCAGGTGAGGGAGACCCAAACCCTCAGTGTGAGAGCAGTTTTGCTTGACAGATACGGCAGGAAGGGCTCTGAAGCAATAACTCATGCTTGCAGCTGCTGCAGGGGAGACCTCAGACTTTCCACTGAGCTTGGCGTGAGAGCTCCCTGCAGCGCCAGGCCACAGCAGGGAAAGAGAAAAATTAAAACCTCTCCACAGGGTAACAACTCTAGTGGCTTGTGGTCTTAATTCCTTCCTTTGCAAAACAAACAGCACACGGTGTGATTAAGGGAGCTTTCTGGGATACACGTATTTGGACTCTTTCTTCCCTCCCCTCCCAAGCCCATGAAGAGACCCACAAAAGCTCTCTCTTATGTCATCAGCAACACCTTTTACCTAATTCTCCATTTCATGTCTTGCAGGTCAACACATGCAATATCTTAACTGCACTATGTAGAGCTAGGACACCAGGTACGATTCAGTCTAGCAGCTCAGAAAGCAACCCAATTACCCAAGAACAAGTCTTTATGCCATTGTGGAAGCCAAGACTGAGAAATATGGCATGAATTAAGTTGTTAGAGAAGACTGCTTTTCAAAGATTCTGATTTTGAGCCAGCACATGGCTACCTTGCACTGCACTAGATTATTGTAACAAAATAATTTATCCAGGTGAATGCCAGTGAAATCCCTTTGCACCAGCACTAACTCGGCTTTTGTTTGGTGCTTCTGCAAGCAGATAGCAGGTTATGATGCCAATTACCTGACTTGCAGGAAGACTGGAACTTGTCTCAAGCTCAGAATCACTGAGTGACTTTACATGAAGAAGGTAAACCATTAGCTTTTTTTTTAATTCTATTCTCTGGTTTTCTTTCTCATAATTGTTGTAGGTGTGGAGGAAAGGAAAAGATCTCAGACACAGGCCCTTGGCTTTGCGCTGAGGCCTTCTGTGTCACTTGGGGAAGCTCCAGCAAGCATCTTCTCACAGGTTAACAGCAGCAGCAGCAGTCATAAGTAGGTAGGGGACCCATGAAGAACTCTGCCATTGCCCTGCAACACTGCATTATCACAGGCAAGTCACCTCCCTCCCTTGCTTCTCTTCCAAAATTTATCCTAGTTGTTTACCCAGGTTGGGCCCTACTCATCCAGCTGCATCGATGCTTCACCAAGCACCTAGTCTCAGCAAAACAGGGTGTGCTTCTCATTAGCATACA
>JAYRBT010000139.1:40898887-40936174 GCA_036023395.1 Myiotriccus ornatus
CTACTCATCCAGCTGCATCGATGCTTCACCAAGCACCTAGTCTCAGCAAAACAGGGTGTGCTTCTCATTAGCATACATTAGGTACTTGCTTTTAGATACGAGGCTCTTGGTCAACAGCTACAGTTGCATCTATTTGGTTATAGCTTTGAAAATCTCAGTACACTTGCCATTTCCCATGAATATTAAATTCAGTAAGGCTGCCCTCTTGAAATCACTGGTAAAGTAAAACATAACGACTGGAAGATACTGCAGATAATTGGGCAGCTGTGCTGCATGCCATTGCTTACTCTTTGCCCATTCCAGAGGAAAGCTGTGCTCTGGCAGGGCTGAAGTGCAGAGTTTGGCATCTACACTCAGAGGCACTGGGGCTGATGCTGCCGACGCTGCTGTCATCCATAACCTCTGCCTGCAGGTCTGGGCAGGAGGAAGAGGTGAGTTCATGTCTGAGGAGACTGACCCGTCCCAAGAGTGATGGTATTTGAGGAGCAGAGTCCACTGTACTCCTCCAAAGCCACCAAAATGAGGGAGAGCTTCCCTCAGTATCAACTAAACTGTTCCAGCATCATGAAGGCTGCATGGATGTGGGGTGAAGGGCAGTAGGCAGAAAGGAGAGGCCTTGTTCACAAGAATGAACAAAGGCAAGACAGACATGCCAACTGCAGCATTTTCATTCATGCACTCTCCTACACCTGGCAGCTATGTACACTCCTTAATTTAAAGGCCTTGCAAACAAGCAGAGAAAAAAGGGACAGGAGTATTTACCAGGGGAAAAAAAAAAAAAAAAAAAAGGTGGGATATAATGAAAAAGCCAGGAGTTGGAATATGGTGGTTAAATCGGAAGTTTCTTAAGCTGATTTAGCTGCAAGAAGTCAATATACTTTGAAGCCATGTTCACAAATGTTAAGTACAACTTTTTGGAGGTTTTAATGGGAATTTCTCAACAGCTCATGAAGCAGCAATGTAGGACAAGACATGAAAAATAGTTTGTCCCTGATTTCCCAGACGAAATTATGGCAGCATTCAACTTCTAGACATCCCAGTCGCAAACAGAAACAAAACCAGTTACATTTGTGTCTCTCCGCAGCAGAGGAGATGCATAGCTAGTGTAACGCAGTGCCAGCTTTCCCATTCTCGTACAGCAGCAACAGGGAGATGGCAGCTTGCCAGGCCCTAAGCAGGTCACTACGGCGTGATGCTCATGTCAGCCTGTCATGCTGCATTTTCTCCAAAATCTGTCCCAACTTTGCAAATAGAACGTGCACAGACTGGACACAGCTTAATGCTACATCTGCTGCATGTCCCAGACTCCCAACCCAACCTCTCCTTTCTGTGGAGACAGCACCGTGGCCCCGGAGGGTAAGAACAGTGCAGCCATGGGACTTACCCTGCTGTCATGTCAGGACAGAACCATGGGGTCCACTAGCACGCTGAGGGCTTGAGGGCACTTCTGGGCTTTCCTTTGGGTATTTTTATTACCTAAACTTTGTCCTCCGTTGGTTCCTGACCTATTTAACACTACTATGGCTCACATTCTAGGAAGGTGAATTGCAGTTGGCAATTAAGTTATATTTGCGTTGATATCCTCATCATAAAGTCTGGAAGACCTGCAAGAAGAGTTAAAGCTGGTCTCACAGATCATCTCATTGCTTCATGCTGGGGTGTAGAACTCTGGCACCTTAAAAATGTGAAGTCTACTGGTGGTATTTCATCACCTAAAACAAAACTCCTTTTTGAGCACATAGCAGGATGTTTTCACAGCTCCTCAAAAGGCTGATTAGAGACTTCACTCTATTCAAACACACTTAATAGCAAAATGTGTCATTCACTTTCCCTCTTTGACAACTCCATCCAAAGACTTTTTGCACCCATGAAGTGTTACGCTGGTTTGCCTACGTACGCCTAAAGAACACGATCTGGAGTGGAACAACATCTCTATTTTCAGTTACAACATTTATTCTGCATTCATACGTTTGCACCAAGTCATTAAAAAAAAAAAAGCCAAAAACTTGTGGTGGTTTTGCACTCTTTTCTGTTCAGAGATGAGCAAGAGAAAGGCGTTCCTCTTGAAAGAAAGGGAGGAAGGGGTTAAGCATCTTTAAAACTAGCTGGGCACAACTGATGTCAGATATCTGTCTTACAATGGCATCTATTTGCTTTCCCAGCAAGCAGTATATGGATCACTGGGTACTGCATTGTTCCAAGGATAGTGGAAGATGCCACATATCTTAGGAGAGGATAGATTTTCTCACTCCTCCTTATTAGGTAGAAGCTCTTGTTTGTTAAACAGCTCCAGAGTAGAATCCAATCAGAAACTCCAGAAAAAAAATATTTTTTTTCACATAACTGTTGTTTCCTGGGTGTCTGTTTCTGATGGAATTGGCCCAGCTGTACTCTGTGCAGCTTCCTTGTGTCACTGTAATCCTGTAATCATGTGTTCTCCACTTAAAAGCAAATCAGCATCATGAAAACTGTAACTGTGCTCTCAATTTTCTGAAAGCCCCCCCTGGGCATTCAGAAAAATTGCGGGGGAGCAAAAGCAAAAATTCTTAATGTTTTTCTATTTGGGTATTTCAGATTATAACAGATATGATGACTTAGAGCAAAGTTAAGACAGAGACCTGTGAACACAAAGTCTGCTAAGTTTAAACAGAAATATAATGCTGAACTTCCCAAAACAGACCTGCTGACTGAAACTCAGTTCTTACTGTAGGCACACTGAGTTTACACATTTTTATTAAGTTGAAAGTCCCTGAGCAGGCTCTGTATTCATTTCCATGCATTTCCCACTTATTTTTATGTGCTATATAAATGCAGTGGCAGCAGTTAGGGACCCAGCAACACCGTGGATTAGTAGAGGGGAACTTCAAAAATCAGGTCCAAGAGGCATTTCCAAGTTTGGGGCAGGTTTCAGAAAAGCAATACTGGGCTGTAATGCCACAGTGCTTTTAATCTCCCAGCCAAAAGCACAACTTTTGTCATTTTTGTATCTTCTTTGGAGGAAAAAGTCAAAGGGAGCTGCCCTCCACTTCGGCACAGGGAGCTAGCAGCTCCGAGGAGCATCACAGCACAGAAATGCAAGTACTCACCTGTCATCAGCGTGTAGTAATTTGGGTAGGAGAGGCTGGGAAAGTCTGGGGTCATGTAATCCACCTTCACTCCCATGTTCACAATGTCCCGAAAGCCCGGCAGACCCTCCAGCTCGCTGTCATCGATGTAGTCGAAGCGAAAGCCGTCGAGCAGGAATACCAGGAGCTTGCGGTGGGCCGAGGGGGCGGCGGGAAGCGGCAGGAGGGCGGCGAGGGCAGCGGCCAGGAAGGCGGCGAGGAGGCTGTGGTTCCCCATGGCAGGCAGCAGAGAGGGATCTGCGGCAGCTCCGGGGCCGGACCTGGCACTGCTGTCCCTGTCCCGCTTCCAGCGCCCGCGTTAAAGCTACAGCGCTGCCCCGCGCCGCGGGCGTGGGAGGTCACAGGTTAATTGCAAGCAGATGATTAACCTCGAGCTGAGCGAAGACCTCGATATTCCCCAGCTGCAGGAAAAAAAAAAAATGCTTCGCAAGGATGGGGCAAACACAGGCACAAAAGTAACTGGAGGCTCTCGGGGCACTGGGCTGGCACACCCGAGGAAGGCTAGCGAGGGCACACTGCCCGTGGCCCCGGCGAGGAGGGGCCGCGGAGCCCGGCCACGCTCCCAGCGCTGCCGGCACAGAGCGGAGCCCGCTCCGCCGGCACACAGCTCCGCTTCGGGGCTGCGGCTTGCGGAGGTCTCACAGAGACGGGCTGCTTTCTTTAAGAGAGAGCATTACATCTCCAGCCACGCGAAGGTGCGCTTTCTTCTCCTGTCTCAGGCAGCGGCTTGTAGTAGAAACTCTGGCTGAGATTTAGGCAAAGCATCTCTCCAGATGGGAAGTGCCATTTGTGAGTTGAGGTCCAGCGTTTCAATGGCACGGCGGTGCCGCAGAGCACCATCTGAGCAAGCTCACCTGTACAAGGACACAAGTCCCTTCAAAGGGCCCTGTCCTCTCTGCTTCCTCTGTGCTGCACTGGGACTAATCCAGTTCCCGATATTAATATTAGATATTAAATGTTGGATGGTGCTCAATTTCATATTAAAAATGAAAAAATGTTCACATTTTAGTCACAAGTCACCGTGAGGTTCTTCTCCTTCACAGGAACCAAACTATACCTCTAAAGCAATGCCAGCACCTGTTCTACACCATAATTGCATATTATCTCCCTGGTGGGTTTTGTTTTTCCCAAACAAAAGAATTTCATAGTATTCAATGTTGTCTCACGCACTGTGGGAAATGCCCTTCGGAGATGTTTACACCTGGGGAAGGTTGTGATAGCTGGCCACCACCCCACTGTGGATGTCTGGACTTCTGTTTGCTTCTTCCAAAGCTCCCAGCTGCACATCCAGCATGTCCAGTTGCCTCTTAGCAAACACCAGGCTGATGCAATCTCAGCAAGATGGCTTTCAGCCCCCTTTGCCCCAAACACTTACTCACCCCTGTGCAAACCCCCTCATGTCCTGGCTTGCCTTTTGCACAGTGCTGTACTGTGTGCTGGTGCCCGTAAGCCAGAGTTGCTGCCTGCAGGTCACTGCTCCCAGGATATGGCTGGAGAGGTGCTGTCCCTGCCTTTCTCCAATGAGGCTTCCAGCTCAAAAAAGAAGATGCCCTGCCAAGGGAAGGGGCGCTGAGATTTTCTGTAGGAGGGAGTCGTTCCAGGCATGTGGAAGAGGATGGAGTGTGAGCCTGCAGCGGAGCAGAACTGCTCAGGCCCTTCAGCTGCCTGTGCATGTGTTAATCTCCTCAGTAAAATTCCTCACACTTCCTCTCTACCAGTGAACTAAATTCATTCTGCATGGACATCTCCCTCTCTGTGACTCACCTAGCCATGCTTTCTATTCCCTCTTTTTTTTTTCTACTCCCATCTTGGAGCCCAGCACTTGGGACATACCCTCACGTAAGAGTTACACCTGAGACGAGGACCGGGAGCATTTCTAAGCTCTGGCCCAAGGATCTTTAGAGCAACATAGGGAACTAGCCCCTCAGGGCTTTATCCCTATTCGCATAGCATTTATTTTTGAAGCCTTGCATTGCTAGCTATCATCAGCTTGACAACTTTAATTCTATGTTTTGACTTTTCTTATCTTGCTTGGCTTTAGTTCACGTATTTTCTCACAGTGCAGCAGCAATTTTCTCAGCAAAACCAACTGAGGGTCACACAGCCGTGCTGCACCTCATGTCAGAGACAACTGAGCCCTGGGGCCATCCGTTAAGTTCCATGCCCAGAAGGACATCTGGACTGTGGTCGCCAGTCTGCTGGGATGATAACAGGTCCCCGTCCCTTGAGCAGACATTGCCTGGGAGAGCCAGGCAGTACTGGCATGCTCTAGCCTGAACTTTGAAGGAAAACACACAAATCCTGCCATGCAAGGGAAGGCCACAAGGCTGCGTGACCCGGGCAGCCGGTCTGTGTTCCCAGGGCGTCCCAGCCTGTGCAAGGCTGCTACTGCCCTGCCCACAGGGGATGAGGCTGCAGCTGCATGCCAGGCTGCTGGGCGACGTGACAGCCTGGGCAGTGGTGTGGGCAGCTGCCTGCCTGAGGGACAGCACGTGCTGTGTGTCACACCTATGCAGAGTCACCACTCTGCTCAGTTATCTCCAGACTCAGCGGGGTCTCAGCTGAGTATCTGCCACTTCATCCACCTCCCAGAGGGAATGTGCACGTCCCCCTCCTGCTGTCCCTCTCTGGGCTTGCAGAATGGGATAAGGCCCCGAGGAATCTGTGCTCAGAGACAGCACTTCTACCAGTGCTTACAGTGGATTTTCACTAAAGCAAAAAATGTATGTTATGGGCTTGGAGCCACCTGTAATGTCATATCTTGGTCAAGCTACTGTGGTAATTTATTATATCCATACTCACATTGAATGAATTCAGAAACATGTCCAGAAATGCATTTATGGTAGAACTCTTGGCAAACCCATGAGGACATTCACACTGATGGCTTGTCTTGTCCTCTAATGGGTGGCTTCTGGGCTAATCAGCAGGGCTCAGCAGAAACAACAGGTGCTGCCCATGAAGGAATGGGATAAAAAAGGAGAGATAATAAAGTGTCCAAAATGGACTCCCACCTTGAAAGGATGACCAGTTGTTTGAGGTGGTTAGACCAAGAAGACAGGCTTCCATCATGTTACAAAATATATGTCTTCTTAACATTCCATGGCATTAAGAGACATTGCCTTCCTTTCAAAAAGGTTGCAATCTTCTAGCTTTCTTCTAAGAAAAAGCTCTACCTGAAATGATACAGTGACATGAGGGACGATTGGTGCAAGGTACCAGAGCTCAAGGTCTGCTTTAAGAATTGGAGGTTCACAGGTTTCCACTCAACAAATAACAGAAGGATAAGGCCTGAGAGGGGTTAAAGGACTAGAGAGCCAAATAACCATGATGCTGTATAATACCAACTTGTGTTTTGACAGACAATCCCCCTGAAGAGTGGGACTGGAGCCAAATAGTCTAGCTTGGCAGAGACAGACCCTAGCAATATATTTCGTCCCTGCCAAGCAATGCTGATTTGCTTTGGTTCACATTCATTTGTAAGCACCCTGTCTGCACAAAGCCCCAGATGGCCATGGGGAATAAAGCACAACAATATTTTGATACAAATGCTCTCACAAAAGCTATCAGAGCTTGAGCTTGTGTCCAGGGACAATAGTCCTCACTAGTTAGTTGTTAGACTGGCTTTAGAAAGAAGCACGCATAAAGGAAAGAAAATCCTTCAGTTCAATTTGTACATGAGAAGACACCCCATTGATCCAAAATTTGTTTGAGAAAAGATCCTCAACCACTCAGATTGCTCAAGAAATCCTCTTAGCAAAAACTGTCTCCAGTGTCCTTGAATCTTTTTTTGTTTTTTCTCCTGGTCTTGCAGAATTCACAAGCATAGCAAGAGAAATGAAAGAAAATTCTCTGGGCTCACACTGACAGTTCAGTTTGGCTTGTCAGATGTACCAGCCTTCCCAGCAGCACGACTCTATCTGTGCCCTTAGGTCCAGAAGCACATGGAAGAACAAGAGCTGCTAAAAGTAAAACATGGTTTCCCTTTACCCCAGTGAACTAGAAAAGCTAAAAGGGAAACTTGTCCTTCTTTCTCTCATGAGAGAAAGATAAGAAGTCATAACATGACTCACTGTCAATTTGTAATTCCTTTTCAGTTCTTGTTCTCCTTCACACGCAATAGTAGTTGAACACTTTGGCCAACACAGCCTGACTTCTCAGAGAAAGCAGCAGACCACCTCCAGACATAAAAGCCTTGAGCTGCTTGCATTTCTTCAAAGAAGAGGAAGAGGATTTCTGCCAGTGTAAAGTTTTAACTCTACTGGACTAAGGTCCTTCTTCCTCTTCTCCCCACCAAATCCAAGATGAAAAAGACACAG
Organism: Myiotriccus ornatus; assembly: GCA_036023395.1. Taxonomy (NCBI): domain Eukaryota; kingdom Metazoa; phylum Chordata; class Aves; order Passeriformes; family Tyrannidae; genus Myiotriccus; species Myiotriccus ornatus. Next base: position 40,906,329 of record JAYRBT010000139.1, read on the forward strand.
GTGGTACCAACCCATCTGGTGACTTTCCCAGAAAAGCTCTGGTGATATGGGTATCCGCTTTCTGAGCGGACGGAAGGTCTTACCTTGGTAGAAGTCATTGGCTGCAGGCATTTAGTATCAGTTTCTTTGCTCCTGCACTGTGCATTCTCACCAATGTTTCTGCATGGAGGTCTGCACTAGGCAAGGCATCTGCTGCTCTTTCAGATCTTCTTGGATGATATTTTATGCCAAATCAGTTATTTCTGTGGTGTGCAGTAGTTCAGTCATGAAGAATTCAAGCCAAAGAAATAGGTTGCTCTTGCTGTCAGTCATGAACAGATGTGTATGATAAAGTCACATGCTTGTTAGCTACAGAGAATTTCAAGCATTTCAAAGCTAGAAACTGAAGCTTTCTTGGAGAAAAGTGGTGATCTTTCACTGTTTCTGGAGGCACAGTTTACCTTTACCCTACCCAGCTGGTATAAGACTTGCCTTACTGTAAACATTCACACGCTGGATAACGAGTACATCAAAGTGGGGCAGTGACCACACTGATTGAGAGCCAGGGGCTGGTTAATGTTCTTTGAAGTGTCTCAGTTCAAGTAATTGTGTTGTTTAGAGAGCAGCTCTCCAAATCTCTTACTGCATCCTTCACTGGAACAGTCATGAGTCATATTAAAACTTTTCTAGTTGAGGAATATCTATTGGAGATGAATAAACTTGATGAACCAGTGGAGACCCCTAAATGGCTCCCTGTTTCCTTGCAAGAAGCTTCATGGGCTTGGTGTCTCATTGTCAGCACTGGTCTGTGAATGCTCCCTGACAACGTTCAGCCTGGGGAACAGGCTGTGCTTTCATTAAATGAAACTAGAATGAACAAAGAAGGTGGCTCTTCACACCGTAGCACCATTCAGGTGTGCAAGGCTTTGTCCCTGGAGGCCCTGACTGTTAAAAGTGTAAGTGGGACAAATTCACAGGGAAAAAAGTGCACCCAGGGCTAGTAAACACAAAGAGCACTGGCTCCAGCCATCCTAGAACTTTTCGTTCTTACAGAGGGTGAGCAGGAGTATTTATGCAGCGGGAGAACCTTTTAAGTGTTTTGCTTAAACTTAGCTGTTATAGGATCACTACCAAGACATCTAAGAGCATTTTCTCTTAATGTTTTTTCTTGTGCAGTATTGCAGCTCATTCCCCCTTGCTTCACACAGATATCTGAACTGCTGCAGTGGACATTCATAGCAAAGAAGAGAAGGGTTGAGCAGCAGGGGGGACATGTCTCCAGTGGGACTGAACAGTCAGTGCTGCCCTATATCAGCCAGCTGCTGCTGCCCAGCAGGAGAGGCTGCACATCTGCAGAGCTGAGGTGGGAAAGAGGCTGCCAAACATCACGTCAAATAAACCCTCAAAAGAGGCCCCCAAGGAAAAGCGCGTTTCATATACCTATAGCGTGTGTTGGAATAGCAATTTTAGGCCAAAACCTGTAGAGCCTTAGAGGTTTCTTAATTACTTCCTACTTGTCATGAAGGCAATTAAAAATAAACAGATCACCAGTGGGCCTAAACTCTTGACGCGGGGAACCTCTGCCACTGAAAGGTATGTAGGAGCTCAGGCCACTGAGAAACACTGGGAAACCTGCACCAGCTGATGGCTTCGAGCTGCACAAGACCACCTCCTCCCTCACCCTGTGGTGTGCCAGCCAGACCACAGGACAGTATGGCTCAAGGGTGCCATTATTTTGGATTGTAACCAGTCTGCACCCTTTCCAGAGGATTTGAGTTTTGCTTGGATATCAACCCACTGCCACCACCAGTACTTCCCCAACATTTCTAACTCATGTCCCCAGACATGACCATGCTTGCCTAAATGCCGGTGTCATGTAATGCAGGAGTTTTTACCTCATTGAGGAAACCTTGGGCAGTGCATTTCTCCATCAAAACCACCAAGTCAAAGCTGCTAGATAGCTAACCCAGATAGTCTTAAGTATCTGGATACTGAATTTTCTGCTTCACCCATGCTGTATGGTCATTTCCCTGTACGGTGGGGGACTGTGGTGAAGGATTTTATTGCTATTCTATAAAGAGGGGTCAAAGCGCAATGATGTGGGTGGGGATGGAAACTTGACAAGCTAAGTAGGTTGATCAAGATTAGATAATTTATTTGGTATAAAAAATAAAACTATAATCAGACAAATAAAGTAGGTGTTCCTAATCCTGCTGTGCTGTGACACTGACATGTTCCTCAGGACTTGAACTCAAAACATCTATTCATAAGGCAGTGACTTCTCCAAGAAAATAATAGGGTATTCTGGATGTCCACAGCTGCCTTGCACAGCAGTTCCTGCCAGTGTATGACCTTGCTTGAGCAGAAGCCTTAAAAGATGAAAGTAGGACCTTAAAATCTGACAATCTCACACAATCTTACAGCTAGCCAAATGTAGACCTATTTAAGCAAAGTATTTAGATTTCAGATTTTCCCATTAACTGAGGGGTAATTTGAGAGGCTAAAATATCTGGCAAATCAGTGCTCATGGGCCTACTTTTCAAGAATAAAATAATATTCTATGTTTGATCTTTTGCTAGACTTCTACATGGAGCACAAAAGAGACTTGAAACGTTAGCTTGAACTTAGTAAACATCCAAAGTAAACTATTCAGGGCTAGCATAAAATGTCATTTTAAAACTCCAAAATATTTGGCATTTGGCATTCTTTATAGCCTGGAGGTTATACAGAGTTCAGCTTTATCTTCTGACATCAGTGTTTAAGAACTGTGGGAGTTGGGCTTGCATCATGACCTAACAAAGAAAACGGCCTTTATTCTGACAGTAGTTATTTAAGCTAACCTGAGAATGTTTATAATTAGGTGCCAAAAGATGGCCTCTGACAGTCTGCCTGCAGCGAGCATGCCCTGTGTTGCAGAGTTTCCTAGTTGCTGCCTACTGTTACCCTTGCTTTTTTTTTTCATGTGCCACTGCACATTGTTCATCTTGGCTTTCATATTTTTTATCTCAGCAGTCCTGGATTTTCAGTACTGTATCTTGTTCATCAGTAAGGCTATGCTGGATGTTGAAATCCTCACCTGGAGGACACAGAACAAAGTCTCAACTTTGCCCATCATTCAGAAATGATGACTGTCTGGTTCCTGTCTCACTGACTACTGAGTCACCTCTGGAGAATTTGCTCCCACAGAGAAGAGACAGCTGTTTTACAACCCAACCCCTGCTTTGGGTAGAGAAATATTCACATGATACCTGTTTACCAGCTTTGGGTGTTTCTCCATCAGCAAGCTACAGCTTCTCAAGCAAAGCCTTAAGATTTTCTTATAGGTAAAGCCCCATCCCTATCTAAATACTGTTGGTGATGTCCTTCCCTGGAGGAAGGTGGGGTCACGTCAGCATCTGCATTACTTTTTCGCACTAGCTCAGGTTGGGAAATCCAAACATACTGCTTATGGCTAGAGCTGGTCTCACTGATGGCAGGAGTCTTTTATCTGAGGACAGGAGGCAGGACAGCCCTCAGCCTTGAGGGACCTGATCTGATTTTTCCATCTGGGTATTTCACAGGTCTCTCTCTGAGACAAACTACCTCAATTTCTGTCTTCCTTATCTCTTACTGCAACCCAAAGCAGACTTTAGCAGGACTTCAGTGGTTTTGGTCTCCTCTCAATTCCCTATGCCACGTCTGCATCCTATTTCTAAATTACCTTGACTTCAAGGCTTTAGATTACTGCTCTTCTCCACAGTACTGAGATTTATAATCATATCTTCCAGTTCCAGTAGTGGAGACAGCCTGTCATTTCATATCCTGCTTCTCTCTGTTCAAGCAGCTTATTGTACACTTGAGTGAAATCATACCTTTCTTTTCCCTGAAATACATCCCTAGTATGGAGGCTCCTCTTTCGTGCTAGGTAAAAATGCTCTTCTGTTTGTAGGGACATCTGAAGTAAATGTTTTCAACCAATCTCACCTTTCCTAGAAAGCTAACTTTGTGCTAAAAGGAGAAGCTGGAAACCTTGAGAGCCCACACTCTCCTTTTCCCCTTGTTCTGTGAATGGCTCTGGGCTTGAGGAGCCATCTCCTGTCTGCGGAGAAACCTTTCGCCTCGGTGGCCATTGCACTGTGCTGCTCCTGAGTGTTCCCTTCAATTAGAATGACTTCTGAGAAGCTGAAGGTGTAGGTAGTTTTCCGGTTTTCTTTGAAACTTTTGTCACAAGTAGTCATGGATCCGCAACACTTTTTTTGAGTGCAAATCTATTGGAAAAAAAATGGCTTCTTGTTTGTCACAGGTCAGAGCTGACCAGGACTGCAGTACTGGTCTCTGGACTGCATCCCATTTGGCATGTCCCCCCATGAAGAGGAGGGGAAAAGTGTGGCCAAGGCCTCATTAGTAGAGCAGAGGCAGCTGGTGGCCTTGAAGTGGAAAGCATGGGCTATTCCTCCAGCTCAGTCCCTGGGGGAGCCTGACACCAACAAAGCTCTCCACTCAATCTGTTTTAATAGCACGTGACTCATATTTTCTATGTTTTCCCTCCTGACATTATGCTGATGTGCTAATCCACTGCGTGGCAGCAAAAAACCTCTGAGATTTCCTGCAGTGCTGTCAGCTGCTGTAACTGGACACCCTGTAATAACCTCCACGGCCAATGGCCTACCGCCTCCAGTTCCTGGTAAGGACTTATTTTCCTTGGCATGGCCAATACACGCAAAACCTTGTTCAGATGGGTTTTTGAAAGAGAAAATAGGTGGCAAAGTACTGATCTCTTTCAAGGAAGTTAGGAAATGATGGAAAACAACCTTATACCATGTGAGCACTGAGTGTAGTTGTCCAGTTTCCAGCACAGAGCTGTAAATCATCTCCTGAATGGCTGTCACAAGCACAACAGTTCACCACAAAGAAGTTATTTTTCTTTCATTATGACTGCTCGTTCAGGATACAACACCTCTCCTAATGCATTTAGCAGGTGCAAGAAACATTTAAAAATGGATATCTCTTTTTTTTTTTTTTTTTTCTTTCCAAGAAATAAGGTTAGGAGTTTGTTTGCTCTGCCTGTTTGGAGTTTGGCTTATTTTGTTGTACTTCGCCACAGCTGCAGTTTCCTCCGCACGCTGGAAATGTTTGCACCCGTTCAGAAGCAACAGTCTAAGGGCAAACAGATATTTCTAGTACTGCAGGCAGGGATTTACAAGGTGTTTTAAGGGGGAATCTCAAACTGCGTCAAAATGTTACTGCCTCCACCCCAGCAGGACTGGAGAAGTATCAAGGTCCCCACACTTGGGGGTGAGGCCCAAATCCAGGAGGTGATCTTCTGCTGTGGAAGCACTGCCTGTGCCCACACACTCTTCATGGTCTATGCACAGCCCTGGAATTATCCACTCCCTCCCCTGGAGAAAGGAGTCACTGTCACTGTGGCCAACACCAGCTTGGTTCTCCATGATGTGCTTTCTCCTCATCTGACACACCAGCAGCTCACACTGCCCCTTGCCAGTCACTGTGCCATTCCCCAGGTGGTTTCTTGTGTCCAGCATCTCCAGCATCCTTCATGACTCTGCCTTCATGGCAGGTTGGGAAGGTGATTTCCAGTATCTGTTCTCTTTCCTGGAACTAGTATTGCACAGGAGTCAGGCACATCCCTTGGGAGTGCTGTTGGGTTGGGTATCTCTCCCTGCTCAGCCAGCCCTTGCCCACAATAGCATTTCTGCCACGGTGGAATACGCCACAGGAGTAACCTACAAACGGCAGATGAAACCAATACTTTCTAAAGATTACTTACAAGCATTTTATTTTAAATTGTATGACATGAGCATCTGTCAGGAAGACACTAGATGAATAGCAATTAAAGATACATTGCATGAGGCACTAGATGTTTTCCTAGTGGTGGTCCTTCGGGCACATCTGAAGCGAAAGATGAGAAACTGAAAGATAAAGGCTGTTCACACTCCAGTGTAGACCATTTCCTTAGAAAACTGCCTGTGGGTGGGTCCCTCCCACAACAGCATTGCTGCCATCAGCCAAAAGGCAAGACTCAAAAGTGCCCTGGAAGCAAGTCAGCATCTCCAAGCAGCCAAAACACTGAATGACTTAATTCATGGGATACCAATCAGAGGATCTTGGAAAAGCTCTTCTGACAGAGAGAGGCATCAGTTACTGAACGAAGTTTCATTCTGGATAGCCATTAGGCAGAAACTCATGATTACTCATCCAAAGCTGTTGTGTTTTATGCGGCTTTTACGCAGCTGCTAGTACACCCTTCCTCAAAACAAAAGCATTATACAGTCTTACGAAATATGAAACCACTAATATTTTACAGCAATCACTTTAAAAGCATACATTGTAACAGAGAATTGGGGTTTGTCCTCTTCTTTTGAGCCAAGGCATCAGATTTTATAGTTGAGGTGTGCTCTCAGAACAGCCTCTTCTGCTGTGGTTTGCCATGGCAGAGGCAGTGTTTGCCCAAGTGGGCACCTCCAGCAGCAGCAGCTGCATTAGGAATAACGCTTTTGGAGGAAGACTAATTCTTCAAGTGCTATGATGGCCTTGGTATAATGGAAGAGGGTTATGAAACCCCAACCCCTTGCTATTAACCTTGATGTATACTGTTTGTGCTGTGTCAGACCCTTTTCTCTCTAGAGGATCAACCGTCATAGGAACATACCCCTCAGCACTGGGGCTGAGGCAGGAGGAGGTCTGTCACTAATGGATGCTTTCAGTAGTTGCAGGGGTTGGTGATGGGTTTGTTACTCTCCAGAGGTTTGTTTGCAGTGTCTGTTTCTACGTGCCAAGATCAGCTCTTTGTTATTTGGGGTTTATGCTGGGGAGGGAGGTTGCATGTGGTGCGATGGCAGCAATGTGGTCATGAAATAAAAGAGATGGTCTGTATTGTACATAAACAGTGGCCATAATTGCATATATGTATATATTTGAATGCTGTATGAAGTAAAATATACAATAACTAAAACGAAATGAAGGAATACTTTATCCTTAAATGATTCAAAGTTTAATATAAAGTATCTCCATGTACTTTCTGGAATTCAAGTGTGTGTACAGAACAAATAGTTTCTGGTTGGACAAGAAGCCTGCACGATCTGAGCTTAAGCATGAATTCCCTGGTTGTCTGAAAAAAACATCTGATGGGAAATCTGAAAAGAAAGACCACATATTTAAAGGTTAAACAGCAACAGGAAACTTGCTGAGGAAACTTCAACGGCAGGATGTCTGCTTTGTCAGGATGGTAAGATCTGTTCTCTCACTCCATCTGGCCCTTTTAGCTAAGCCAGCTCCTGCACAAACACCACAGACTTTGACCAACAGCACCTAAGGAGCTCTCTTGCACAAGAGTCCCTCTCAGCTTTTTGGGGAAAGTACAGCATAAATATATTTTCCTCTTCCTTCACATATTTATAAGCCTGAAGTCTGTTTCTGCAGCTTTGGATAAAATGTTTGTTACAACTTTTTTCTGCCTATGCCATGTGGAGGGGTCAGATCAGACCTAAGTTAAAACCAGAGAAACATAGATAAAAGGTGACACAGGTGACAATTGTTCAGCCAGTGAACAACCAGAAGACCCCAGACCTCAAATAACCATTGGAACATGTACATAGGCTGCTAGACTGTAAGGGTATAAAAGCCCAGAGATTCCTTTATCTGCGGTCCCTCCCTGGAGCCACCCAGGTTGAGCTGTACCACTCAGTTATTTAGTTTTGTTTTCCTGAAATCAGATGCCTGACACTTTGCTGCAGGAAGGGAAGAGAAATTTCTTTAAGATTATTTAATTCTCTCTTTGAGTGTTCTATTATTATTTTCCTTGCCAGTTAACGGAGCGAAGATACTTGCGGACTTATGGATCAGATCTCTCTGATCTGATCTCTCTAATCAAATTAGAAGAACTAAGCCAAAGAAATGTTCTCTTCCTGCTTCCTTTCAGGTCACCGTTGACATGTTGGGAGAAATGAGTCAGCTGGTTTTTGCCGTCCATGTCGACACTAGATGTCAGCCCAAACACACGAGTGCGTCTGCTCTGCTTCAGGCAGACCCACGGAGGAGCTGCCTGGGTGAGACTTGGGCTTCGCTGGCAATCTTCACCCCTGCGGGGAGGGGAGTTGTTGCATTGCAACGGCAAGGGGGAAAAGAAAAGGTGGGTTTTGCATCTTTGCATAAAGCCTCTTTTATAATAAACATGTATTTAAACAAGCCAAAAGGAGACATTTTATGGGACGAAAACCCTCACCCAAAGTTCCTGCCCTCGTCCCAGAAGTGCTGGAAGGGGGTTAACATTGGCAGCAGCTTCCCTGCTCCCCGCAGACAGCTTTTTGGGCAGGCTGAGGCTGTCCTGGAGGGCCCTGCCAGGGAAGACTGACAGCTGCAGGGTTTTATTGCTATTAAAAGAGAAAGCAGCTATGAGTGCAACCTTGAAGAAGCTATCAGCTGTGGGCTCTCCTGAGCTCAGACAATGCGGCAGAGGAGGTGCTTTCAGTTTTACAGTAAAGTGAAACCAGTGGCAGGGAAACAGGACTTACCAGGGTGCTTTTTGCAAGTGTTTTAAAGCTCCATTAGTGTTTTTCTCCTCCCAGCATTGTTCTCCCAGAGTGCTTAGCTCACAGACACCAGTTACCAATGATAGTTTGAGCAAAAACTGTAAGAGAATAGAAATTGCCCAATGAAAAAATAGCATTTCCTCTTATTCCCACTCTTGCTGGAGATAGAAGCATTTTCCCTTTCCCTTGTTTAGAAAACAGCCCTCCTTCCCCATTTCCGCTTTATTCTCCCAAACTCCCACTGTGGCAGGCCAGTTTGACAAGGGCTCCAGGCTGCAGAGGTGAGATAGCCTTGTGGAATCCAGGGATCAAAGGTTGGCAGTGAACACTTACTCCTACATCTGTGTTCCTGCTTTTCTGCCTTCTGTTTTTTAAAAAAAATGAATGTATGAATTTCCCTTTCCGGCTCCTGCCTTTTCTTGTGTCATTTTATGCAAGAGAGGCATGTAGAAATCACCCAGGCAAAACCCAGACGAGTTGCAGCTCCACAGGGTGCAGTGAATTCCCAGCGCCCTTGCTTGGGACACCTCTGGCCTGGCAAGGGCTCACCATGTCTGGGATGGGGTTTCTGCATCTGAACTTGCTGGCACAGAAACAGCCCAGGCATTCCTGCATCCAGGCCTCCTGCTTCCTCAGTGAATTTGCCCCTTACAGAGACAAACTTAAAGAGACCTTCAGGCTCTGGCACTTTTAAAAACACCTCTGTCTGTCAGTAAAAGGTTTTCAGCAAAGCAAATGCAAACAACTCTGAGTCAAAAGAACAAGTATTTCAGCTGCTCCAGCCTGGTATCCTGCAATAGGTAGCCTGTTCTGTTGGCTTTGCTGCTCAGTGATATGTGTTTCATTTTCTGAACCACTTCCTTAAAGAACTACTAGATGAGTGGTGGAAACAATTTGTTCTCGATTACCACTGGGAGAAAGAGAGCAGCAGCACAAACAACCACAAGTGCTGCTCCAAGTGGTGACTCTGCAGCGGCTGGGACTTGGGTCAGCCATGACAAGGCTGGATTTCAGGGGGCCAGTGTGGAAAAGTGCGTGTGATGCCAGGCAGGAGGGCTGCTTGGATTTCAATGGCTTGACATCATGCCTTTCCCTGGTTTGATTTTTTTTTTATTTTTAATTTCCTTTACGAAACTCTGCTCCCGGCCTGGATCTTGGCAACACTTCATCACACAACAACAGTTGCCATGACCACTAAAGAGGAGGCAGGAAACAGCGCTGCTGCAGCGCTGGCAGGAGCTGCTGCGGCTTCCCGGCCACACGGATTCATGGTGCGTGGGTAGGTGGGAGCACGGGTGCATAAAGTGCGTGGGGGTGGGAGTGCACGGGCGCATGGGTGAATGGACAGGCATCCCTCATGGGGGCCAGCACCCCTTGGCTCACTTGCAGGCGTGAACACCCCACAAACGGCCACCAGCCATGAGCAAGCTGTACATCACAGGGAAAATCTGATGTGAATGGCCTGAAATATTTCACATGGGCTCAGTGTAGATATTTGCAACTTTATTCCTGCTTGGGAAATAGGGATGAGTGTTTGAAATGGAGGGGGTGGAGCTGCAGGGATGCTCCACAGGCTGCCAGCTCTCTGTGCACGTGGAAATCATGAAGGTGATAAAGTAAAAGCCAGCACCCATCAATTCAAGGAGAGGACCTCTCTGAAGAGGAAGTCAACCCCTCCTGCTGGTCGTCTCTCCTGCTGTGCACAGGGCTTTTGAAGAAGTGGGAAAAACTAGCTGAAGTTCTGGGGGCTCAGCTGGTCTGTTGACTCACTGCAGGTATTACGACTACATAGGGAAGCAATGTCCAGCAGCTCCAACCAGGCAGCTCTAAGAAGCAATTAAGTCATGTACAGTACATACTGGAGCTGGCTGTACTGCAAAGAGGGGTTCTGTGCGGGGCATCCACCTGATCAAGATGTTTGCTCTCACCTCCATGCAGATTTACTGAGGACCCCTATGGAGAAGCTGCTGCTGGGGGTTACTCATAGCTACAAGAAGCTCTTGCTGGGGTAGCAGTGGAAATTGCCACCGATTGTTTCCCTTTTGTCCCTGCATTGCTACAGATATCGGGACAGGATCAATGGCAGCAGACCTGCACTGGCCAGCCGAGCTCCCCCGAGTTTGGTGTGCACTTCTAGCCCGGGAGAAGTGAGGATTTAAATCCATAATGCAGTGGGCTGCCAGTGGAGGGGAGGCTGCACTGCCTGTTTTGCTGCTGTCCCCGTTGTAGCTGAGGTGCAAGAAAAAGGACTGGTAACTTAAATCAGTGCAGTGAGACCAGCTAGTATTGATTTTCCAGAGCTCTTGGTTACTCATGGTACATTCATTTTGTTTATATTCTACAAAACTAAATAGTTTCCCTCTCAGTGGTGTTATACTCTCTAAAGAGCTCTAGCACATTTCTCAACCCTGTTTTACATTTGCTTGCTTGTTTCTCAAGCCAGTTCTTCCAGTGTCTCTTAAATCATGTCTACTGTTGTTTGAATGTCTTCCAGTTTCTCGTCATCTGTTCAGTGCCAAAGTGAACGAAATATTCATGGTTCATAGCCGTATCCACTATGACACAAAAACAGGAGCCTTGTGCAATTGAAGTTTTGGGTCTCCCCAGTCAAATAACATCAAGATTAATGTACTGATCTTTTGCTTCTAGTGACTACATATTTCTTCTTATCCTTTTAACTTACAACAAGTACACATGATTTCCATGGGTTAGCTCCCCTCCCCTCCCTTCCCTCCCCTCTTTTCCTTCCCTCCCCTCTTTTCCTCTTCCCAGAATCCAGGGCTTGCACTTGTTTTGAGTTAAAAACCCACTAAGGCAAAACTTTAGACCTTAGCTCATTGCCTGTTATGCCATTTCTGATCTCTGCAGCATGATCACTTACTTGGATAGTAGCATTGTGTTTTGCAGTCTCTAAATTCTAACACTTCTTCATGTGGACTTCAGCCATTAAATGTCCTGAAATCATTCTCTGATCTTTGTGGTTTGAAAAATCCATGTGGATTTTTCAGTTGTTCTGGAGTCAGCTGGGGTCCTGGTTTGTTACATCCAATCTTTATTTTGTTCAGAGTCCCAAAAGAAGCTGTACCCCTTACAAAATCCCGAACAAACCACTCTATTGATGAGTCTTCACTCACATATTGCCTTTCCCAGATATTGGTATTAACATAACATTCCCACAAATCAACATAGCTGATTCTGGTATTCACCATTAATTCCTGGAATTGGGGAACTCACATGTTTTTCTTTGATCCAAGAAAGAGAATTCTCCCCAGGCTTTCTGCCTGTCACATTGGGTGGTGAGGGACCTTCTTCAGAGCAACACAGCCTGTTGTCAGGCTCATGATCCTCCAAAAGCCTTTCCTAGGCAGACCCTTCAGATGTCACTGCTCTTATTTCAGTCAGCTAGGTCATCTTCTAGGCTGTAGATGAAGCTCCTCAACCTCACCAACTTTCACAATGCAGTGTCAGCTTTCATCACACCTTGAGGCAGGGAAAGGCTGACCCATCAGAAACAGCAGCTTGGAGAAGTTCCTTCAACACAAACTGAGCAGAAGCTCCAGATTTTGCTTCTCCGGTATTCTTGGGTTTCATAGCTATTGCAGGACCAGGCAGAATTCTCTGTAAATTATATTTATTGTTTGCTGCATCTAATTTATATAACAGCAAATGAAAGCCCGCATGGTGGTTATACCTTCCCTCAGAGGGTAATGTCAATTCTTAAGCCTTCCCCTTCCTTAGCTAAGACTTTCCCCTCTGCTGTTCGATATGTGACATTTTTCTCTGAGGTAGGTGACTTTACAGCTCTGTTGGCTGACCGTGGTGAAAACCTTTTCCCAGAAAATTTTGTTTATGATTCACTGGCATTATCCAGAGCACAGATTCTCCTATTCAAGCAGCTCACACAGCGCTGTCAGCAGTGTGTCTGAACACCAAAAACTGCCAAGTGATGACAAGCCCAGGAAGGGTTGGTGTTGGCAGGGCAAAGTTTTTTCTTGTCGTGTTAGGGTTATAAATATTTCAGTGTATCTGTCCTGGGTGCACAGCTATAGGTCTTCTCTGGAAGCACCTTTTCTCCCCAGTAAGATTATATTAGAAAGGAGTATTGATCAGAGTAACAGTGAAAAGGTTAAAGCTGTATTGCAGAGTGGGGTGTTGGAAGAAGCCTCAAGTGAACGTCTATCTGCATTTGTATTCAGGTCCTGCAGTCTTCTGTTCTTGTTTTCTACTGTCTTCAGCTCTGCAAGTGGAAGTGAGGTTGACAAGGTTCAGTGCAAACATTAGATGCTTTGTTCCACATACAGCTTCACATGTAGGTGGGGAAGGGGCCAGGGCTGAACTTGTTCTCTTCTAGTCTCTATAAACAACCTGAACATCTTGCAGCTGTCAGGGCATGGACTGTAACATCTCATAAACCATGTTCAAACCTTTATGTTATATGGAAACTACACAGAACAGGTGGTGTCTGTGAGTTGTTCTTGTTAAACTGTATGATTCCAGTCAACATCTGATGCAAACTCCAGTTTTTCCAAACTGTATACTGGTTTTGGTGTATGCTCAGGGTCATGGGGTAGTCTCACACTTGTATGGTGAAAACAAGTACTCAACAATAAGCTTCCTGTGAGGACATGCATTGCAAGAATGATCTTAACACTCACTCTTAGCCTACCAGGTAACAGTAAGGAGTCCTTGAGCTATGGGACAGTTACCCAGTTTCTGCAAAAGCTGAGCAGCACAGCCTGTGAACTTATAAATGGTAAAAATGTTTTGGTGGAGGGGGGGAAGGAAATACCCCCACCTCAGGGCAACCATACCTGATTCTTCCTGTACACCTCATCTGAGGACTGCTGGAGGAGGGTTGTTGCTGCTGTGGCTTTCTCTGCTCATTGGTGTCACGCCACTCATTTGTGTATCCTCTGGTCCAGACTGTGGCACATTTGCTTTGTATCCAAATACACTTTGCCAAAGAGCTTGCACCAGTGCAGGTCCCTGTGTTTCTTCTTCCCTGTACTCATCTGTAAGAGGTAAATTTCAATTCCAGAATACAGGTGAAAGATATCCACAGCAGCACCTTCACTGGTACCCTTCAAAATGTCTGCAGAAACTAGTTTAGAAACAATTGCTCAGTTCATGTTCTTCTGGGCAAAGCTCTTGCCTGCGTGTCCATTGCAGCCAGGCTCAGACACATATGGGAGGGGGATGGGGAGCCTGGGCTGGAACCAAGAAGCCTATTTTTAAACTGTCTCTGCTGCATAACATAATATGAGATTAAATTGCATGGTGGTTGCTTACTGACTGCTTACAGTCAAGCCACAGGAGGCCAGAGGGGTGGGATCAGGGTGCCCTGCCACCCCCACATCCACCCACTGCTTCCCCAGGGCGGCAGGGAAAGCTCCATTGCCTCCGAGTTTTCACAGTGCGGTGCTAACAGTCAGGCTTTCAGGGCCTGCCCAGGAGCAAGTTTTTCACTTTCTAAGGCATGCAGTGACTTTTCAGCGAGGTTTTCTGCATGGCTTGTACTTTCTAAGAAATGAGCTGAAGCGAAGCCCGACAGCCAAGCAGTGACGCTGCTTACCTGCCCTGGGGACAGCAGGCGCTGTGTATATGCCTGGAAAAAAAAAATCCCTGCAGATCAGACAGAGGTGTAAAAATCCCATCAAACCACTTGAGAGAGGGAGTGAGAGGTTTTATACATGAGCAACTTGGATGAGATCTCTTTTAAACTTCAGCTGAAATGAAAGGCGGGTCGGGGGGGGATGTTATTGCTACTAGAAGCATTTTTCAGTCTGACCTAAAAATGACACAAAACTCCAACCTCAATGTAGTTTATTTACAGGCTTGGGTTTAAAGAAATCCCTACGTGAGGGGGAGAAGTTATTCTTTAGTCAGGAGGCAGAACTGAAGCTGGGGGGATGGTTGGTGGTTCTGACTCCTTGGGTATGAATTAGGGGGGTTTACTGTTAGTAACTACAGGCAAGAGCAAATATTTGGGTGAAAGAGCGATTTAGGTCAAAGAACCTGTTAGATGTCATCTAACCAACCATAAGCTGGGTCTGGACATCAGAAAATAAGAGATTTAGGGTCCATCTTCCCATGAATGCCAGAGGGATATGACTGGTTTTTAAAATGAAGAGATGATATAACTGCTTTATAAATTCATAAAAAGTCAACAAGGTAGTATGCTTGGAGAGCTAAGGGAAGGGGTCAGGCAAGATCTTACTCAGTCTAACAGTGGGTGTGGACACCACTAGAAAGACATAGAAGGAACTGGACATATTTCTAATATTAATGGCATTTTTTGCAGAGAAAAGCCAGGTAAAAAGTCCAGCCTCAGCCTCTCCCTTCTATAACTGGATGAAGCATTCTGTTTTATTTTCTGCCATGTGCTTTGCCAAAGCACTGTGGTGACACTTACTGAGACACAGTTCTCTGTGGCTCTCTGATCAATCTTAGCCCACTCAGAAAGCCATGCTCTGCAAAGGGTGTCAGCCTCCACCCTCTGCAAACTGGAGCATGGCTCTGAGTTTGAAGCATCACAAGTTAGTACCATGACAAGAAAAAATCTGTGGTGGAGGCTGGAGTGCCACAGTACAACCTTGTTGTTGGTTTTGGGGTTTTACTTAATGTTTCTTGTAAAATCTCATCCATAATGGCAGCTTCCCAAGTCAGATTTCCCCCTTTTGTGTGATGTTTCCCCACCACTGCCGCTCCTGTTACGGAAAGGGTTGGGCAACTCATCACCAGGTGCTCCGTGCTTGGAGGCCCGGACCCTTAGCCATCCTCCAGGCACCTCTTCACGGCTCCTCTCCCAGGTGGCTGTGGGACTGCAGTGTACAGTGGCAGCCCTATACTATTTGCCACACAATGCCAGATTGCATTGCAAGTGGACCATGGGTCCCACTGGATAGAAACATCCAGATATGAGCAAGTGCATTTACAGTTATGGTCCTGAAAATAATATAATCTTCAGTAAGATCAATTAGTCCTTCTAATGATGAAATTTCTGGAGTTGTGTTACATGGAAAACACTGTATTTTCCCCTTCCTTATTTACTACATACTCAGTATAATGCAAATATAACTAATTAGTTTATTTAGTATGGATATATTCCAGTCCTTATTTCATGACTAGGGGGTTACTCAGAACTTTTAGAACAGGTCATACCAGAAGCTTTTACATTGTATGATAAAATACAATGTCTGGTAAGAAATTAAACTTATAACCATCTTCAGGAAAGAAGAGAGTGTGATATCCTCATCTGATCCAGCTGCCTCTGAGTCCTGAGGTTCTCGCTCAGTAACACCAGTGCCACCAGTACCAGCCCACTTGCCATAGTGGTGCTTGTTCTGATAAGCCCCTATGCTACCAAGCATAAAAGCTTGTATTTAATACTCAACACATGAGAATTTTCATTAGACTGAGGATGCGCTGAAGTGATTTGCTGGACTGGAACAAAGTTTGGTGGGAGAGATATGAAATGGTTTAGTTTAATAGATACACTTTTTTTTAATAGGGAGCTTGGTAATTACATAGTATGGCTTGATACCTCTTGTAATATCTAATAGCTAATTTTAAATCTTTGCTCTACTTTTCAGTTTCTTTTTTCACATTGGGTCACATAACTGAAGGAAACATATAAGTGATTTTAGTTCCTGTATGAAGACACTGCAGATGACATTGCTTATTATAGAACTTATAATAAATTAGGGGATTTGGATGGACATACTCTGGTCTCTATACCAACTAAGGTGGAGGAGCTCCATTATAATATCTAGACCTACTGAAAAGAAGTCAGCACCATTTTGCACTTAAACTTTCATTTAAAGAGGGGGAAAACTGTGTAAGAACGAGACCCCAGGGCCATCACCTCAACACAGAGCAGATGAAACAGGGGGTATGTCATGGGGTGCTACCCCAAAACTGTGGGGCTAGACTACCACCATGCTTGCAGAGGCACCATCATCCCTGCCATGCTTGGCTGCCTGTGCCTCCCTGTGTTCATGTGTTTACATTTTCACTTAAGTTTACATACAAGTCTGATTTTTCTAGAGTTTTAGCATGCTTGGTTTTGATAGATAATTGCTACTGTCCTGTAATATGTTTTACTTGGAGTTTATTAATCTGCTCTCAGCTATAATTCCATCTTAGCCTAGTTTTGTCTAAGGAATTTGAAATGTTCTCTTATTCCCAGAGCAACAGATGCAAATATCATCCGGAGGATGGGAAGCTTATCAAATGCCCAGTACAGTACTTTTCACTAATATTTCAAGAAACACTTTATCCTGAGTCTCTTCGAGAGTAGACACTGCTTTCTGACCTCTGCATCACACTGAAGTTTTAATTTATGGAAGCTTTGGAAAAGCATGCCATAGTTTTTATTTATTTTCCCAAAGAAATTGTAACTCAGTGCATCCTTTTATGGATTAGTCATAGACACTACAGAACAATGCTTGCAGTTATCCCATTTTTTTTTCCCCTTTGCAGTCTTGTGATCAAAATTGGTTTTGACCATATCTGGGAGATGCAGTGATGAAACTAGAGGAATTCTCAGGGCTCTTTTCCCACTGGAGCAGAGCTGGTGAGTGCCTGATGATACCTGTGAGGCCACAGGACCTGCTAACATGTTCTCTTTCTAGAGCTTAATAAGGATTTCAGGCTAGATTTGCACTACAGTTGATGCCAAAGTGGTGCGAGTTCCCACCGAGACTTAAGCAGTTTTCTTTGGCTACATTTACTCCAGAGGTAGTCTGAGATTTCTCTGCAGATTGGAAGATACCAGGGGAACGTTTCATATAATGCCAGCTGGTAATTAATTAGTGGCTGGATTAGTGACTGGAAATATGGAGTTGAAACTATTGCACTGAATCCACCCATATCTTCATAGACCGTAGGATGGGAACTGCTCAGTGTGAGGTTAGGAAGTTCAACACCTTTTACTAACAGCTGTCCTTTTTATTTAAATTTCGCTTCTTCTCTCAGTTTTGGGATGATAAGATTCCAAGAAGAAGTTCCTGTTTCTTTTCTCTTCTCCCTTCCATTCAGTGGGGCCCGTGCAAAGAGCCACTGGAGGGAAGGGAGGGCAAGCACACTGTCCCTGTCCCGTGCCATGCCCTGGCAGCCCCTGTGTTGAGCAATTCTAGACAGGGGGTGTCAGGAGGGAGCTGATCCCTGCTCCTTGACCCTGTGCTGGCTTTGCCCCAGGGTCACTTGTCAGCAGACAACCTGTGAATTGGTTGTTTTCTGGCGTTCTCCTTCTCACTGCCAATCCCCAAGACCACACGGAGCACCCATCTGGGCACAGGCACCACAGCCATGTGCAGAAAAGCCACTCTGGGTCAGCACACGTGCAAAATGCTGTCACAGAAGGAAAGTGAGGGTGGGCAGTGGGAACTCCCACCACATTTGTAAGTAATTCCTGCATAATGGAACAGCATTTCATTCACAACTGCTACAAAATGGTCAAAGTATTGGTGAAGCAACAAGGTAAAATAAATCTCTGGTTAAAACTGTTTACCTATGTTTATTTCTTTGATAACACTGTGAATTAGAAGGAAAAAAAAAACTGGCTTCAGCTTGGTTTTTGGAGAAGCAGCTGACATGGCAGTTAGTAAATCCTCTCAAAATCTTCTCAGCCCAGTGGCCACTTCCACTCAAGGTGGAAAGAAAGGATAGAAGAAGTCTGCAGGCAAAGAGAAGGACAGAGAAACAGAGAAATCTTTCTCTCCTCCCCCTTCCCATCCCTGTCAAGTCTAGACTTTGTGGCTAAAGCTTGCAAGACTCCCAAAGGTACAGGGCCCCTGACTGACAGTGGCATTTATTTTCATCTCTGTTTTGTCTCCTTAGAAACTTCCCTTTTATTTCTGCTTTTTGTCAGATAGAAAACATGAAGATAGCCTGCTGCCCTTCGCACTGTGGGGACAGCCTGTGTCGTGTCTGCAGGCACATGTATGCACAGGCACGAACATGTGTGCCCCCCAGGCTGCCACGGGAAGGTGATGCTGACTGCAGCCCACCACCCTGCAGGACTTGGGAGGGATGAATGTCCAGCACACACAGCTCCGCTGAGAGTGGGGCTTATTGAGCTAGGCAAAACGGGTCTGAGCTGCAGCCGTGTGTCCTGCAGTTCCCCTGCACTGCAAAAACAAATCCTTTCTAAGCACCTGCTTCCTCTTTAAAAGAAAGTAATATTCCTCAGAGAAAACCGGACAACAGACTGAAGGAAGAGCTTTTGAAAAACACTAAAAAATAGGTTTCTTCATTGCACACAATGGGTTTTTTTCTTCGCACAGTCGGTAGTACAGATGCGCAAGACATTTGCATGCGCTGTCTCTTTGGGGGCTCAGGCAGGCAGCAGACGGCAGGCAGCCCCAGAGCGTTTCCAGTAGCAGCAGTGATGAGTTGTGTTCTCGCTCGTGGTCAGTTGCTTGAGTCTGAAAGGACCACTAATGTCAGCAGGTCTCCTGGTGCTGTCAGCGCTTCCTCCAACCCACCTTTCGTGCAAACCCCCATGTACTCAGCAAAGCACTGAGTAGCTCACTGCTAGTTCTAGTCTCTCAGTATGGTTATGCTGTTGAAGTCCGTGCTGTGGGTGCCTTAAACACTGGGAAGTCCTGGTTCAGGCTGGTGACCCAGGAAGTCGCCGCTGCTGCCCCCACAGCCCTGCAGGGCCCTGCACACCCACCCCACTGCCGCTCACTTGGGAGCACCCGCAGATGAACCACAGCCCTTGGGCAGCTGCTTGTCTCCATTTGCTGCCCCAGTGACCTGGTAAACCTGTCTTCTGTAGGTCTCAGCTGGGCTTCTGCAGAGATGGGACCAGCTGTGTGTGCCCAGGGAGTGTCACTGAAGACTCTCACTTCCTAATGCAATTGTCCTGGTAACTGAGATTTAAACCACGTGCAACCATGGTTCTGGGAAATGTGAGCACACAGGGCACGTCTTCACTTTCCTAGCCTGTATATCTGAAAAAATCAGAATGGTTATGGTTAAATTATCAGGCAATTGCTCTGAAGCAGTTGAAGAGCAGTATTTTTTTACACAACACGTATATGGATGAAGAAACTAATTGTCAGGGAATGTTGGAGTGCCTATTTGTGCAAGGTGTGTCCACTGGGATTATTAAATAATCACTCAGATACAACCTCCAGCTCATAAACTTTTCAAAATGCTGATTAGCAGATGTTTGGGAGGATTTACCAAGGGCAAATTCACTCTAAACTTGCTCTGGCTCCAATAATCTTGTCCAAAATACTTGTCCAAAATCTTAGAGACAGGATACTGGTCCATTCAGGCAAGTGATCTGACGCACATCCCTGTCCTGCTGTTTAGAAAACTACCTTGTGTCTGTAATAATTAATCAGCTGGAAAGAGCCCAAAGCCAAAGAACAATGCCATGGCACTGAGCACATATTTACTCAATCAGGGAAAGCCATGACAAAAAGAGTTTCACTCCAAGCAGAGCAGAAATACCCAACAGACTTACACAAAAGTAGAGTGAGAGTGCAGTTGTGGTGGAAAATATGGTTGGACTTGCCCAAAATTGCTGCCCAGTTGTGACAATAATGAAGTTGAGCTCAATCGTCTTGGAGAGTGCTGCCTGTCTGACAGTAACTGTGCCCTTATTTCCAGGAGACGCTTGGTTTAGCAGGATTTTAAATAGAAATGGGGAGAGAGAGGAATAACATTTGATTTTTAAAAAGTTTATAAAGTATTTATACCATTTCATTTGAAAGCATGAAGGTGGGCAGCTTGGGAACAAGGTGGACAGGCTCTGCCCTAGATCCTGGAATGCAGAGATGATAGAGGGTGTGGGGTTCCTGGTGGAGAAAGTATCGAGCATGAGTTTCCAGGGCAGTGCTGCAGCAAAAGCAGCTACTGGCATCTTTTGAATGTGTAACAAGGTGTGCAAATTATCAGTTAAGGGACATTACTGACTGAATGAAGGACTCTGAACTTTGTGAAAGGTGCTGCTGCTACAATAAGGGGCATGTAGAAGATCTTTAAACCAAGATGAAGGCCAGGGACACTCGTAAGAGTAAAGATCTTCACCAGCTTGACCTCTGAAAAAAATCCAGAAGACTTGGCCACAACCAATGCATATAAATTTTATCATGCAGATAAAATCCTGGGCATAAATTGGGCACAAATTTTTATCCAGAAGCACCTGAGCTGGTGTGGGTATATCCTGGAGGTTATAATTGCTAACTGGCTCTGTCCTAGTGAGGAGTTTGAGGGGTTACTTAGCACAGGCTAAGGGATTATACCATGAGAGCTGTTGTAGCTTTAAGGGACAAACCATGTTCTTTTCTCAAGATCAACCAAAGCCATTGGAAAAAGCAGCAGGGGTGCTGGGTAGAATGTCTGTTCCCAGATCCCATGTGACAGCACTTCTCTAGAAACCCTCAAGCACACTTTCCTCCGTCCCTGGTCTCCAGCAGAGTTCATATCCATTTCTGGGTTTTGGAGCCCAATCCTGTACCTGACAGCCTTTGTCCCTTCCACTGGGGACAACTGGCTTGGGGCAGACAGCATACTTTTCCTCATGCTGCTCTTTAAAACTGAAGCCTACCTTTGTAACAACTTCTTTGAAGTAAGCAGATGAAAAAACATCCAAAGGATGATCAAAATAACCCAGGCAGCTGTGCCCCTAACTGAGGCCAGGCTTTCCTTTGTAAGGCAGTCAAGCTCCCTGGCATTGCATGTCATTTAGCCCAGAGAGAAAAAAAAAAAAAAAATCCTCTTGTTTAGAGGGTACCAGCCACTACTGCTGACAGACAGCACGCATCTGGCCCTGGCTACCACCTCCAGTGCGGCACTGGGGATATTTGTGCTTCTGCCAGGGGAAGGGATGTCAGCGCACATCCTGTTGGCCTCACCTGAAGCGACCCAGCTGAGATGTTGCTTCAGCTTGGCTGGACTGTAGTGTTTTGACAGAGCTGCGGGGAAAATCCTCCCTGCTTTCCGTCTCGCCGGGACGGAGTTGCTGTGCCAGGAGTCCAGGTGCAGCACGCAGCAGAGAACCAGGCCCAACGCAGGCGATCAGGAGGCACAGAGGGCTTATTCAAATTCCCCGCGGCTTATAAGGATGCTGGAAGGAAGGGAGGGGTTCGGCTACTCGGCCAGCCAACGAGAGGGACCGGGAGGTTAACACCCAGTAAGAACCCAGGAACCGGGGAGAGGCAGGGGGACAACCAATGGGATTAGGATAGGGACGTGGCCTGGCTCTGGGGGCAGGACTGGAATGGGATTGCACACAGCCGGCCGCGGGGGGATCGGGGGGAGGAAGAGGTACATAGAATAGGGTGGCCCGGAACAATAAATTCGCAATATGGAGTTTTTCTGTGCTGCATCTGTTTCTCCTCTATGACTGATGTTTCCACTGCATGTATTCCACGTTGTTTCCCACAGTGTTTCTGTGCGCAGAGAGTGAGAGGGGTAATAATTTTAATGAAGTGGTCATGGATACCGCTGTCCTGCACCTGAATGCTCTCTGTCCCCTGGAGCAGCAAGAAGCGGCTTACACAGAAAGATGGTGTTTGGTTAATTAAAGCAGCTAAATAAAAGTCTCATCATCCTGATGGGATGGGATCGCTGGGATGGATGTTCCTTTAGCTAATTCCCTTTTTTTGCCTTCATCAAGGCTAAGTTACCTCAAATTAGCATTTGCTGCAGACAGTCAGAGTGGATCAGCGGGATGGGATAACTTGTTCCTGCAGCTAAGCCTGCAGTGAACTTGATTTAGTATCGTCTGTCTGCTTTTAAAGACCTTATTCATACGGAAACTGAAAGGATTTAAGTAAAACTATTTAGAGCCCAGTCAACCAGATTTCCATGAATAAATGTGGACTTGCTGTAAATGTAATTCCATACTATCTATCATATTGCTCCGGTTTTGCTTCTCTTCCATCCCATCTTGAACCTGACAATGTAAAAAAAGAATGGGCTCTGGTGAGGATAACTTCAGCAGAGGTGGCCATTCTGCTATGCGAAGGAAGCCTTGTTGTTACAGTGTCATGAACTCCCCAGCTCACATTTACCAGTTGCTGTGCCAGAGGGGAGCACCACACTGACACTCTCCCACTGCGGCACGAGTGGGCTGGGATGTTTGGCTGCATCCCAGGCCCCAAAGGAGGATGTGCTCAACCTGGAACTGGGCACGTGTGTGCCCAGGCAGATCCCCCAGGAGAGATGATGGGCTGGGTGTAGCAGAGTGGGTCATTGATCTCTAGGTAACTGATCCTAAACTGATATCTTGGGATTTTTTTTTTTCTGGAACTTTTCACTCACATTTTGTTTATAAAATCATTTACTCCTCGAACACCAAGTCCAACTGGTAACCTAACACTGCCAGGTCCACCACTAAACCATGTACCTAAGTGCCACAGTTAATTAAGAAGGTTCTTGAGGGGAAGCCATGTGAAGAGTTGCCAAGGTCACTTGGTCTGTTCAGCCTGGAGAAGAAGAGACTGAGGGGAGATGTCATCATGGTCTACAACTTCCTCAGGAAGGAAAGCAAAGGGGCAGGCTCTGCTCTCTTCTATTGGCAACCAGTGGCAGGACCACGAAGCTGAGTCAGAGGAGGCTTAGGTTAGACATCAGGAAAAGCTTCTTCACACAGAGGGTGATTGGGCACTGGGACAGGCTCCACAGGGAAGTGGTCACAGCACCAAGCCTGACAGAGCTCAAGAAGTATTTGGACAATGCTCTCAGGCACATGGTGTGATTCTCGGAGCTGTCCTGTGCAGGGCCAGGAGTCGGACAATCCTTTGGATCCCTTCCAAGTCAGGATATTCTATGGTTCTATATAATTGATTTTAGATTCATTTTAGAACAGCCCTTTGAAATGCTCATGAAGAGGTCTTCTATCAACTTTGCTCATGCTCATCATTTACATTTTCCCCATGAATTTTCCTCTACCGAGTAAATACAGAATGCTCATAAAGTCTCTCTGTAGTACCAAGAAAGTTGGGTCTCTAAACAGCAGTCACCAGAGTAGCAATATTCTCCTAAAATGCACTGTAAGACCTTCCAGCAAAATAGGAATTACCTCGTTTTCCCCAGTAAAGTATGGCAAAGGCAAAAGGAAGCTGCAAAAAGTGCAAATACAAGGATGAGTCACACTACATGTGCAGGGACAGTGGAAACCTTCAGAGAAGCAGCTTTTAGGGAAAGGCACCTTGAACAGGAGGTGTCTGCGGGACCCTCCGCCCTCATGCTGGAGTGATGTGGCTGTGCAGAGTGGGGTACCACACACAGCACCCCGTGGGTAGGTGCAGCACCCATGAGGGCACACGGGCTGTGCAGGTGGGTGAGTGGGTGGGTGCATAACCCTGCCTCAAATGGTGCTTCACACATTGCATCAGGAGGAGCAAGGCAGTGTTTTGGAGAAGGGCAAAGCCCCACAGTGCTGACCCAGGGCTGCTTCATTCCGTACTTTATGTAACCCATGTGAACTGGTTTATCCTCTTCCATTGCATGGCTGTCCGCAGGAGGCAAAACGGCTTTGGTAGCACAATGGGCAGTGCTGGTCCAAACCCAAAACATAGCCTCATACTACTACTGTGAAGGAAATCAACTCTACCCCAGGCAAAACCAGGACATTCTCCACTCCTTATTCCACACCACTTATGTCATGCATAGGTCACACTATCCAATACATCCTCACTAACCACATCCCCCCTTCCCAACCTTTGATAAAAGACTCATATATCATTCCCTTAGTCTGTGGACCACCCCTGCAAAATCTCCATAAAATGTCCACAAAATATCCACCAAGTTCATTTCGTCCAAGACTTTGGCCCCAGCACAGTGCCCCAAAGGTAGTTACAGCATCAAAGTGTTCCCTAAAAATGCCCAGAGCACTGATGGAGGCTATTTATGAGAAGGTGAAAGCACCAAGCCATACAACTGGAAAAAATTGGAAGGTGGGGTGCTGGGGGTTGGCAGGGCCCTACAAACTGGTGGGGGAGAGGGCAGGAAGGCATCCAGAGAAGGCATAAAGGAGGACCAGAGTGAAAGGGGTATGAAGCAGGCTCCAGCTGCAGGAGTCACACGGTGCACATGTGAAGTGGTTAAAACCTGGCCAAAGAAACCAAAGCTGTGAGGGGAAGACAAATGGAAAGCAAGAAGGTGGAAGGAGCTGGGGGTGGGCTGCAGCAGTCCCACAGATGCCTGCTGGCTGAAAAAGCATACAAATGCCATGAGCACCTGCAAACTCGGCACAGCCTGCCCAGGCACTGAGACTGACCCCACCACCACAGGCAGCTAAAAGAGGTTTTAACAGCGGTCAGCTCTTGGGGGCTTGCACCAGAAACAAACCTGCACCCCTACTGATGTGTCCATATTTTCTTTCCCTCAGTGTTACACTGACTCGTGTGACATTATTTTTTTTTTTTTTAGTTCTTAAAAAAAAAAAAAAAGAAAAACCTGAGAGTAAAAATACTACCAAAACCGAAACTTGACAATTTTGAATGTGAGAGATAAAATCTTTAATGGGCACATAGCACTCGCATGGCTTCCTGCTGCTCCCCTATGTTTCAGGGCAGAAGCTGTGAGGGGTTAGTAATGCAGCACCCTGGCATATTCACATCCTGCCACCTGGGTTTGGACACCTCCAAAATTTACCTTCTCCTAAGAGTCTGGAAAAACATATGCAAAGGCAGTAAGCTTAAAGGGCAGGATGAGGTGTATAAATCAGCTGAGAAACTGCACATCAAATGAGTGGAGGGAATGAAGGCAGTATCATAGCAGGCACTATCAAGTATTCTCCTGAGAAGAGCTACAGCATGGGGGTCTGAAAGAGGTGGTCATTACAAAATTAAAATAAAAACTGCATCTTGAATTCTTCTGTACTGTCTCAACACCAACATTAGCCTGTATAAAACAAGGTTCCATTTCCAGTGAGATTTCACCTCCTGACACCAGTCCAAAATTAGTTCTGAACACAAATTCACCAAGGAGGCTGGGCAGTGCTTGGAGTCACAGCAGTGTGAAGGAAGCTTGGCACCACACTCCTTAGATGCTGCTGAATTATTTAGTCCACGAGCATGAAACTGAGAGCAGAAGTAGCCCAAAGGAGCTATCTATCATCAGCTACTCATCAAAAAGTAACACACTGAACTTGCATAGGGCTTCTTATGCCTTTGCTGATTTATTTCAAGCCACCACACACAGAGAAAAGTTCATTTGAGGAGCTGTAATGTCCTGTAGCTGAATTTCATGCATCCCAAGTGTTACTGCAAGTGCCTTTGCTTCCTCAGAAAGCCTGGGGTCCTGGGCAAAGCACAGTCTGTGGTCCCCATGGTTTCCTTCCTCCCTACTACTATTTTCATTATTGTTGACAGAAACATCATGCACCTGCTGTTGTTACTGCAGAGATGGAAACCCCCCTCCAAGCACTCGCTGAAAAGGTCACTGGGCTATTTCTTCTGCTGTTGCATCAGCAGGGACACAGTGCAGCCTCTCCTGCCTGAGAAACACCCGCACACATGCTGGCAATCTGCACCACCAGCCGCTTCTAATAAATCCAATCAGCAAAAGTAATTAACAGACACTGCAAAAGCAGCTGATGTAAGGAAGCAGGGATGAAGTTAACCTGGCCTGCCACCAGCACTACCAGCTGGGATGATGCCATAAGGGGCACGGGGGCAGGGAGTGCTTCCCCCAGGCATCAAAGGATGGGAGAAGGGGGTCCCGGCGCCTGGCCCTTGTCCACACCTTTTCAAGGCCACCATTGCACAGCTCTGTGCCGTGGACACCTCCTGGCTCCCCTGCCAGGTGTCTGACCCACGCTAGTGACAGGGAGGGAGAGGCTGGAGCAAAGGGAATGTGGCGGTGCCCGTTCTACCAGTTCGGGGGAAGCCCCGGCTGTAAGCAGGGTGGGAGAGAAACAAAAGAGAAAGGGACGCGTCTTGGGTGAGAGTGGAACGATTTACAGGCCCAGCTGTTTTCTGCTGGCCCAGACAGAAACCCTGCAGCAAACCTGGTGACTCCATAGAGCCCAAGGAGAGCCAAAGCATGGACTAGCACAGACAGTTTTCACACTAACTACAGACACATCTTTCTTCCATTTATCCCAGTGCAGAGTGAATGTATTTTGCAGTCCTGTGGCAAAGAAACATGCAGGTTACATACAACTACTGCCTCCCAGGAACTTCCCATAAAGGTGCAAGTGCAGCAGGATGTAAACCATGCTTCAACACCTGCCTGGATGCTAATGCATCAGGCAAGGGAGGGAGCGAAGCAGCCAGGTGGTTAAAAGCAAACAGGAACCAAGGTCATCACTAACTGCTGGGGAAAAAAAAAGCAAGGCACTGGTCCTGGGGAATTGTGAGCTGACTCAACCAGCATAATTTTGAGTGGGATTTGAATATCTTTGTATGTGAGGATACTGCCCGGCTCCAGGAGCCTGTCAGGAGTGGCAGATGCAGACACCAGCAGGAACCTGAGTTGTAACATTATGTGACTCATAAACACACCTGGATAAATTTATGCTTGGAAACATTATCTAATTTTTTCATGCTTCCCTCATGAGAGGAAAGCTCTCACTACAGCCTTGCTAAGGAAGAGGCTGGTAACCCTTCACTGGAAAGTTCATAAGGAGCCTAGATGATGAGAGAGAGGGAGGCTGTGTGAGTGCCCTAACCAACAGGAGAACTTCAGCAATATTCCCCACCCCAGAAAACACCTCTGAAAGCAGCCCAGATCCCAAGCAGATCTGTCTTCTCCAGTTCTACTACTCCAGTGATGAGTTTTCTCCTACGTGAGCCCGTTGAACAGCCCTTTCAAGAGGATCAGATACCAGAGACCTTGATATCACAGCTCCTTGTTCACTGAGCTCCCTGAAGGGGACTGCTTGAGCTCCAGAGCATGAGCGTGCCTTGGTCACAAGTCATGTGGGTGCTGCACAGGGAGAGCATGGCCCTTACCTCCCTTCCAGCCTCCCATCAGGGAGATTCCTGCAGGCTTATTGCTGGCCACATCACAGAATTACACAAGATTAACTTGGTATTGCTTGCAGTGCTAATGGACAGGCACCTGGTTTCAGAACCAAATCTGCAGTTATGGTATTAAAGGCTGAATGTTTTCTTATGACTTCGCACTGTTTTGCAAGCACAGGTAACAAATGCAACCAAACACTGCATTCCAGAATAAATGCCTGATATCCCAGCCCAAAGAAATCCCCCATTGCATTACATCACCCCATGGTCGGCCAACTGCATTTGGTCTGAGCAAGTTGCAGAGGCGTCACTGCCTTTGCAAGGTGAATACTCTCTTTGATGGACCAGTGTTATGGATACATACTGTAACTGCCATGCTTGGATACCTCTTGGAAGAGCTTCAAACACAGAAGCCACAGGAAGAGGGGAATTTACTGATCATGCACACCGTTCCCAGAGGTATGTGTGTGCGTGTGTCTCCTGGTGCACAGCCACTGAAGCAGGGTGAGGGTTGGGTTTTGTAGCTCAGCGACCGTCCTGGAAGGATCAAAGGAAGAGCAAGCCAAGGTGCCTGGCCATCTGCATGCTGCTGTTGACTCTTGCATGGAATGACCAGAGGCGAGATGTGACCACGTAACTTGCTTCAGCTACATAAAGGTTAACTCATGGGCTAAGCTGGAGGTGCCTGCCTTTCCCTGCTGACTACTCCAAAGTTTCAGATGGATGATGCTAAGAGTAGCAAATCCTTCTCCTGCAAGGGGCATCTTACTTTGCAGACAAGCATTTATATGCGTAGAAACACCCAGGCGGCCCTTGGGCAACCATTTTCTCACCCCAGTGACCACCTGGGCTTGCTGAAGGCAAGTCAGGCAGGACACACAGAAAAGGCAGCTCAGTCCTCACTCCTCTTCTGCAGCCCTGTTGAGGGTCAGGCTCCTGAGCGAGCCTTTGGAACTGAGAAAGTGTTTCACCATAAAGGGCAAATGTGTTCCCTCTCTTACATGGACACCCAGGACGGAGGTCAGGGAGGACTTGTGCAAGGTCAGACATTAAGAGGGGCTTTGCAGGATGGCACAAGGCCTCTGAGATGCTTCCTCAGTGCCATGGTGAGGGGCAGGAAGCTCAAACTGCTGCTACAGAGAAAAGCCCTCTGCCTCTTGCACTATGTAATGCATGGGACACAATCGCTTTCCTGAAGGCCTGCAAAGACATGCCTGCATTTAACATCTCCAATCTGAACGCTGAGGAGAGAGAAGGCCATTGTGGAGGTAAAAAGCAGCCCTGCTTTCAGAAAAGCAGAAGCCTGAGTCAACTCTGTTTACTTCAGAAGATACTTTATAGTCCCCACACAATTCTACTTCTGGGCTTTCCCTCGGCCTAAACCCCTAATGTTAAACCCAGGCTGCGCCAGAGGCAAGAGCCTCTCTCTGTCTACAGACTAAATAATTTTCAGAGGACGAGATGAGCGCCAGCACTTCGTTTACATTGCATGATGCTTTCCAGCTCCACATGACTAAGCTTTCTCTTTCCCTCAGCCCCGATCCTTGCCCTAGGCTCAGCCTCAGTCACAGCACTGCAGTCCTTCTTTTCCAAACACAAGCCTTCCCAAGAGGTCTCCACTGGGTTTGGCAGCAGCACAAATGCAGCTTTGGGCTTTCTCTTCTACCTAATCCAACTCTTCCTTCCCCACAACAAAAACTGTCAGATGACAACTCTTCTCACCCCGGGTCTCCCCGGACAGCCCTTTTCCAGCCACTCTCCACGTGCAGCTCTCACTTGCAGGGCAGGGAATTTGCCGTGAAAAGAAAGGCTGTAAGGCAGGGATTCATGAAGCCTGAAGAAGAATTTCCTTGGAAATATTCAAGAATTGGTTTGACAGGGCCCTGGACAACCTATTCTAAGATCATGCTGTTGACAGAAAGTTGGACCCAAAGTGTCCCAGGGGACCCTTCTAGCCCCAGCTTGTGTGATCCTATGAGGTCTCTCCCTAACAAGAGCCCACCATCTTAAAAGGGTCTAGGTGATGCTACAGAGCAACTTCCAAACTTTAGCTGGAAAAACTTCCAAAAATCAAAGACAACGTTAAGAAAAAATATAAATAATCCCAAGTGAGTTCCAAAACCAAGAAAAAGAAACCTGCCATGAGCCTCATAACCCTGCTGGAAAAGGATTAAGGATGCCAGAGACTCACTGTAACGACTCCAAACACACATGTATGCATGCAGACATTACCTCCTTGAGGCAGATCAAACCTTATGGTCTCTGGACCCAGAGAGACACTGGAAAGGTAAATGCACAAACAAGCGAAAGGGACAGAGATTACAAAGTTTATAATATAATGGCCAGTCTTCGCGAACGAAGAACCGGGGAAGGTCTTTACACCTTCCAGCCTGCGCATTGGATT
>JAYRBT010000139.1:40936274-40993923 GCA_036023395.1 Myiotriccus ornatus
GCCCTGACCAGGAATCGAACCCGGGTCTCGGCAGTGACAGCGCCGCGTCCTTAACCACTAGACCACCAGGGGCTCCCTATGATTACAAAGTTTACATACCACAATTTTAACCATTATGATTTTTCAGCCCCACTCCAAACACTGTTTGGGCATTTCTCTTCCTCTCAACCCCAACAAAAGCTTGTCTTCCCAGGCCACCAGGCCGTGGGTTGGCAAGATAAAATTGCAAGTTTCACATGGACTTGTGATGAAATTTGGAATTGCAGCATTGGGTGAAGAACACACCAAAATCCTACTGTTTACTTTCCTTTTGCAATAGCCAGCTAGCACACCTCCCGGTGATACAGCCTTTTGTGCATGTATTGGGCTCATCAGCCCAATATACACCACCCTCGGCTCACCTCTCTGCTGGGTTGGTATAAGAACGGTAATCACAGCTGAAGGGCACTCTGCGTCCACGTATTTTACACACCTGAATCAACCTGTGTCACTTCCAACAGCTTAAAAAACTGCAAGAGGGTGAGTGCTCTCAACTTTTGCCTGAGCCAGTGACAGCCCAAAGTGCACAGCACTTCACAAAGTCTATGGCACAGCCTGTCCACCACCATCATGCAACCCTGCAAGCCATTGTGCACCCTTAGTTACATACTCTACAACCTCCCAGGAATCAGAACTTGCCATCAAGTAGTAACGTTGAAAGCCTTGGGCAATGCTTATTTGACTTCTGATTCATTCCACTAATAAGGAGCTATCGCTTGAAACAGCAAAGAGAGATTTTTCTGGACAAGGAAACTGCAAGCAAGCCACAGATCTATGAGGAATGGGGGAAGTACAGCTGAACCTGTGTTGGGTGGGGGATGAACTTTCACAAGATCCCTTTCATGAGGTGACTTGCTCAAAGCCCAACCACAGAGTAACAGCTGAAGAGGTGCCCCAACTCCCAACCTCTTATATCTGAGGCCAAACTCAAGAAGGTCACCTTTAAATTCTAGTTCCTCTTTCTACCTCAAGCTGCCTCAAGCACAGTACTTCCCATCCTCTTGGATGGGTGTTGCAGAAATTGTAGAGGCAGCTTACACTAAATGCTCACTCTGAGACGCCACATTTACCTACAAAACCCGTGCCAGCTGGGGCTTTGGAAAGATTAAAAATGAGAGACAAACTAGGATTATTAAAAATTTAACTATATACCATATTTATTATCAATCCACAGGATAATCTGATTGCTACATGAGCTCATAAAAGCTATTTCACCTTTACAAAATTAAAAAAAAATGTGCCACAAGAATGTAATAACTGCTGATAACCAAGGACTGAATCTTAAAATTATAAATTTGCTGTAGAAAAGATTAAAAAAAATTATATTCACTTTAGAATTTTACTTTGAATAAAATATTCCCCTGTATAAAAAATAAAAAAGCTTGCTCTGGTTAGAATTAGAGTATTTTTCTTCTTTTTTTTTAAATCTGGGAATTTGCATAATATCTCTGTAATAGGTTTCTTTTTTTTTTTTTCCTATTGTACCACACAGCATTCAAGCATAGCAGATTAGAAACAAACATGAGAAAAGCAGTCTCAGAACATATGAAATCCACATGGAAAGTTTAACTTCCTTTCCTCTATTCTTTAAAGACACTTTAGCAAGAATAGCTTGGAAAAGAATACAGGTGGGGAGGGACCTTCAATGTGCCATTAAGTAGAGCAAGGTAATAAAAGGCCTTTTGTAAGTGCTTTCTTAATAAGGTGCAGAAGCAGACTGCAACGTTGCTAGTACTGCACTATGTACAATATTCACAATAGATTTTTCTTTATTTAAAAATATTCCAGCTAGTTCACATTTTCTCTTCCATTCTGAGGCTTTCAGTTCCATCACAGCCTTGACAGCAAAAAGCGCAGCAGCACCACTTCCCCTGTGGTCGGTTGGTCCTCTTATGAAACACTGGAACCTGTGAGTGGGCCAAAGTTCTTGGGTTGTTTTTCTATGTAGCAACCTTGGAAATCTGTCTGGGTTCAGGTGTACATACTGATGGCTGGAGTCCTGAGTTAAAAACACTCCGGCACTGGAGTCGGACACAGCAATGTTTTATATCGCCAAGGCTTTACCTTAGATTTGTCTTGTGTGCGTCAAGGGATGAACCTCTCTTAGAGAAACGTAAAATACAAAACCAAACAAAACAAAGCTAAAAAACCACACTGTCAAAGGCTTAGTAGCTCTTGACTCTCGACTGGGCGATATCTGACGTTTTCTTGATGACACTGGCCCGTGTCTCACGGTCTGGCTGGCTGCTGCTTGTGGAGGCTGTGGACACTACTTGTGGCAGAGGGATGTCTGGGAAAGGGGGCCAGGAGCTGTTGTAAGGCAGTGGGCAGCTTTCTTCTTTGATGGTGACTTGGAGGTCAGGCTTGTTGGCTACAAAAGTTGCCATGCTGGGAAGCATATGAGAAGTGTTCCTCATTCCTAGATTGCTGAGATACTGTTTGCCTTCAATGTTTTTCTTCTGCCAATGAAGTCGTCCCTAGAAAAGGAGAGAACACAACTTCGTGAAGTACTCCAAGTAACAAGATGAAGACAGAAACATTCACAAATTGCACAGGAATTACCCCATCTCTAAGAGCCTGAGCCTGTAGCCACTGGATTAGAATGTTTCTGCACTCATCCACTTCTCCCTTTCTGAAGTCACGTGCTTAAACCTTGTTGGTTTTCAAGCATTCAAGAGGCTCTACCTGTTCTTCTGAATGCAAAATAAAGGCCTTATTCCCAGTGTGCCAGAGACAAAAATGGACAAGGACGACCAAACATCCAGAACTCCAAACGCAAGTGTCTCCTCTGTTACCAGAAAGAGCATTCTCCTACCAAGAGGACGAACAACACTACCCAAACTATCAATACAGATGAAGCTATTGGGAAAATCACCGTCACTTGATGGTGCATCCCTCATCACAGGGAAGAGGTTCATCAAGGAAAGATGAGGATCCAGTCCTTTCCCACTACAGACAGAACATGCAATGGCATGTTCTGTCAAAGGTGGTTTAGGGAGTCACTACTGGCAGTCTACATATGGGTTCCACCCCAACCAAGGCACGAGAGACAAAACCTAGTGGGTTAGCCGTGTTGTTACACAGCTGTGCAACCTGTGGTTCTCCACCAAGGAGGATTCAGAGAGCTTTCAGGGGGGCACAGCAGGAGACAGATTTGCAAAAGGCCTTCTGCAAGAATGCAGCTGGAGCACAAGGTATCTTAAGGACCCCTAGTGAGCTTCCCTTGGCCTCTAAGTACTCATGGAGATCATCAGATCTGGTTGCTGGACAGCAGCCCCAAAATAAGTGGTGGTTTTGTGTATGTGCAGCTCAGGAAACACTCATGGGGTGGTTATTTTCCCCATGAATTCCTTTCACCCAGCAGTACCCAGCTGACGGCTCGGGAAAGCTTTCTGCCATGCATACCTCAAACATTCAAGTTGCATTTCTATCACATGTGTAAGCACTTCCTGCAATTGTATGAGGTCAGGTGCCATTTAAGGAGAGCAAAGTGAGCTTTCAACCAAGATAAAATACTCACTACCCAGCAATGTCAATGCATGATGTTAACAAACTAGCCTGCACTGCTGATGGCTCTGCAGAACATCTTATTATGCAAATTAATCCCCTTGTAGTTTGGACAGATGAAGAGGAATGAACTTGTAGTGACATTAATTCCGTGACAATCATCCTAATGTCTGTCTCCCTTGAACGTTCCTGGTTACTTTTCTCCCCCAAATATTGTTAAAATGAATACTCCACTGGTAGACAGTTGCAAATGGAGAAAGGGAAGAATACTCAGTGACTTTGATCTTGAGACCTTACTCCAAAGTGCTAAAGATGCAGAAATAGCTTACCTCTGCATTTTCTTCATCACTTGGAACGCTGTCAGTTGTTTCACTTTCTGTCAAACAAAACAGAAACAAAAATGAAACTCGTGCTATTCCATCTGCATTAACAAATTCCAGCTCAAGAGGCCTGATCTACTTCCAGCTAGTGGCAGCAAACAGAGTCAAGCCAAACAACCAAAAAACAACGGAGAAGCATGAAGCCTCTGCTGCAGCAATAGCAACCCAAGGGCATTGAACAACTGGGGGTTATCACAGTTAACATTTTTGCGCTGAGCCTCCAGCAAGCAGGGGATGCCCCCTCTCCCTTACTCTCTCTTGGCAGCCCCAGACAAGGACACAAGCAAAGTTCTGTCCAAATCCTTATTTTTATGTCCCTGCAAAATCAGTAACAACTCCACCCCAGAGGAGATAAGTATGTTTTTGTTTCATGAACTGTTATCTCAGCCTGCCATCTCAAAGGCTTGTTGTTCTGGGGCTTGATTACTGTTGGTATACTCTGATATAGTTGGTATAGTTTTGCTTTTGCCACTAGTGCCCAGCCTCCCCAAGCCTATTTCTCAACCTTTCACCCCCCACTTGAGCAAGTAGCAATACTACAGTCTCCAACCCCATCATGTCCCCACACTGCACATGGCCTCCCTCACCCTTATCACTTCAACCAGAGCACAAATACAGGGGAATAGCTTCAGTGGGACAGCCATCCGCCTGCAGCTGCATCCCTCCCTTGCAGAAGAGCCTGAAATCCAGGAATTTTTACTGTATTTTCAAACCTACACGTGTCTGAATACAGGTGTCCTACTGTGTGAGGGTCAGGCTCCTGGTCCATGGGCTGGCTGAGACTGCCATGCCTCAGATACATCTTAGACAGGGCACAAACCCCTCTTTTCAGCACTGGTCTGCAGCGACGGCTGCTGCCTTCAGCACAGCCACCTGCTGCCCAGACCCTCACCCAGAAAAGCAGAGGCTGGACTGCAGGTTCCCTTCAGCTCACACCGTTTTGAACTACTGTGTCCTGTTTCCTGGGAGGATAACCCTAGGCATTTATCAGGCTACCAGTGGCATTTGGAGGAGGTCTTTCCCCAACCCCTCCATCAGGGCTGCGCAGATAGGGCTCATCCACAAGGAACACAGAAATCACACGACTGAAGGAATGCATGTGACTGAGTTACTATAGCAGGCAAGAGAGCTCTCAAACCCCAGCTTCCATCCTCAGCTCTGTGTTATGCATTTTAGCCCATGCAGACTGCTTTGCACAGCCCCTGTGATCCTGCCTTCCCAGGGAGCATCCTCATGCTCTGCACGAGTGCTAAGGGTGCATGGATTGTGCTTCATGGATTGTGCCCCTGCACATCTTTGGAGAGACTGGCAGGACCTTGCCCTTCTCTCAAGGCTTGGCTAAGCACTAGATTTAGGCAGAGGGACGTAAACCAGCAGGCCGAATCACTCTCTCAGACCCCAGGATCTAAACTGCACTTGAAGTCCTTCTGCAGCAAGGAAGCAGGCAGCCCACGTACTCCAGACTGCTACTTCTGAAGCCAGCACCTCCCCTATGCCAGAGTCTCCAATATAGTGTGCAGTAAGCGGAGGAACAGTTCAAAATGTTAAATCTA
This sequence comes from Myiotriccus ornatus, assembly GCA_036023395.1. Taxonomy (NCBI): domain Eukaryota; kingdom Metazoa; phylum Chordata; class Aves; order Passeriformes; family Tyrannidae; genus Myiotriccus; species Myiotriccus ornatus. The sequence continues at coordinate 40,941,754 of JAYRBT010000139.1, forward strand.
ACTGCGATGCCCTGTGAAGTCAATGTTCTGCAGAGCTTCTGATTCACTGGCCCAGGCAGAGAAAGACGTGCTAGCATGATTAAGCTGGGTAATTAAACCCCAATGGGGAAAGGAGAGGCAATTAATCTGTGCAAAGGTGAAATGGCCCTGAAGATAGAATCAATAGGAGGAATCCACACAGAGACAAGAAACAGATATTCCCTGACAGGAAGAAACATGTCACAACAAAACCAGGGTGATGCAGCTGAAAAGGAATCCATCCTTCATGTTTATACATAACAAAATGCTGAGCAAGAGATGGGACTATAGTTAGCAAAGCCAGGGAAGCTGGCCACTCTGGCACGGAAAGTTAGAGGGTTATTTCAATCAAGAAGATTATTTGAATCAGTGTCAAACACAACAGGAGTTTGACAACAGCCTCAGTACTAAAAAACAGTGGATTTCATAGACATTGGTGTAAACACAAGAAAACTCACACAGGTTGCACACATCATTTGCCTGAGAAACCTCAGAAAGGAACCAGAAGTGTTTTTGAAATAAAACAGATTTATGTAGGAGAGCTGATACTTCAGGCTACTTTTTTTGGTTGTTGTTTCAGAAGAGCTAATCTAATTGTTCCTGCACAGCTGTTATGGTCATACCCTTTCCTGCCATTCAGCAGTAGCACCTGACAGAGCAAACCCACAAGCAGAGGGACAGGGTTCCTGTGGTTCTCCTGTACAGGTCTGTGTGGAGCAAGACAAAGACAGAAATAATCACAAGAGTGTCCTAGAAGTTTCAGGGTTCTAATCCACAGACCCTTGTCCTCACGGGCAAATGCATGCTTTAAAAAAAGAAGCAGTTCATAGAACGATCTGGGCTAGTAGGTCAGGAGGTCTATAGCCCAAACTCTTGCTCAAAGCAAGGCCAGCTATAGGACTAGATCAGGTTACTTGGGACCTTATCCATTTGGGTCTCAAAAACCTCTGAGGATGGAGGCAACACAATCCTTCTGAGTATCCTGCTCCACTGCCTGACTGTCCTTGTGGTGAAAAAGGTAACATTTTTTCTTATATCCAGCTGAACTGAGTTATCTTGTTTCAGTCTGTGCCTGCTGTTTCTTATCCTCCTGCTATACAATGCTGTGAAGAGCTTGGCTCCACCTTGCTGGCAACATCCCTGCAGGTAAGGGCAGCTGGTCCTGAAAACCATCTCTTCTCTAGGCTGAACAAGGCCCAGTCCCTCAGTATCTCCTCACAGGCTGAATGCTCCAGCCCTTGATCACCCTGATTAGCCCTCCTCTGCACTTGCTCCTGTTTGTTTGTAACTTTCTTGGACTGGGGAGCTCAAGACTGGAGGCAGTACTCGAGAAGTAGCGCAACTAGTGTTTAGTAGAGGAGTTAATCACTTCCCTAGATCTACTGGCCATGCTCCTGAAAACTGACGGCCTTCTCTGTGCCTGAGGTGCTCTACTGTCTCACGCTCAGCTCATTGCCTACCCCGCTCTTTGCAGGGCTGCTTCCCATTCCATCAGCCCCAGCCTCTATCACTACAAAGTGCTCTTCCCGTGCACAGGACTGAATTTCGTAAGATTTTTCTGAATTTCATAAGGTTTTTGCTGACCTGTTCCTGTAATCTCTCCAGGACTCTCTCAGTGATGCCTCTACCCTCAGGCATATCAACTGGTGTCCCCCATTTGGTGTCATCTGTAAAGTTCCAGCACGTACTCTAACACATTTTCTGCTCATTGATATATTAAATGGGACTTCTCCCAGAACAGACCCTTGCAGTATTCCACTTCTTAGTGGGCTCTAGTTAGCGTAACCAGGATTGAGAGCTGCCTTGAGATGCATTCAAAAGCATGACAGTGGCATGAAATTCTCTGTTATCTCAGTTTTGGGCTTAGCAGGTCCTGGTATAAGTTAGGACAGCTGAAGGGCACCAAGATACTAAGACAATGTAAGCAGAATTACTTGTTATCCTTCATTTTCCTTATGCAGCTGTTTGCAATGACTTTAGGGTAACTAGGCCATGATTTGCTCATTTCAGGGTGGTCACCAGACCACTCTCTATCGTTCCAGTCCAAGAAGCCACCATGACTTCCAGACCAAGATAGTGACTTCTGTTTGCATTCCAAGAACTTAGATCCTGTAGCTGAGGTTAAAAGAAAGCATCACTGTCATGTTCATATAAATGGAAAAGTTTTCCAGGAAACATTTGGAAAGAGGAGAAAAGTTTCAAAAGCCCTTGTCTCCCTGCTGCTAATAAATTAAAGCACCCTCATAATCCCCTGCCTTAGGCTATACAAAGACCTTCTAAATGCTTTGGTTATTGCAGACTAAACACATTGAGAAGCGTAATCGTTTATCAACATGTGAGGCTAACATTGGAGACTTTTCAAAAGAACATCATACTATTCACTGGGACCCAAAGATAAAAATTGCTAAATATGTATTTTATAAAAATATGTCTGGAAGTAATTTCAGCCTAATGAGTCACAGACAAAATCATATGTAAAATAATAAAATGCATGCAGAATAATTAATACTTAAGTTTGCTTTAAAAGATGATATTTGTGTTTCTACCCAGTCTCCTGAGGCTCGCAAATCAGCATCATGTTAAAAAAGAAAGGACAGGCTAGATCTTAAACTTTTCCTACTTTCAAATGTGGCTTTGTCCTGCTTCCTACAGAAATAAGGCTTATATGATTGTGGAGACTCTATACAGCATGTCCATATATGCATTTGTGTCTGTTCTCCCCTAATAACTTCTGAACACGCTGTCAGACTTGGATAAGGGATACATGAGTGCCAAAGACTCTTAAATTCCTACCAGTTGTATGAAAATAAGGGGCCAGACAAAAAGAGAAACCATTAGCACCCTGACTGGGGGCGGAGGCAAGCCTGATATCTCACTCCTTTTTGAGGTATCAGAGAATCCAGATGAGAGGCAGACGTTGGAAACCAGACGTCCACAGCTCTGCTGCTTGCAAGATCACTTGTTATCAGTGAGCATGGCTGTTCCAGTCTGCAGCAAGACAGAACCACTCCCTCAGGGCTGTCAGCTCCATATCTGCATATATACCACTAATGCAGCCCTTAGCACTCTGCACACTGCGCTAGACACAGAGTAAACACACAGCACAGAAGACCTTTACTCTTTAGTAAGTAAGGGGGCAAGGGGAACTTGCTATATTTACAGCACATCATTTGTACCACTGAAAATCTCACTCTAATAAAAGCTGAAGAGACCTCTCTGCACTATATCTAAAAAATTCTTTTTCCATTAGTCACAGGCTAAAATTTGCAGCTTACATTTCCAGTCTCAGATCTGCCAAGTTGTTTCCCAAGGTAAAATGAGTAGAGGACTGTGAGCTTTTGAGTTTCATTAACAATTCAGAAGGCAGGTGAATAGGCATCTCTGGATCTTTGTCAGCTACACTGGAAGAGCCCCCTTTCCCCCAGTGTCTTCTAAACATGTCCAGGAAAAGCAGTGTAAAGAAATGCCAGGATGCTTACCTGCATAGGATGAGACAGGGGAGATCTGTAGAGGGTACAGCTGGCTCATGCTGAGGGGCTGTTCATCACTTTCTGTTGTCACTTCTACTACCTGACAAACATCAGGAGGGTTGGCAACTATCACCTGCTCCTCGCTGCTGCCATCGAAGTGTGGCTGTCCTACAACTTGGGGTTAGAAACAAAAAAATATTACTCATAACACCTCAGCCCTACTGAATCTCTAAGAGCCTGTCCTTGGATCCTGTTTGGTATCTGAGTGAGTGTTCAGTACTCTCAGAAGCTTCTTCCATGCCCACCACCTGCTTTCAGTGAGAGTTCTGAAGGAAACCTGTGATCCTCACCCAGCAAGCTGCCAACATCCCATGGCCTCTGAATGCTCTCATGTAAATTATGCAACATAAGACCAGAACTGGCACGCAAAAAACTGGCCACGGGGTCATGCAAAACACTGTGGGACTCTGATATATACATGAGATGAATCTGTGAAAAATTTCTTCTCCAATTAGATGCTTATTCTCACTGACCTTTGTGATGCCATTGATGATACTGTTGTACCTGTAGTCTGTAATCCCCACGGGTCTGTGACAGAAAGCTACAGTCTGCTCAGTTATTAACAGAGGGGTTTCCTATTCCCCCAGGCATATGATATTTAATACCAAAAGAGCACATGAAATTTAATATCAATAGAGCATTATTTATTTCTACACAGTGAAGCAACCACGGATGCGCCCAAGCGTCCTGAAATGCTTTGCAGACATTGGTTGTTCTACACAACAACCTTTTTAAAAAGGGGAATAAACCAAGGTACCAAGAAGTTTACTGAGCAAAGGAAAAGTATGGTGAAAGTCAGAATCTCACTTCTCTGGAACTGCTTGACAGAATTTCCTCTGTCTTGTACAACTCTGATCCCAGCAGTATGAACACATGACAAATGTGTTCATTTGAAACTACCACAGAACTGAAAGCCACTAGTTAGATCAGAAGAAAGCGCAGGGATGGAGCCATCTCAGGGGATGGCTAACCTGAATCCACAATTGTCTATGAGAAAGGGAAAGACTATAGATATTCTTTCACTGAACATAAAGCTTCAAAAGGAACATAAGGCCAAATTCTGAGCAAACACAATGCTGTGTTGTTCAAAAAGTACATTTTTTTCTAGAAAACATGTAGGCAGTGAAATACAATAGATCTTGAAATTCTTCTGTTAAGTAACAGTATACTAATTACTAATTTTGACAAAAGCAAAAGATAGCATCTATTCCTGCATGAACTGAGATAAATAAACATGAATGCACATGTCTATATATACAATCCACTCCTGCAATCTATCTTTAGACATAGGTTTTCTAAAAAGAAAAGTGGCAGGCATTTTTCCCAGGGAAAAGCTGTGTATTTTGCTTTGTGAAGTGCCAGGTAAGCACTGGAAAATCTCCCAAATTTAAATGTGTACTTTAAGAGACAATGTCAGCATAAAGAAAATTACATACATACTGGATAGACTTGGTTTTTTAAAGCTGAATCTCTACAATTACTACAATTTTGTTCCAGATATTTTATTTCACCTTTCTTGGTTCTGAAACAACTAGCTTTTTATTAAGTGGTGAAGGGGGGGGTGGGGAAGAGGGAAAAAGCACACACCCATAGAGGTAATTTTTATCTGGGAGAAACCAATATTGTGCAACACCTTTAGGGTACAAGCAGGTCATCTGCACTGTATCTTTTTGCACAATACCTGACGAATTCTTACCCACCCCTAGAGATAAAATGCACAGCAAAAATTACTGCTCGCTCGGGCAGTATGCCACAACTTCCCGTGAGCTGCATGTATGTCACAAACACTGCAGGTGCTGCTTGTCTTTAGTCCCCTCCTGCTGACTTCCCTCCTTTCTGCAGAACAGATCTAATTTACCCTTTCCTCCTTCCTTACATTAAAATCCTTTTTGCAATCCTAAATAAGGGCTTCTCTCTGCAGTCTGGATACGCAGCACACTTCACATGTCAGTAATTAAACAACTCTGGATGACAGTTCCCCACTCAACGCTCAGTCAGTGAACAGGAAGCACTGATAGCACCACAGTGCTATTCCTCCAGTTTATAATAGTAGGAGCAAAAATCATGTTCTAATACTCTTACAAAGCAACAGAAGCTGATTAAAAGAACAGCCATAAAGAGAAGAAAACTACTCACAAACTCTCAGCCACACAAGTACTTGAGGGGAATGACTATGCCAAGCCCTGCGACCTAAGAAATGGGGGTCAAAAATAGCCACCACATATGATTTCTGCCATCTCTCCAAGCAGAAGACTAACATATCTTTCAAATACTTTTTTGTCATATTTAAAAGTGAAATTCTAGACAAAATGGTATATGGGTCATATTCCTAGGCGCTCTTGCTGCAGTGACAACCTCAGCCAAAAAAAGAGCTGTCAAAACCCAGCCCAATTATTCTACCAAGAACCAATTATTCACATGCTGAGATGACAGCTAATTCCTAAATGCAGTCTTTGCTGATCCTTTTTGTTAGCTCAGTGATATTAAGAACTATCTTTGCTACTGAGATGCCAGCAAAAAGAACCAAGTTCCTCCATTCTGCCTGCTGGTTTAAACTCCCTGATTAAACGGTACCCTATCCAAACCTGTGCTTTAACCAATGAGAAACTGTCACCAAACTCAGTTTAACTCCCACATGACATTGGCTACAGTCTCCTCTTAGCTGGGGACAACACTAAGCATGCCTGTAAGTGCTTTACTCTCAAGGGAACCACCACACTGCCACATTATTGCTCACTGTCTCTGCAAGGTGCTGGGGCTGACCTGCAACCATGACCTTGCATGGCCTGGGCTACTGAAACATGGGTCAACTTGACTGCAACCATGGCGTTCTCCAAAGTGCAAAATGCTGATGGAAAGATGAGTTTGGCAAAGTCAAAAAACTTTTTGAAGTCACTGGTGTGCTCAGTGTGTAAGAAAAGCATAGGAGTACTTACCTACAAAGTTCACGGTACTGTCAACTTCATTTTTTATACTGGAGGACAGGAAATAGTCAGAAGTGACATCATTTAGCCCATTAATCCCAAAAGATGATTCAACTGGCTCTTGCTAGAATGGAAACAGTACAGTTGGGTCAGAATTGCTTTATTTTAGGAGCCTGGAGACAGTTCAACTCTTTGTTCTGAGACAGTAATAAATCCCATCACTTCTGCCTACCATAAACCTCCTGCTCTCTGCAGAACGTTGTCTCAGAACGAATATTTAGGTTCTCTGAGAAGACAGAGTCTACTTAATTTCCAAATCTTGTGCTTTGAAACAAAAGCTATTTTTAATTTTCAGATTTAGAGTGAGCCTTCCAACAGCAAGGAATTAGTATGCTATTTACCACCAAAGTGTTTACACTACATACAGCCTTTTAGATCACATCATAAACATTACCACAGGGCAACGGCATTGGGAAAATGTCACCTGTTCTACACAGACTGAGCTTTCCTGTAGGCCTGGTACACTTGAGTGGGAATCTAAAAAACTCCCTTCAGAGTTAGACATCAAAAAAGTTAATTCCATAAACTTAGGATTTCTTTAAAAAGCTATAAACATATTTAAAATATTATCTACAGGTCCAACTTCCTGTCTGGTATTGGCTCCCTTACATGTTTATTGGTTACAAAGTCTAAAGTCTTGTGTGTTCTTACTCTGAGCTGGCCCTGCAAGGTTAGTTCTAGCCCGCTGCTGAGCCAGAAGCACCAGCAGAGAGGTGCAGAGCTAGCCACAGATCTGATGCCATGCTGTGCTCATTTTCACTGCTCTAAAGCATTTCATCAAAGGCAGGTAAAAGGTGTGCCTCAGGACTTGAGGTGCAAGCCCTTCACAATACTAACTGTATGAATTGTTATCTCTGGGACAAGAAACTGGGGACACTGTGACAAGTCTTTCCTGGATGTCACATCCTGTGATTGCGATCCACTCAAAATGAGCTGTCACTTTGACACAAGCACCTTCCCAGCCATTAAGCAAGGTAAACATCCCAAGGTCCTTCTGCACATCAGAAGGGTGCAAAGTTAAGTGTTAATGGCAACTAGGTCTCTGATGAGCTGCACCAGCTGTGTTGACCCCCAGGTCAAAGACCTGGAGAGCTGGAAAATATAAAATTAGCTGCTATTGATCCAATGAGAATTATGACTGCAGGGACATGTTAGGGTTGCACACTGTCACCCTGAGTACCTGGTGTTGTGCAACACAGCAAACACAGCAGCCCCAATGGAAACGCTGCACACGCAGCACCTTGCTCAACTTTACTGAGGCTTGGTTACAGAGAAGTTTATTTAGTAGCCCCTTTCAAGCTTCAGAAACAAATGTGGATCTTGGAACTCAGGTGATGGTGTCAGATCCACAAAGACATTTGGATACTGCCACAGCTGGTGCTAAATCATCTAAATTTCCAGTATCTAGATATTTAGCCTAAGCTAAATGCATGGGGAAAAGTGTTGCTAAGATTTGAAAAATGTCTCTCAATGTGGGGCTGCATGGTCAAAAGGATACACCTAGAATCAAGTAAAAATTAAACCTCAGTTAAGTCCTTTGTTTCAAAGGAAAGAGGCTATTTTTACCTGGGCTGCTCTGACACTTCTGTCTTCTTCCCATTGATGAGAATTCATTTTTTAATGAATTTAATGAATTATAGTGACTGCCTCTGTTTGCCCAAAAGCCTAGTGGTAGGAGACCTATTTGAGAGGTGAAAGACTTGCTCACAGCCCCCCTTTCCTAACGTGGAGCAGGGAATTGGTAAGGTCCAGGATTCTTCACATCCATAGGGACAAGCAGTGAGTGCCCTGAGCACCCTGCTCAAGCTCAGTAAGGTCTGGGAGGGTGTCTTCACTCCCACCAGGGGGATTGCTGTGGGTGCCCACAGGGTCTGGCAGTGGCAACAACGGGAAGCTCACTGCGAGGCTCTTGCTATGCTGAAGTCCCTTTGCTGATCTGTGCTCACATTCTCAGCCTCTCCCTCTGCTGCTATTACCCCATTGTAGTTACCGGGTAATCGTGGAGCAGCCTCGCACTCAGCTCCACTAAAGAGATTTTTCAGGGTACCTGTAAAGCGTTCAATTCAAAACATGCAACCTGGATCTCAGGAAGTCACATCATCAAGCAAAGCAATTATAAGCAGCTTTCAGTGCTCAGAAATGTGCATTTGCTTTATTTCATCCACCACCCTTCTCCACTATTACAGCCTTCAACATTCAATAGCCCTAAGAGTGGCTGAGCATGGAAGTAGCATCTCTTCTGAAATGCAGGCACACCTGGTGGCCAGCTGGTGCACACACTTGTCAGAGCAAGGGGGAACAGAGAAGAACACTACCTAGCCTCAGCTAAAAGCCTAGAAGAACTAACTGGCCATACCACAGCTGGTGCTGGTGAGCTGTACGCTCATAGTAGGTATCACTGATAGGTGTACACAGCCAGCTCAGCTCACTGCTGCTGTGTCACCTGGCCTAGTGCTTCTGTGAGGCTCGGGGCAACAATGCTAGAGGAAAGTGCTCCCGAAAGCTGCGAGCATCACCCCACTGGCACGTACTCCTACACCTAACACCTCATGTACTAATCTGCCTGGTACCACTGGAACGCCCTCAGCAATGACTGTGAGATTGATCTCACTGGAGAGGATGAGATTGTTCAAGTGCTTCTGCAGCTTTTCACACATTTAGTATTTTGCCTAAAAGAAAGATTACGGAGTAGGCGAATAGCAAAGTGCTGCTGCCAGCTTTGGAAGGGATCACACACTGCTCTGCCCTGACCAAAGGAGTTTACTGGCTCCCTCTGAACACCAGCTGCCATCAGTCACTTTATAATAAGCACATGTGGCTGCATGATCCAGACAGGACAGTGAAAAAGTGGTTCCTTTAAGACAATTCAAAAGTCATAGCACTCTGACATGTAACTCCATATCACAACTGCTGGGGCAGCATCTGCCTTCCAAACCCAATTTCAACTGAGGAGTTTTTCCCAGTTTTCTGGACTCACCTGGCCCAGAGCATCTCCTGGCCAGTGGCTGCAGAGCCTGAACCCGTGGGTGCACAGCCCTTCACAGGCGGGCAGCAGGGGACCAAGCTGCCCTTCCACTGCAGACACAGCTGCTACATACAACCCAAGAACACCAATTTTACAGGAGGCTGAAAATCTGAAACCTCTGAGATTTGCCTTTTTCTTGAAAAATTGAAGGTGGACTAAATCCTGCTGGTCTGTAATACTGACCACCTCGCAGAGGCCCTTGGCAGAGGTGTGAAAGCTAGGAAGCACCATGCTTCACATGGAAAGTGGCACCAGTCTGGGTCCATGCTCTGAACAAGCAAAATTTCAGGCAGCAACTGAAGAGCTTTACAGCTGAGGTCTTCTAGCTGACAAAACATGAGCACAAGGTGCACCTCTGACAGAACTTCTCTCCCTTGCTGAAATGAAAATTAATTTCAAATGCCTTACACACAGAAATTAATTGCTCCAAAAGGTAGCTCTATTGCTCAGAAACATTCCTTCCATAATTACTGTATTTCTCCTTACACAGAAAAGCAAATGGCACATGTATTGCTGATACTTCCAGTTTTCCAACCTCCAGGCATTGTAACACAGGGGTTGTGTTCACTGATGATGTAAGTCACAGCTCTAACAGCCTTCGCATTTAAAAAAAAGCAACCCAAACATCCTGGGTAACTGTAGCGACTTAACCAAACCACAAGCATTTGCAAATACCCACCACAGTATACTGCTGGGGCTATTAAAAAATATGTGCAACAGACTGTTTTCACAAGCTCTCACACTATTAAACAGCCACTTCTTACCTTAATTTGTTTGAATTTGTCATCCTTCTCAGACTTCGTTTTTTTCCCTGCAACAACAGAAGGAAGATTTCATAAAGTTCCATGTGCCACGAGTTATCCTTCACACTTTCTATATTTACCAACAAATAGTCTCAAAATATGCCTAAAAATGGCAGGACATCCTGGTAAAAGGAGAACACATTTTGCTTAACTTTACCCCTCCTTTAAGGTCTGGACAGCCAAAAATTCATCCTAAACACTCTGGCTTTGTGTTTCTTTTATAAAAGGCTACAAGAGAGAACCCCTATAGGACCCAGTAAAGCAACTGCAGTCAAAAAATCAAAGTGAAAACTTTGGAATAGTGACAAATTAAGCAACAAGGCCTGTTAAAAAAATAAAGAAGGAAGGGGGAGAAAAATACTCTTAATGGAAAAAAAAAAAATCAAAATTTATGTCTCATCACATTTCTGACACTCTCACTGCAGCTATATGAAAAGGGAGATTGTTAACTCATTTAATGTGAAAAGAGATCACAATAAACTTCAACCAATATTTTTGTCAATTGTTGCAACCTGGTGGGGAAATACATATTACAATTCATGCAAAAGTGGTTTATGCAATCATGCTGGACTTGAGAATCCAGAAAACCATACAGCATGTGACCTTTACTGACCAACACTGGCCTTGGCAGACCGCAGTGTTGCTGCCCTACTCTGACCTCATGAGACCCTGATGTGGAAGCTCAGACTGGTGCATGCTCAGCTCTACCCCATGTTGGCACAGACATGTCCCAGGAATTTCTCCCATCTCTACAAGATGTCACTGAAAATTAGGAATGTTTGCAGATTCTTTTGCTCCCACACATAAATTTAGCCACATGCCATGAAGGAAGGGCATGTGAAAAAATATATGGGGCCCAAGACATGCCGGTTTTACAGTAACTGGACTTTCTGCAGAATCTTCTCCGGCTACAGCACCCATTTCCAGAATCTCAGCTTTCAAGATGAACTTTTGTAGTTCTTACATGAATCTACCACAAAGAGACAGGTTATAGTCCAGGGGACTATGTCTAAACATACAAAATATTCTACTGACAACAGACTGGAAACAGTTTCAAAGCAATTGTTCTTTTGCAGCTTGATCTCCCTTTCACAGTATGATTCTGCCCCAAAAATTCCATGGTTCATCATTTCCAGTCACTCTGACCTTAAACTGCAGCTGTGCCTTTCACTTCTCAATCTAAGAAAATAGCAAACTGAGCTACAGGTAAACTGAATTGGATTTTATATGAACATTCTGCATCTGGTTTGCAGGTTATCTTTTCCTCTGCAATCCTAGACAACAGAGGATAGCGGAGGACTAAGGAAGCCATTTTTCTACTCCATATACCAGTAAAGAAGCCATAAGAAAGCCAATGAACCAAAAATAAATCAATGTTTCTACTTTAAAAGAAACCAAATACTCATGAGATTGGTCTAGTGGTTAGGTCTTCTCCTGGCAGGTAGGAGACTTAATCCCTAAATCTGGGTATTCAAACAGTTTCCCATTTCACTATTATGATGACCTGGGGGCTGGTTTTTCCTGGTCTTTGTAAGTAACAATGCTGTTTCATGGTTTAACATTCTGAGCAGAGTATATTGCTTCCACCCAGCTCAAGACAGAGGCCAGTTTAATTCTACTCTTGCTAGAAAAAAGATACCAAAATGTCTGCCACCATGTTCTGAACGAGTCCTACTGAGTTAAATGCATTGATCTCTAATATTCCCCAATCGTATTCCTTGACTGAAGGAGACCTGGGACTAGAATCTGAACATAACTCCATTTGCTTTAGCAGACAAACATCAACAACTTGGAGCTATCACATCTCATTAATCCTCTCTTCTAGCGGCTTCTTCTCTTAACTGAATGTAGCCCATTTTTCATACAGCTGTTCCTAAGTTCTGGGGAACATCTGGATAAAAACATCCCGCTTCACAGAAGAAGTGGAACTGGCACATTTTTTAGGCTCCAAATTAGTAATAATTGTTGAAGTAATTTCTCTGTGCTAGGTTTCCTGCAAGAGAGTGTCAGATATCCATTTTCAGGAGGGAAAAAATTAATTAAATAACTGAGTGGTACAGCAATAGGAATAGTTCAGCCTGGGTACCTCTGGGGAGAGACCCTAAATAAAGGAATCCCTGGACTTGTATACCCTTACAGTCTATGTACCCATTCCAATAGTTATTTTTGGGTCTGGGGTCTCTCCATTGCTCACTGGCTCCTGCAGAGTCTCTGTGTGACCGCCTTCCCCCCAGCCAGTCCCGATCCCCAGCCAGCTGACACTGGTCCTGCTGTCCCTTTTTAGGCAAAGGGTTGGTGCCCATTCCAAGCTCCTTGCCTGGTGCTCCAGTCCTTTCCCAGCCAGCCAGATTTGCACCGGCAGCTTGCATACTGAGTTATCTGCACTAGGTGTATTTCTCAACACAGTGTCCCCAAGAGCATTTCATGTTGACAGGCTCTCCCATCTACCTTTTTTGGAAGGTCTTTCAGATAACGGCAGCATCCGGTACACCCTGAAGGCATTGTTTCCTTTCTTTATACTTTTGTCCTTCACTTCTTCTATGTCAGGCAGGGAGTTCATAGCACAACGGAAGTTTGCCTTCCATGTCTTTGGATCGGGTTTATCTACTCCTGATTGGTATTTTCCTAAGCAAGAAAAGAAAGTTAGGAACACATGACATGAGATTGAAAATCTAAGGCAAACTAATAACAGCGTAGGTTGGCTTCAAGGTATCAGTCTTTGTTCCCCTGAGAAGCATTCAAACAACAGCTGAGGTTGCAGGAGAGTGCTGTGATCTCATTTCCATGCACAATTCTAGAACACATGATGAACAGCTTGTGCTCAAGAAAGACCCAGGGTGCTGCAGATCAGATGTGACTCCACAACAACATGGAAAAGCTTGCACAGCATTTACCTTTATTATGTCTGGCTCAAATCCACAGAAAGGCATAAAAAGCCTAAGGGCCTGTGTCTACAAAGTGCTGACTGTGCTCTACTCCTGACAGTTTTGAACCCAATGTTGTTAACATTTAAATCAATTAAGTTTTACTTTGTTCATCAATGCAAATGAGTTACGGCACTTCAGTAAAGCTGGAGAGTATTGTAGGCCTTGAAAAAAGCACTTAGCCTCCCACAAATCTAGAAACTTAAGTTCACTCTGTGTTAGAAAAGCAAAGACAAGGAATAAGGAAAATGTAACTTTAAAAGGGAAAGCAATGTGAAAATCTGTCCTGCAGAAAATGAGTTCGATACCTGTGTGAATTGCCCAGTTTCTAAATAAGGGAGCATCTTTTTCAACATCCCACCCATGTCTTGCTGCATGCATCCAGGGAATCTGAAAAATCTTCATCTCCTGGAAGGGAAAACAAACAGGAAATGCCAACACTGACAGACTTGAGGGATCTTCTGATGACTTTAAGTCACTCATTTATAAGCACGGTTTCAGCATCTGCAAGTGTTTTGCTCCCTTCTAACCCAGTGTCACTCTCACTGAAGTCAACAGGAAAATATCCACTGGCGTCACCAAAGGCAGAAAACAGCCCAAGTGTATGAAATACTCAGAAGCCACTTCACGGAAGATGAGCCTGGCAGCTTTCCAAGCTGACACATGGAAAAAACATGCAGTACTACACATTTCTAAACATTCAAACAAAGGCTAGTTTGGCAGCACAGATACTTTTATGATTTAGTAAAATTACATCTGAAACTAAACAACTATAGGAACAGAGCAAATTCAAGGGATTTAGAATTCAGCCAGTAAATACTAGCATGGTGAAGAAAGCAGATCTTATAAATTTATATGCCAAGCAAACAAACATATGAATATATCAACTGTAGACAGCTTTCCAGTGGGGATAAAACCTGCCACTCATGTGAAAAGGTAGCTTTAAAGATACTTGAACATATTTCAGTTCAGAAACTTTAGGCCACAGAGAAGTGCATTTAAAGCAATCCAAAGGAAGGCTTTTTCTAAATTTTTTTTTTAAACACGTATGTAGCTAAATAAGGGCATGCCTTACATGGTGGCAGTATAAACTGATTCCCAAAAGATCATGGAAGACAGTAGACTGGTGACTATTAAAGATGATAGTTTTGGGAGGTAGCTCCAGCTCTGGGAGCCCAAGGGCTTTCAGAGCTTGAACAGCATGGATTCCTACACTCCTTCCACAAGCACTAAGCACACTGGATACTAGGCCAAATGGATGCTGGGTCAGATGTGCTTTTATGTCATACAACATGGTAACGAATTATTTTGTACTGACTACAGGGCTGCTTCAGAACTCTTCACACTCTTTTCTGCAAAGCCATACAAAAGGAGTTTTTACAGAACACTTGTTTTTTTCTCCCCTGTTGGGAGGAATACATCTCATCTGGCTCCATATGCAGACATCTTGCGCTATAAACTGCCTCTGCAGGTTTAGATTCAATTCTCAGTCTGGGAAGAGGAAAGTACTTCCAGGGTAAAATGCTCCCTCCTCCTGAAGTGGCCACCTGAGCTACGCCAACTGAACTGCACCCTAAAAAAGCCTATTTCTCTACACTGACTACAAATAACTCCAGACAGGCAGCACTCCTTTAAATGACTGCATTGTAGATGTCTGTGGTTGTGTGAGATGAATCCTTTGTTCTTTCCCCTTCCCCCAACAACCACTTTTCTTCCTTGTCTATCTTGTTAATATTTCACTAATGCCAAGGTTAGGTTAATTTCCCTTCCTTTGCATGTGATCTTTTCTCTTTTTGAGCCTGCATTTTGTCCTTCAACTCGTCTTTAATCCATTCTCTCATGTACATTCATCTGTTGGAATTGCGTTCTTGCCTTCTCGCATGGCTTCATCTTCAATTTGCTGAAAGCGCTGATTTAACACATTCCTCATTCTCCTCAAATCCTCACACCCTCATTCTTCCTCTTAATCTAGTCCTATCACTTCTCTCCTTTTGCCTCCTTACTCTTCCCCCTATATATAATTAAATAATCCTACAGAGATGCTCA
Source organism: Myiotriccus ornatus (assembly GCA_036023395.1). Lineage (NCBI taxonomy): Eukaryota > Metazoa > Chordata > Aves > Passeriformes > Tyrannidae > Myiotriccus > Myiotriccus ornatus. The sequence continues at coordinate 40,957,084 of JAYRBT010000139.1, forward strand.
CCTCTTTCCCCGAGTAGAAGTCTAAAGAAAGCCTCAAACCCACTATTTTGTGGTCCAGAGCACTGCTGCATTCAGCAGAGCTAGAATAAGCTTTCCTGCCTTTACTCTCCCACAGACCATAATAAGCATAAGGAAAAAAAATCATACTTCCGCAGAAAGCAATTTCTATCAACAAGAACTTTGAGAATCAAACAGATTAAAAAGTCTCACGCTTGAGAGGTTTGAACAACGCTACAGAATGCTAGGGAGGTTATATCATGGATTTCTTATTCCATATGATAACTCAAAACCTAGCAGTTTGAACAAGACTCCAGACACAGCATCCTGTCATCGTCAGCTGTACTCACTGCTTCAAAGAAAGGTGCTAGGACACTCAACAGCAGTTTAAGTGGTCATTACAGTGCTTCTGTTCATTACAGAAAGTTCTTCCCAATCCCAGATGTCTTTAAGTACAGATATTATAGCAAATTAAATAAAAATAACAAAATAGAATCCACATGTATTATAATTTTATAATACATATATAAAAATATAGAAACTACAGATTTTCTCATCCCCTATCAAGTATCTAACTTTCTCTGAAATCCCACAAGGCTGTTGGGTGCATCAATACCACGTGGTTGTATGTTCTGCTCCAGTTTACCTGGATGCTTTCTATTTAAATACTAATTCTTTATTTCACACATTATCAAACATTACCTATATTCTTTTTCAGTCGATGCTTTCTAGTAATGACCTTAACAGGGAAGGGCTCCTCATTGCTTTCTCTTAGACTTCGAAAACCATGTGTTGACTGGTACAGCACTGGACATTTGTGTAGGAGTCTCACATTTCTGTTAAAAAATTAGCCTCACCTGAAGTCAAAAACACAACCCACAAAACTTTTGCAGCCTAACAGTAACTGTTACCAAGCTCCAGTGGGGACATCAAAAGGGAAAAGTTGTGGCATTCCTACAAACAGGCATGAAGGAGAAAATAGAATTGCAAACTGCCCCGAGCAGGTGAATGAGCACGAGACCACATATTAGCTACATGTCATAGGACAAATCTTAAACAGCAGCATCCTTCTTGAGGGTAGTACTCCAAGCATCCATCAAAGCAGCAGGTTGCCCCTTGACTTCTGTTACATCTACTTGGAATGTTTCCACTCTGATTTCCTTTTCCAGATCCTTGAAGGACACTGACCTCTTATTATCCCCTTTCTCACACCACCTCTGCCCTCTACTGAACTATGTAATTTCCTTTACACCTCCCAGTTTTGTCTCCCTGGGAAGGTAAAGAAATTCCCTTCCTCTCTCATGCAATTCATCAGGATAACATTTTCACCAGGATGGCACACAAACATTTATTTTTTAAACCTTATAAAAAAGGGGTTTGTTCTGGAGGTATAATGTCATCAACGGACAGTAGGGGACGGAATAAGGTAAATTAGCTGTACCTGATTTGTCCTTTTTAACAGAGAGAGGTTTAATTCTTTTCTCAGTTTGGAAAAATTCCCCAGGAGCCAATGACAAACCCAGAGCAGTAGTAATTCCTTTCATATTTAAATCTTATTTCTTTAAAAGCTATGCACACACAAGTTTCATTCTCTTTGATAATCTGACCTGCTTTCTTTTCTAAACGCTTAGCTGTTCTTTCCCAAAATCTAATTAAAATATACAAATTGCAAAATCCTAGAGCTTCCAAAGTCGATTCTGTGGGTACAGAACAGGCTGTGATACACATGACACTGTATCATTGATTCCATGCATGGTTTTGTTTATGGTCAGGATTTAAAGTAAAAATAGATATATTTGTGGTTTAATGATCCATTGTTGGAATGAATGTTCAAACACTTTTAAACAGAAATGCTCAGAAGGGCAATTAGCTTGTTGAGCAAAATAAAGGCAATCCAGTCTGATGCCAAATCAGAAGGCAGAAGTGGGGAATCAGAGTTTAATAATCCTCAAGGCAGGCCACTTATCCTGGTATCCTTTTTCTTATAGGAGCCAGGGCTTTCTTTAAAAATAAAAAAATTAAAATAATTTGTTTGTGAGACAAGCCTAAGTCAATACAGAATATGCTAAGGACAAAATCTTCTCCCAAATCTTGCATGCAAACAGTTCACGCCAGAAGCACAAGGCAGAAACTGCTGTAACAACACAATCAGAGGGCTGCAAACATTAAACAACATGACATGCCTTGCAAACTGCCTTTATGGACTGGTGTTCTGAACTTGGAAAAATTAAGCCCTTACCACAGTGACAGCATTTTTAAACTGCAAAGGAAACAAGTACCATTCCTCAGACGTACCAAAAAAGGTTACATGAACACAACCTATAGATGACAACACTGTATTTAAGAGTAATATGCTCAGATCTGAAATACTGTGCCCTACTAACTGCAGAGAAATTATTTCAGGATTGGGTAGGAATACCCAGCAAAGGACAGCAGATATGGACTGTCAGCAGGAAACCTGACACAGAAGTAGAGATATTCAAGGAGAGGGACCCCAACACGGGACTCAAATTACAAACACAACAGTAAAAAGTGGTCTCCTCCTCTTCAGCTGTGACCCCATTATGCAAGAACAAGGACCTACTCAAATTCACAGGGCAGCTAACTAGGGAATGGATAAAGCAATATTTATTTACTCAGCCACAGCATGTGAGAGTCACTGATGCAGGAAGTTCCTGAGAAGCAAGATTCATAGCTGAAATTTAAAGGGCTCCTGATAATTCTGAAGTAGTGAACATTTCTAGCTTTGAAAGCTGAAATAAGAAGTGGTAATTTCAATTGCCATTCTTCAGCTCTAAAAATGAGCACCCCAATTACTACTGCTATAGGGAGGACACCAGACTGTCTGGGTTAGTGCCTTAACCAGAGTGGCAGTTCCTATGCTTCTGCACCCAATTTTGTGCATTTCTACCTATTCTATAATAAAGTAGCCTCTGTAGCCAAAACAGCTTCACGCTTTTCAGTGTGGTAATTACTCTCCTGGATAATACAGAATGCATGCAACATTTCCAGGGTTTATCACTACTCAAAGTCTCAAATGTACTTCTTGGTTTTGCTGAACCAATTAAAATAAATTCAAATTGGGCAGTGACATTTTGTAGCTCATACTTGTGCTCTCAAAGTGTCTAGAGTGCTTACTAAGAGCTAAGGTTTGGGTCTGGCATGGTAAAAATTACTCCATTTTCTCCTAAGTTAAGAAGCATGAAAGAAGTCTCACAAGTCTGAAACAGGAGATCATTGCTTCAACCCAGAGTCTAACTCAGAATATGGTCTTCCACCTCAGGAGAGCATTGCGTTCACATCCTTCTGATGCTACTTGGTGAACAATGTGTTCCCAGCTTAAAAAAAAATAAAACCACATATCAGAGTCTCCAGAAACACTCACTCCAACAACAAAGAGATGGAAAACACTTTCAAAGGAGCCACAAATCCACCAGACCAAAGCAAGATGCCTCAGATCTGGCAGGCAAGGCCGGAGGAACAGGTTCAGCAGGAAACATTCAGCTTTGCCCTTCCTCCCCACGTCACCCCTTTGAAAACCAGGAATGAGCTGATTTACCTATTCAGACCTCAGCCACTGCTATAAGTTCCTCTTCAGTGCATGCATGCACCCCCCATTACCTTATTTAGCCATTTCAGCCCCGGTATTCTGTTAGAGTTGATTTGCTCTTCCAGCCAGGGCCGCATCCGCATCCTTTCGACAGGCATTGTCACCCACCTGGGAAGGAGCTGCAGGAAAAAGGGACAAGATTACTTGTTTTCCAGGCAGAACTCCCAGGCAGTTCCCCCCCCACCTCTGCACAGTACAGACATATTAAAGCTTTGCAGGTACTGAACAATTGTAAATATAATTGTGTTTTTAGATCTGTGTGCAAGCCTCCCCGAAGAGCAACTGAGATGATAAAGTCTTCTTTATGATAGAAAACACTCTTCTGGTGCACCTTGATTAGGAAAACCTTCGCCTGAAGAAGACACATGATATTGGCAAAAGTCTGTCTGCTGACACAGGTAGGATACCAGAGGTCACAAAGAAAAACCATTCTGCTCCGGGGGATACCTCTTTTCAGCACATGTACCATCATCTGCACAAGACCTTTTTTTGCAAAGAAAAAATATGTAAAGAAGAAAATTCACATGCTGGAGGCATCACTGTACTGGCTAAAATGATGCATCTACTAAGAAAAGTGCTTTCAAGTTTCTGTCTCATAAACTTGACTAAAATGATGAAAAATACATTTTACAACACAGCAATTTATCAGACCATTAGGTTGTAGCTGAGTCGTTTGGTCCCCTCCTTTCAGCTTCCTTGGATCAATCCAGTCACTACTTTATTTAGCTATTATTTTACATTTCAGCACTACTCAGCTATGAAGTGAGTGCTTCACAGCCCCCTCCGCTGTACCACACCACCTTACATTATTCAGTTAATACTCCAACTGACTTCATTTTCTCATTCTCTCTCTCTCTCACGTGACCTTGATGCCACTTCCCTGTTCAGGGCTGTAAATTATTGACATAAGAGTCCAAAGTCTTGACCCTGAGGCAGAAAATTTTAAAAACATTAACCTATCTCAGGCACCACTCTGAAAGCGCCAACTGGCACTAGATGCACATTAAGGCACTGCATTAAATGCCTGCTAAGCAGCCTGCAATCCATCATTTCCACATTCAGGTACTTGCATTTAGGCTGCTGCTTCTCCTTGCCCCCTCTGCACCGGGCTCAGCTCCTTCCTCTCTCCACTGTTCTTCACATCTGTGTTCTCTGCATCATTCTTAACTTCTCTGCTCCACTATTCTTGTCACCTTTGATCTTAAAATAAAAATAAAAAAGAGAAAAAAATTGAAACCACACAGCAATGGTACAAATGTAAATGGGTTTGTTCTCACTTCCTATGGGAGTACAGGCATCAGACAAACTAACAATTAGGCAGTACCAAGCCCACACCCAGCACAAGAGGAAGAAAAACGTTCAAAGTTTCCTCTCATTGCTCTGAGGACATGTATTTCCTGAAACTAATAAGGAATTAAAACCTGAGTGTAACAATAAGGCTCTTTGATGTGTTCAGAGAATTTACCAGCAGCCATGCTCACACTAATCTCTTAGCAAACATATTGGCATTTTGTTTACTACAGTGGGCAGTGGTCACTTGCACTTCAGCTGCAGCCTGTTGCAGTTAACTATGAATTTCTAAAATAGCTCAGAAAATGGTTGCAACTGCTCAGCTCCCTTTCAGGTGCACATCAGACACACAAAAACAGCAAACCCCAGAACCCAACAGCAGCCGAGCCCTTGTGCAAATCCCCTCTCTGTGCAAGAGGGAAGCTGTTTTCTGGGTGAGGGTGACACGGCTACAGCTTTCTCAGCCCCCAGGTCAGTGGCAAACAGCCCACTGTGTCACTGCAGCCCCCTCCCCTTGGCACCAGCAATCCTCACCCAGGTTGCAGAATGTGTATAGGAGATTTGTACCACCTTCCCCTACTACAGTTTGAGTCAAAGCTGAAAAATGCAAATGGAAATGTACTAAAAACATGAGCAAATTTTTATTTGTCTGACAACGAAGAAACAAGTATCTGAAACAGATGGATTTCTTTGTAAGGTATGTCAAAGTATGCATGCACTTTGAGACAATTCCTGGAAGTACTGTACATCAGAATCAACACTCAATATATGAGTGTTCCCATTTAGCAGTCGGACATGTCTTCTGGGTAATGAGCCCTTAAGACAAATTTCAAGCCCATCTAAATAAACAAATTAGACAGAAGGCAGAGAAGTCATCTTGAAAGCAGCAGCAACGAATCCCACTTGGGTCAGGCAACATGGGAGAAACAGAAGCTGCCTTTGTGCAAAAGCAATACATTTCAGGAAATGAGAAAGCTGCCAACAATCGCTACTAGATGGGAGCCAGTTTTGCCCAAAACGGCATGGCTGAGCCAGTCTGTCTCTTCCCTCCCACGTCCCTGGGGGCTTCCCCAGCTGTTCCCCTGCAGATGCGGCTGTGGGGTGCTCATCTCCTTTTCAGCACCCTGGGACTCCTCTGGGACTAGCACCTGCAACTGTCAGCACACACCTTCACATCCATCACCCACACTAAGGCAAATTAATCCAAGGTAATCAGGAGAGAAGTTTGGCTTATGAAAAGGGAGGAGTGGCTCCCAAGACCTATTTATCTGAAAGTAAATTCAAACCCAGCTAAAAATAACCCCACAGTGATGTTCATTTGGGAGGGAACAGTGGGCATCTTCTGGGGCTATGTCTTTCACAGAGTGGCAAGCATATTATGCTTCTGCTCACCAAAACACCCCTCCTAGTGCTCCTCTAAGAGCCCGTGATGCCGAAAATAAAGCCGGATGTCTTCAGAAGACACCTCCAGACCTGTCTGCCTCAGGACAGTACTGACCACAGCAGTGCTAAAATTTAGTGGGGCTTTTTGTAGTTGCACATCAACGACATCCTTTTGATGAAAACATCAAGTCAACTCTACCAAGCCTGTGGGAAATGAAGGTGCCATATCTCCTCTCCAGAGCTGACAAATGCATGATTTGTACAGAAAGAAACATCAACTTCTGCAGTGCCTTAAAAGTAGCTTCTGCCTTACTTAAGCAGGGTTAATAGGTGCACTTGGAAGTCTCATTCCAATGGCTCCAGATGGGAGAACCTAAGTCCATCCCTCAGTGAGTACGGAACCAATCACCTGACATTAACAATCATTCAAATTTGAAAAGACCTTTGAAATTCTCCAAAACAGACAGCAAAGGCATGCAAAATTTCAGGGGCCATTACCTAACACTAAGCCAGCTTCACCATCCACCAGAATATATTAATTATAAAAGAAATCTACAAAGCCAGAAACCAAGGTAAGCTGTAAAAAACAGCGGGCATGCCAAGTTCCTTGCTCCAGCCTCTCTCCAGTGTTTACCCAGCTGAAAGAAAAAAGCAGAAACAATCCACCCTTTTAAGGAGAATGAAACATCAACATTTACAATTTGGATCAGGCTGTAAAACCACAAGCACCTATGCACCTATCTCCCATTCCTGGTCAATCAGCACTTCCCCTGCACATTCACACCTAGAAAAAGTTACATGCAGCTGTCTGTATTTTTTGTACCAGAGGGCAAGCTTACTTCTAACAGTATCTTCAGAGCTGCCAAGGCATCCAGTTCCTACTAGCTTCACCACCACCACCACCACGATGTCCTGAGCTGTGGGTACCCATCCACTGGCCTAAACAAAACTATTCAGAAGCCTGCTTATCTTTGCCTGCCTGAACCTTCGCACTCAGGTTAACTGGGAGAAAAACGGCTTAATGCCTGCCATGGGTCACTTGACACCATCTTCCTCCATCTTGGAGAGACCATGGATGGAGGTGGCCAGGGAGAGGAGCAAAGTCAGGTGGGACTGCAGAGGGAAGGAGCAGCACCAGCTCACCAGTGGCAAAGAAGCACCTGACACTCCATCACTCCATCACCCTTCAGTCCCATCCCAATTTTGCTGCACACCAATGCTACTCTTTGCATAGGCAGCTTTCTGAACAAGACCAGGAACTTAGCAGGCTTACAAGCAACACCTCTTTATGTAGGGTCTTCTTCATCTGTTTGAGCCTGGACTGTGGTTCTCATCCTGCTCAAAGACATGCATGACAGCAGAACCAACAGAAGAAGGCACTCCAGCGTGGGAGTGGGAAGAAGCAGCTGGGGTGGCCAGGGAGGAACCCCTTAATCCAAAACCACCAATAATAAAGCTCCTGTGCTTTTAGACCATAACTTCAAACTTGGATAGCACTGAACCCCAGCATTTCTTTTTTGGGGGAAAACACAGGAAAATGCTTAATACTCCCAGACACCGAAGGCAGAAGTCAAACTTTCTGGCATTACGTTGAAAATAATTCCTGTTTATTTTTTCTTCTGGTTTATCACTGTCCCATTGTAGGGGAAGGGAAGAATAATTGCCAAGAAAACTGCTTATGGGACCTAAGAAACTATTTTTCTGCCCTATCTGAAAAGAGGAGCTCATTTAGACATTGGAAGTCAGGCTACAAGCTGGGAAATCATTTTATGAACACTTGCCATTCTTAAGACAGCCAGTCTTCAAGAACCACTATTTTTAACCATGCCTCTTACAAATATTTTAAGACTGGTAGCTCCACGAATTTCCTTTTTCTTGCTCCATTTTTATCACCTGCCTCATTCTTACAGGGGGCCTCAGTCAGGGGCATTTGCCTTTTTGGTGGTGAGAGCTTAAATGTATCGATGGACATTCAGACATCAATAAAATTATTCCTAAACAAGTGCCAAGCGTGCAAGATACCAACTCCAACACATGTCTGGAGGGGCAAGCCACCAGGACATTCCCATGTGACCAGCATGGCCCATGGATGTGCTGATGCCACAGTTTACGGAGGGATTATTTTGACCTTCTTCAAAGCTTTATTTACTGCACTGTTCGTGCTAGTCCTGTGGTCAGTTCAGCCTTTTTTTCACAAGTAGAAAATGCAAAAATACGGTGGAGGCTACCCCACAACAAGCTATAAACTGTCCTAACCCTGCAGGTGAGGCAAGGAGGAAGAGTGCTGAGGAGGGCAGAAGGCACAGGATCTACTGGAGCTGGTGCCAGTGGAGCCCAGTTAGGAACACGGAGCCTGGGAGGAGGCCAGTCAATTGCACTGCTACTGCACGCTGCACTTGAAAATGAGCTTTCTCCCAGGAAATCACATCAGCAGCCTGGGGTGAAGCATGCAAGCTGGCTTCTTAAGATAGACACAGCTGAAAGAAGAGTCCTAATGATGTAAGGGTGGGAAGCGCATTTTTTGGAGTAGTTACACAAAGGGCATTGAGCAGCTAGCCGTCACCACAGAATTCTTAAAGGCACATACTGAAATTCAACATTCTTTTCATGGTGTAATTTTTTAAGATTTTTTATGCAAGACTCTTCAGAAGGAAACTCACAGCACTCAATTATTTTTAAAGATACAGCAGAAAAATATTAATTATTTTCAAGAGCTATTAATCTCTAAAGAGACAGTAGAAAATATGTAAGCGATGGCTGTGATCTGTATACACATATAAATATTTTCACTCCATAATGTTTAATAAAGAGCTTGTAGTCCTCCCTATTCTCTGCTAAAACATTCTAGCAATTCTGACTTGTTTTTTCCCTGATGGAGATAACAATTCTGCCATACAGAAAGTGTAACCTTTGAGAATGAAGAGCTCTTCGCTAGAATTGCAGCAGCTGTAGACAGAAAGTGAAAGCAATGGCATGGCAGTCATTACATCTGAGCAGTACAAGATGTTCTCTTCCCTTCAGTTTCATTCTGATAGCATCTGGATAACTGAAAAAGCACAAAGGTTATCCCAAAACCGCAGGCTACTCTATGCCTGTGGATATTTATTAAAAAATATATTTCTATGGAACTAAAAAAAAAAAAAAAAAGTCTCAAAAAGCAATTCTTCTTTCCACATCACAAAATACCCAGTGAAAAGATTTGTCAGTATATGGAAATTCTATAAATGGTTCTGAGAAGGTAGGGTGGGATAAGAATCTTGGAGGTGCATTTGTGAAGTACGTCACAGCCTTTCCCCAAAGCTGTGAAAAAACATCTGTTCCCTAGAGGACACGCGCAGAACATTGCCCAGTGTCTATTTCTCTTTTCTCTGCAAATACAGAACTGGCAATATTTTTTTTAAGTTATCTTGTACTTGTGCTTTGCTGATAATCTTTTAAACTATTCCCTTTGTTTGCTAACATTGCTGCAGTTCAGAAAAGCACCAATCATCCTCTGTGACCAAAGAGATATGCTGAAATGAGACCATACACTAATTTTAGGATTCGGAGAACTGGGTTCTGCATTTGTGCCTGTGCCAAGACTGTTCTAGGATACAAGGAAACATGATCTTTTTTTAAAGAACAGTACTTGGAGCAAAATTCTGCCCTTTGATCACAGACTGGACTCTGCCTTCATATGGGATTTTGCATATAGGGTCACTTTTCTCAGCTATTCTATTGTAAATGCTCCTTTCAAAGGTTTAACTGTATGTACTCCAAGCAAAGCCCTGCTTGGAAGCCAAATTCGTCAGAGGGATAGAGTCTCCTCCCACATAAGAAAACCTGCTAGCCTCACCTGCTCAGAAATACTTCAGAAATGTGAGATTGACACCGAAACAAGGACAACACAGGTCCACTTTACTCAGCGGTTTCAACTTCAGACACTTGGAATCTCCCTGCCTGCAGCCTGCAGGGAGACAAGACCTCTGCCTGGTGCACTTTCCATCTTCCAGGAGGCAGAGGAGAATCTTACCACTGATGCTGCAGAAGCAGAGTTAACATGCCTTCTTTCTGATAATCCCAAATTATGCAAATATCCGTATCTTTTCTTGGAACCAACAGCAAAATACATAATTAGAGAGCAGGTAATGAGGAAAAGTGGGCATTGTTCTTAGAGGGGCAAAGGTTACAGGTTCAAAATAAAATCCTGAAGCTCTTGGTTTAGAAAACAGATACGAAGCAGGAAAACACGCAGAAACCTGTAAGAAACTTTCTGGATTCATGGACAGTTAGAACGCAAAACCTACCCTCTCTGGTCTTTTCCTTTAATTGCATATAATGTCTCTTTTATTCCCTACCGTTACTCTGTCAGTGATGCCCTGTTGAACAGGCAGGGATGGGGGAAACATCACTGGCAGATTTGCTTCTCACTTAGCACCTCTTGCCTTGCGTTCCCTTAAAGTACGTGCCATGGCAGACTGTTCCACAGAACCAGCTCCTGTGTTGGCTGTAACGCTTGATCCACACTGCAGCAATGGCAGTATTTTTCCTGCTCTACCCAAAAAAGATGCACAAAGGTAGAAGGAGAAAAGCCCTTGGATCCTTAAGGGACAGAGGGAAAAAAAACCAACTAACCTGACTTGCCCTGAGGAAAGAAACAAACAAAATCCCCAAAAAAACAATGGCAGAAAATACCTCAAACGTATATTGAAATCAGCATTACAGACTGCATGATAAACATGCCCAGGAAAACATACAATGGGAACTCATACTGTATATAGAGTGTGTTTCATCAGCCCTATAGCATTTCTGTTCCACCCAAAGGGTGTTAACATGCCCTGGCTGGGATTCAGACGTTACACATCAAAACAGACTCTTTCCTTTGGTTTCCTTGAAAAGCTTATTCTCCCTCAGCAGCAAAGACATGAGTTGTTATTTTGCAGTGATCTCAAGCATCATTAAAGGTAGCCCTTGGATTTGCAAACTAAAAGTGCACTGAAGAAAAGCCATCTTACTTTAATACAGTAGACCCAGGAGGCTGTTTTTTTTTGCTTCTGGACTTAGCCATAACGAAACAACGCTTCAACCCCTCAATACCGACAGTGAAATTTCCCTTGCAGTGGCTCGTATGTTGAACACTATCATAACACTTGAACAACACGATGTCTGTGGCTGAGCCCATTCACTTCTCTGGCCTGGCAGCAACTTACCTCAGCTGGGAACTTGGCCCAGGGCCTCTAACAGATTGCTAAAGATCATCTCTGCAGTATCCTTGCCATGATGATCATCTGCACACAGTGTCTGCAAATCTGGTGACAATACAAAGTGATTGCTTTAGTTTAAGCTTTGAAAGAATATTTTCGTTTCTGGAAGTTTCTTCCATTTTTTCCCAGGTGTTCCAGGGAGTGAATACGGGAGATGCCAGATTCTGGTGGCATTAGGATGTCAACAGGTCTGTGCAAGTGATACTCACAGCACATTGACTACAGAAGACTCTTCCCCTGTCACCTCCTTCAAGAGTCTCAAAAGCAGTCATAACTGGATTACAGTAATCACTCCAATAGCTTATTTGTTTCCTTCTTAAACTTTGTGTTACATCTAATGTCTGACCACAATTTGTCCCCAGTATCTGAGATGTCTAACTATTTTTCTCCCAAAAGCTGCCTAGAAGAAAGGTGGTGACTTTTCAGTAGCAGAGCTGTACTTCATTCAGACAAGTTTGGGATGGGCTTGTTTACAACAAGAAATCTGCTGGCACAGTTTTCAGGGAGTAATTAATTTCCTTGCACTGGGGAGCAATTATCTCCCAAATAATCAATTTTATTCCTGAATTAAGAGTTCACACATGAATCCACTCCTGACTACCCACACATGATAGCGCTGCTGCTTAGCCGTGCCAGTCGGAATCCATGGAAGCCAAACCCTGTGTGTTCTTTAAAGCTGCCAGGAAAACTCAGCATTTGACACCTGATTCATAAAGAATTTTCCAGCCTGGTGAAAACTACAAGGCTATTAAGGCTCAAACAATTATCAAGGATCGCTTCACTGATGCAACTCAACAGCACTGTTCTGTCGGACCACTGCACTCTTATGAGATCCATGACTAGGCTTACAGGAGACATTCCTAAAACCTTTAACAAGCACATTTCATAGATAGGTCCTTCTGAAAGCAATGGAAAATCAGGCATGCAAATACCTGCAAGACTGGTAGTCTTCATCTCCGAGTCCTGCCTAAGTACAGGGTGAATGCTTTATAGGGTAAGCACATTATAGGGTGCTATACATTAGAAAAACAGCCATCATAAACCAAAAGGGCTTAATCTCAGTGTTCCCACACTGATGGCTTGTGAGGCTCAGGCAGGATAGCAAAAAGACAATGACATTTTAGAGGCACTCAGAGAGGCAGAAAAAATTACTCCAGAGAGCGAACACTGAGAGAAATGTGTTCAAGGAAGAGTTTCACATTCACCAGCCATGACCTGCACCTGATGTAATCCACCTTGCTCTGATTGGGCTTGTTTCTCACAGCTACCTTTGTTTGTATAACATACTGTTCTGCAACACACAGCAAAAACTATTTGCACACTACGCTAAAGTGCGATTTAATATTTGCTTAAAGCTTTCATTTTATTGTCTGGGCAAGGGCAGTTTCTACCACTGAAGTTAATAGCTAACCCACACCTACACCTTTGCTACCCAAACTTCTAATCGCAAGCACAGCACCCAGATCTGAGAGCAAAAGACATAAACTACCTCTGCCTACCCTCAGAGAGAGCAGCAAACCCAGCCCTCTCAGGAAAGCAATTTCTCCTTTACTTCCAAGAGAAAGTATTAAAGAAAAGTATTAACTATTTTGAATTTGTAAGAAACACACTTGCGCTTACTAAGACACTTTCTTTTCAGACAGATCAGAGCAGGCACAGACTTGGGGGCTGCGATTCTCTGAATCATCCACATGGCAAGCTGGAAACATGTCTGTCACATGAATGTATTTATGGTTACAAAAATAGCACCATGAAAGAAGCAGATGTGTTGAGCACAAAAAATAAATTGAATTAGTTATTACAGAGATACTGCTTGACACTGGAGAATTTGAGAGAAATGTCTTCCTCTTGTATGCACATTTGAAAGGCTTGCACTTAAAGAGTGGCAAGTATTAAGCGCTTGTACTTGTGCTTATTGAAATGGTATGATCTAATTCTCCTTTTTCTAAAAATGCTACTCTTTCTTCTGCCACAGGACATACAGGATAAGGATAGGTAATAGGATTGGTTACAAAATGTGGTTTTAATTTAAAGTTTTTGTGTTGACCACAGACCAACACCAATTAGACAGCCTCCATTTGTGATCTGCAGCAGCTATTTCTATCTTGGAAGTTTCCTAAAATACTACTGAGCTACAGTGAGACAACTCAGCTCGTCTTCATTTCTCATCTAAACTGGATAAATATTATTAAATTAAATGAAGCTAGTCTTCTTCAGCTTCCCTCATCAGTCTCAAATCTCCAGAATGGTTCTGGCATCCAAAGCATTTAGTTTTTACATGCTTGAATGCAATGTGTTCAAATGTGTGAGAATTAGACCTCTGGAATTTAACTCTCTTTTATTTCACCCCAGTGTATCTTCAGCAGAGCAGAGATTGTCCAAGCTTCTCATCAACACTCAAACTTTTTATAGATACAGCCCAGTAACACTTCTCTACATATGAGAAGTACGTTCATTTGAGATTTCATGGCCACCCAACATTTGGCCATCTTTTGACTGATTAAATGGGTAGCTCTCAAGGTTGAAAAGGGCCTTCTAGCTGTTGACCGATTTGTGAAAACAGAGTGAAACCATTCGCAGTCATTTCATGTCATCAGCAAAGCTGATCTTTTGGTTACTGTTGATCTGCCCCTGATCTAAGTGGATGATCCCAAAGGTGGGGTGCTAAAAAAAAAAAAAAAGCCCACCACATATTTTTATACCTGATCCTATAACAACTCGAAGCTCAACATGAATAAAATGCATGAGTCCCTACCAGCTGAATGACTGACTCCCTTTCATCACACGGGATGTCATCACCTTCACTGTACTTTCTGTACGTGTTTGCCACAGCACTTCAAAACGGTACTTCCGTGACTGAAGAAGACGCCACTTCCCATACTGCAGGGCTGTTGACCAGACCTCAGGCTGCAAAAAGTGGTAACTGGAAAAAACAGGAGTGCAGCTTCTATTCCCTACTGTGTAGTTTGCTGCCATGCAGCAGTCAAATTTGCCATGAGATGAAATACATAGTAAAACTGAACTAATTTTTCAAGTTCAGCTCTCATGCTTCTTTGCTCTGTGTTTATTCTTTCATTTTTGTCAACTGGGAAATGAAAACCAATGGAGTCAGTTTCACTTTTGTTTATATTTGGTTTCAATTTTATCCTCAAGTTTTGCTTTCATCTTTTCTTGTGACACTGTTGGAATTTCAGATGCTGCAGGCAAGCCTTCAGTAATTAAAAAACATTAGTCTCCAATCCTGCCTGTTTTCCTGTTTTGGAATTATTTTTATTTAGATAAACTTTTAAAGATGCTATCACAATTTTGGAAAGTGTTTGGGGGTGGGGGTGTTTAGTTTTGATTTTACAAATTTATATGCCTAATCCAATAAATTCAGTACTTCAGTATTTTCCACTTGATTCATATCTCAGTTGCATATCTATTTACATAATTCAACAAAACACCTTAAAAGAGCAGCCAGTGCACCAAATGCACAAAAGCCCACATCATGCACCAAATGCGTTTTTTATAGATTTATATATATACATATGCCCATGAAATGCACATAAGGCCCTAAATTTACTGCTACCTTAATTTAGTAAACAACTAAGGCATTATCTGTAAGAGGCTTGCCTGGAATGCTGTCAAGCTATGCTCAGTATCAACAGGAATATTACAGTACAGGAGGAACATTACAGTGCAGGCTTTGTATTCTGTGCACTCATCAGGCCCTTCAAGTCACATACATCCCTCCATTCATGTCAAAAAGCAGAACTTAACCACACTTTGGACTTTTTAAAACCAAACACGTAAGCAACTCTTCCTTCTTTTGTGCTGTATCATCGTTAAGTATCTAAGTCTCTAAAAAGTAAAATAATTTTACACCAGAAGGGAAATGGTTAGACAACATCCACTGCCACATGCAGTTCAAAACAAAGGATAAATTTAAATACTTTTGCTTTTGCCACACCTTAACTCCACTCCTAACACCAGAGACATGCTGGGAGCTACAAACCAAGCTAACCTGTAAAGGTTAGCTGAAAAACTATGAAACCGCAACCTGCTCTACTCTTTAATAGCCAGAAATATGGAAATTATTACTTCCAAGCTTATCTTGAAAGCTAGCAACCTATATAGAAACAACCGAATGTTAAAATATCTTAAGAGTTAAAATTCAGTTCTGCACTTGGGGTGAAAAAACATGCAGGCAGATTTGCTCCTGGATGCCTGTGTCCAAGCTGCAACAAGATAAAATGTTTGCCTTGTACTAAAGACTACTGTACATTTACTGCAATCTGTCCCCAAGTAAACAAAAGGGTCAGAAGATTTCCAATATACACAAAGCTGGGCTTGCAGTATATTACACATTAAGAAAGTAAATATTACTGTACTGGTTCCCATTTCTTTCTTTTCTCCCTAGGTCATTTAAAAGAAACAGTAATTTTTCAACAGCTTCCAAAAAAATTGAAAACATATCCAGCACTAACTAGAAGAGCAAATTTTAAAACCTTTTTACAGTTAATCAGTAAAAAATGTGTGCTGTACAGTATATTATTTAGGCTATACACAAAACATCTTCATTTTATATTTTTATATATATGTCAATATGTGTATCTGCATATATATATATTTATATACATATAGGCCAACATTAAGCTCTAGACTGTTAACATGGTTTCCCTTCCACTAACTGCCAATTGTTAATTTTAGTTTTTCTTAGTGGCTATGGTAATCTATTTTAATCTTAACACAAGAGTTCAAACACAGTCAATACATGGAAGAACCTTCATACAGTTCCAACAAAACTTCTGAAGGGGAAAACCAAACAAACAAACAACCCAAAGGGAAATTATTTAATTGCCCAGAATGATTTTTTCCATAATGTTATTCATACATAAGGAATATGCAACTTAACAAATCCTCTCATTCACTGTACCTAGAATCTCTTCAGCTTGCTTATTTGTGTTTTGCTTTTGCACTTTAGATCTCGAAGGACAAACCAGAAAATCTTTTGCACTAATCAGTTTGTAGCAGCATAAGCTACAATAAAACTTCTGTAAACACTGCCTTATGGTTTATGCCTGCAATATCACAATCATTACAGGCCTTTGAAGAACCGAGTTTCAAAAGAGCAATCTTTACAAACTAGTCACAGAGATAAGTAACAGTAACACGTGATTAGTTTTATGGCTTTACCAACAAATGGACCATGACTTTCAATACAAGACGCACAGAATACAAGTTGAGGTTCTAATATGCAAGTATCAGAAGAATTTTGCAGGGGTACCACTCCAATGCAATGTTAAATGCACACAGGATGTAGTTTACTGTAACTGCTGTCAGGTTACCAAGTGCAGGGGTAACAAGCACAGATAAAACAGTATCACCATAGATGTTTCTTTTTTTTTCCTGGAAATTTCGTAAGATCTTACACCACAAGATTCACATAGCAAACGGCAATAGGTGGTCCTGCTTCTCTGTGTTATCTGCAAATGGACCATAGTTTATGCTTCTCAGTGGAAGTTTCTATTAGCAGTTTTCAGCAATAATTCTTGGTCATCATCTGCAGTAATTCTTTGTGGGCAATCACTGCCCAAAATTTGATACTGAACTGTTCTGACTTCTAAGTTGCAGAGCAAGTTTCTCTCCCACAGACTGCCTAATCACTCATGAACCCAAGTAAACTCCTGACATACACACAGTGGCCGGGAGCACCACAATTTATATATTGTATCTGTTGTTTTGAAGCTACATCCCAACATTTTATTTGGGTCTCATTTATCTTACCAATTCACTATCTTCATGACACTAATGATTCTAAAGAATATCCCCACAAGCCCTTCAGTAGCATCTTTTTCAAGCTACTTACTCTTTTACAAAAGCACCTTCATACCCCTGATCCTCTTCGACACCCTTCTCTGCAGCTCAGCAACTTTCACTAAATCCTGAATCAGGAGAGGGGAGCACCATGGACTTGTAATGGCACGATGGTGTTTTCCATTTTTATTTTCACTCCTTCCTAGTAATTCTTAACCTGCCCTCTCCTTTCTTAGCCACATCTTGGCACAGAACTAATTTTTTTCACCGGATTATTGAATAAAAAACCAGTTCACACTTCACCCTTGTGAACAGAAAGTTAAGATCGGATTCCCTTCCATGCGCGTTACATTGGCCTGTATTGAACTTCATTTTCAAACTTGCATCTGGACTTCCAATATTAGATTCATCTGCAGGCTTTGTTGTTCAGCCTTTGGGATTTTCATGCTCTGAAGGAATTAATACAACCAGCAAACTTGTTAAATCACCACCGCCTATCCCCCCTTCCAACCCTTAAACGGCAGACTTGGGAGGAGGGGGTTCAACTGGCAACCTCCTTTCACTGAGCAAAATGACCATGACTGTACAACTCAGAGCAAACTGATCTCACCCTGAAATTGGCCCTGCTTTAATAAGGACTGTATCAACCAGACAACAGCTCAGCAATTCCTTTAGAGAATGTTAGAAGAGTCATGACGCACAACTCCTTGGCAACAGAAGTCCAGCCTAGTCGCCTAGTCTTCGTCAATGTATCGCATTTATACCCATGTTCACTAGTCCCATTCACTAACCCCTGGCAAACAAACAAGCAAACAAAAATGCCCATCCTTGGGTTGTCAGTCTCCCCAGAAACCCTGAAAAACTGTCAGCTCATTTGTCACCTTCTATTCCTGGAGCACTAAGGCAGGCCTACGCAACGAGTTACACACAACAGGCAGTGCACTAGCAACTTCCTATTTTAAGTTTCTCCAAAACTCTTCAACAAGTATCAGCTCCTGCCTTCTATTTCATCCTTCTCAATGGTTTATCTGATATCCTCTCTTACAGACACTTCAGGAAAAATTCTCCAACATGCTCATTCCTTAAAAAAAGAAAGTCTCCTGCAAGGGAATTGCCTTAAAACTCTTCCTCAGTGAAGCAAGGCTCAAAGAATTTGTTTCACTCTTCTGCTATGACTTTATCTTCCTTGGCCACTCCTTCTACACATAGATCACTTATCAGCAGGCTTCCTGGTTTTGATGCACTTCAAGGATATTTTCTAATTGTTTTCATGTCTTCAGCAGTTTGTTCCATGACTCTTTTCGGCCTACCTTATCGTGTTTAATGCACATTTTATGCTCTTTTCCACCTTGCCCATCTGAAGACAAACTTCAACATTTGAAAGACATCTTTTTACTTTTACTGAGCTCCTTTACTTTGCTTGCCAGCATGACCAGCTTTTTTGGTATTTCTGACCATAATGCCATGCAATTGCTCTGAGCCTTTACTATTAGTGTCTTCAAAGAATTACATGCCACCTGCAACTATTTTACACTTTTGGTTGCCCCTCACCATTTGCTTAATTTCTTTCTTCGCTTTATGAAGATTTACTTTGGAAAATTAAACACTGCCACAACTCTTGGCTTTAGTGCTCCTGAAGCAACACTGAGTTTAAGAACATTGGGATCACTCTCACTCCAGAGCTGGCTGGGATTTTGAATGCAAAATTCTGAACTTAATTCTTGCTGGCCAGTACCTTGTCCAGAGTTGCTAGCCACAGACTATCTGTACAGGGTACACCTAGCAAGTATGCTTTTTTTGCACCTGAGCAAATTTCATGTTGGAAAATGACATAATCTACGTGGGGGCAACTGAGACCTCCCATTAACAATTGCACTTCCTATTTTTGTAGCTTCTCTATGCTCCCTTAATATATGACAGTTGTTGCCAACATCTTGGTTGGGCAGACAGTCATACAACCCTAATCTCTATCTTTTTATACAGACCTAGATCATCAGTTCATGAAACCCTGTGTTATTTCCCCAAACAGTTATTTCCTCTTTAACAAAAATATCTCACTTCATGCGTATGCAAGTCACCCTATCCTCTCTATGTCTGTCTCTACAATATCTGAACATTCATGATGTTCCTGATACTCCAAGTGTTGTATCATGTACACATTTTAATACCATGGGGATAATGCTCCTCTTCAAAAGAGGATGTGTCACGGCAAACTTTATATTCTTCACCTATCAGCTTTTCCCTAATGTTTGTTTTCTAAACACATATTAATATACACAGAATACATATAAGTAAATGTTTTAATTTAAGGCATACATAGCCTGGCTGCAAATATATTTACATAAAGCCCATTCTTCTAATGTAAAATCCTTCTGCTGCAAAACCACTTCCATTTCTTCTTGTATCTTAGCTCCCTTTTTTTTTTTTCCATAATTTTCTCAACTCCGTGTTAAGACTCTGTCTGTAACTCCACCTGGTCCCACATACCAAAGGCCTTCATGCAATGGAGAAAGGGGCCTTTAACCCCCACTCCTAACAGCCCGCATGTTATTTCTCATACCTCTTGGCTACCCCTTTCCATGTAACGCGGCCTGTGATGAACAGCTCTTCTCTAGAGACTGACTCGACATCTTCTGAAACCTGACCCTTCTGTAGTCAGCAAGTAACCAGGTGGCAGTGCAGAGGTATGTGCCAAATTTAATGGCTGATCACCCCAAATACATCTGCCACCCTGCTGGGACCCCAAGACTCAGAGAGATAACATGGGGCTCACACCAGACTCACACCTTGCCATGCCTGTAGCTTGCTGAAGAACTGCAGTATGGCACATGACCATGACAAAATGATACTGTGCCAAAGGAGCCCACACTCACATCTTCCACCACTCTTTACCAGCAAACAGAAACTGCAGCACACAGGGGGCAGGTGAAGTAATTCCCCTGTGGGATGTTACTAACAGGAGCCAGAGAAGGACGCTGATGTCTCTGCAGGGGCTGGTGGCATGGAAAGACTGTGATTCAGACTGAAACCATCAGCCTCACAGATTCTGCTGCTTTTATGTCACTGATTCTGTATTAAGATGAATTTAAATGCTGCTGCTCCACTCAACTCTCTTTTTAGGGTATTAACACATGCATTCTGCAAAAGTTACTGTATGCAAACCCATTAAGACTTAAATAACTACAAACTTAAACATGCTGTATTTCATCTGCAGAAACTGAGGTTGCAGTTTACAACTACTCATACCTTCAAGAGACTGATGTCTGCAAGGCTTTAGCACGGTAAGCTGGACTATAAATTATAACAGTACACTAACTGGAAGTTCTGCATTCTGAAATTTCTTTATCTGAGTTCTGTGCCTAAATAAGCAAGACAAAGTCACCGAATTCGCTGCTTAGGTGCTCACGCTAATCAAACCGGGAATTAAAGACCTAAGTATCTCTGGGAACCTGGGCCGCGGGATCCAACTCTTCGAGTACTTGCAACTTTGACCCCAGACACAGCGAGACGCCCGGCATTTGGCCTTCGGCGCCGCGCACAAGCAAAACCCCTGTCCACAGATTCCCCCTGGGGGCAGACGTGCAGGCCCTGGCCCTGCGCTGGCTGGCAGGACGGCGCCCCGCGAACGCGCTGCCCGTGCCCGCAGCGGAGGCTGTTCCTGCAGGGAACACAGCGGCCGCGCCACTTCCTCCTTCCGCCGCGCCCCGACCGCCCCCAGCCCCGCTCGTCTCCTCCCGCCGCACTGCCGCCGCCATCCCCCCGCAGCCTGAGGTCCTGGGGTCGCAGGATCCCCCGGCCCCGAGGGCCGCAACCCCTGGGGCGCAGGGCAGCCCCCCGCCCGTGGGGCGGCCCGGCCCGGCCCCGCCCGCCGCTTGTGTAACGGGCCCTCCGCGGGGCGGGGCGGGGGGGCCGCGAGGCCACGCCCCCTTCCCGCCCCCCCGGCGCTGGCGGGGGCAGCGCCCCCCCACTCGCGGCGGAGCGACCCCCGCCCGCAGCCCCTCCGCCCGCCCGCGCCCCTCTCTCCCCACCGGAGCCACCGGCTGCCTCCTGCCCCGCAACAAGTGCAGGGACCCCCGGCCCGGCCCGGCCGGCGCCGCGCCCCGGACCTCCCGATCCAACGCCCCCGCCTTTGTCTCCGCGCCCCAGCTGCCTCCCCACCCGGGAAGCGGCGGGCACCCCCCGCCCGCTCCGTCCCCGCCGCGGCAGCGTCTCCCTCTCCCCCCCAGCCCCTTCCCAAACGCAGCGGCGGAATCAGGCTCGGCCCCGGTCGCTGCAGCCCGACCTTTTGTTTTTAAATCCGATGCGCATCTGCCCGGGAGCCCCCGCCGCCTACACACGGAAGCGGGGGCAATGCGGAAAAATAAAATAAAAATTAAACGAGGGGAAAAAAAAAAAAAAAAGAAATAGGAAAATCAGAAAACAATTCCAAATTACCTTGACGGCCCGTTTTCGCGGCCCTTATATAATTCCTCAAGGTTACCGCCGTTGCCAGGGGACGCGAAATGGAAATGAAAACAGGCGCTGAATAATCGCGGGAGCAAAACTAAAAGTTCAGTGCCTCCGCCCGGGCGGAGAGAGGGCCAGATCGAAAGCAAAACAAGGAGAGGAAGCGGCGAGGCCGCCGGCGCTTGGAAATCCCCCCGCCTCTCCGCCGGGCCGGGCCGGCCGCGCAGGCGGCGGGGGCAGGGCTGCGGCGGCGGGCGCGGAAGCTGCGCCCGTCACGGCCGCGCCGGGCACGGCTCGGAGCGCCTCGGGGCTCCGCCGCCGCCCCCCGAGCGGCCGCGGCCGGGGGCACTCCTCCGAGACGCACGAGATCCCCCCCCCCAGCTCAAAGCAGGCTTTCCCGGAGACCGGGAAGGAATCCCCGCCGCGCAGCTCCACCAGCACCGGCTGGATCGCTGCCTGCCTCCCTGCCCTCCCTGCTGCGGTGGGAGCCGTGGGCTCGGACTGGTACACACGCGTGGTGGGGCCGTCTTTGCTTTTGGTCAGTTCCGCGACGAGGGCAGTTTCAGATCAGGTCTTTTGAACCCACCGAGTCTCGAGCAGCTGGGTTCCTTCAAGAGAGAGCTCCTGGATTCCAACATATTTTGTAAACTGCCGTTGGTCGTGGAGTCTGTTTGGAGACCAAGGGTGTTCCACAGATTTTGATAATCCCAATTCAAACTACGGTATATAAAATTGACTGAGGACAGGTTGCAATGTGCCATTCCTAGCCCTAGCCCTAAATGATAAAGGAAAGGCCCCGATCACCTGGGGCCTGTAAGAGATACGGAATGTAGTCTTTACAAGAGGTCATACATGGAGACACAGAGGTGTACGCATGTTTCTCACATGCACACGTCTATACATATGCCATATGCATGTACATACATATATTTGGGTAAGCCAGTGGTATAGCTACATGTGCAGCCACGTGATGCACGGCCATCAGTGATAGGAGGAATGCTGGGACCTGAGGGGTTTGCAGGGAGTGGCACAGCGGGGTGGTTAAGGAGCTGTGTACTATCCAGCTGGACAGCAAATGGAGGGGGAGGTGTTGACCAGGTGCTGTGAGCTGTGAAGATCCTCTGTGGTGGCAGCCCTGGACATGCAAAGGACCACTGAAGTAGCAACAAGGTAGGGAGTCCACCCTTGTGGGTGACCAGTCCTCCTGTTTTGAAAAGGCTCTCCTTGCACTGAGGAGAACATAAGCACAACCTAATTTAGGTTGAAACAGACCCATGGATGTCAGGAATCCACCACCCCCCCAAAAAACACTGGGGCCTAGAAGGCGACTGCGGTCCATGTGCGCACCAGGGAAGTAAAGGGCAAGGAAGAGGTTTTGGAAGCAAAATGTAGGGTGCTAGGCCGGACAGTAAAATCAACCATCTCCTTCAAAACTTCTCTAGAAACATTCCCAGCAGCATGGAGAGGTCCACACTGATGCGAAGGGGATACAGGTTCCCAGAGCTGCTGTGCAGCAGAAGCAAGGAAGCGTCATATTCATATGGCAGATACTCCCAGATACTTCCAAAAGAGATGAGAAGCCACAGTGGAATGAGAAAGAGGGACACAGGACACTTGGCTTCACACTGTGTTGTTGACTGAAGGGATGTGCAGGGAAAGGAGATAATCAGCAAGGCATGGTA
This sequence comes from Myiotriccus ornatus, assembly GCA_036023395.1. Lineage (NCBI taxonomy): Eukaryota > Metazoa > Chordata > Aves > Passeriformes > Tyrannidae > Myiotriccus > Myiotriccus ornatus. The sequence continues at coordinate 40,980,534 of JAYRBT010000139.1, forward strand.
GTGACAGGATACGATATGTCTAGGAGGGTCAGACTAGTCTGTGGCTATAGGCAAGGGGGCTATACACTCTGTGCCAGTAAAAGGAGCAAAATCAACAAACTCCACCAACTAAAGACAAATTTTTATAGACTTAAGGTTTGACTAGGAAAACAGTAGGGTATTGATGCCCTCTGATCAGGATGAAGACAGTTACTATGCCAGGGTTAATTAGACAGCAGTAAAGTGATTGAAAATGAGAAATTTCTAGCCAACTTGTTCCCACTCAGAAATAAGATCTTGCAGTCATAATAACTCACGGAAGAATTGGTTCAGCACTTGAAAGCTGTCACAAAGCTGGTGGGACATACCAGGACGGAATGCAAAGAACAGAATGGGAAGGGCTGCTGTATGCCTCCCAATGGTGGCTCTGGCCCATATATAACAGAAACAGCAAAGAGAGGAATAGGGGTGGATTATTCGCTTTCTTTTCAAATATAAGGAGTGGAGAGCATCAAGGCAAATTAGTAGGTGGCATATTTAAAGCAAACTGAAGAAGGTGAATCTTCATGCAGCAGGTAATTAAACAGTGGGACATCCTGCTTTGAGGTACCAGTAGTTCACAGGGGATCCAAAAAAAGCACATGTACACATTCACAGAAGGAAAAAACTCCACAGGGTCTGTTAAATGTAAAGACACTGATTCTGCCTAAAGCAGCTCCTAAAGCCACAAATTTCTAGAGGCTAAAAGCTTTTTGGTAGCCTTGAAAAAGGCCTAGAGTGGAAATGCCTGCAAATGGCTCATAGCAGGGCAGGTGTCCCCTGTTGATCCAACACCTCCCTCCGAGCAAAGAGAAGAGTGTCTGGGGCTGGCTCTTGCAATGCTCAGTGACTGTTGTTTCTAGCATGTCCTTCTAATTTGTTCACAGAATGAGCCAGCTGTGAAAGACTGTAGTTTATGTATCAGTAGTTACTGTGTGGAAAAAATGCTTACCATAATTTAAATAATTTAATATCACACTCAGAGGACTGCTTATTCACAAAGTGGCACTTCTGTGAATGACATTAATTGGTTTTGGTCAAAGAAAACACAGTTGTCTTCCCTGAGAAACACTACCCAAACCACTAAGCAGAATTAGCAGCTTACTCTTGCCATTTCTTCCTAACCTTCACCTGATCTCAGCAGAGCACATTCAAGGGTCTTGATGGGCTGCATTCTGTGCATTAACAAAGGTGTTTCCTTCCACATCTTCTAGCGTCACAAGTTCAGAGGATATACCAGAAGTTAAATCTTCTGTTGTGATTCCTTTTTTAGTGTTGAAAGGTAATGGGGGAATGGGCAGCTTTTGTTTCCTAAACTTAACTTTCAGCAGTGACTCATTCCCTCCAAAAAGAGACTTTTACCTCTTGTGACTTGACTGTTTCAGTAAGACCTGGCAGCTTTAAAATCAGGAAAATTAACCCAGAAGCATCATATATCCACAGCTTTTTCTCTACAAAATTGCCAAAGTTTGGAACTCACTCTTTTATTCACCTTCCTTAGGGATTCAGCTACTGGAATCAATTGTTTGCATTAGCATCCTGCTTTCCCTTCACAAAAGAGTCACTATTCTGGCCTGGCCTTCATTTCTGTGAGGAAAAAAACTCTTGAAACTGGAAATCCCTTCAGTTCCAGAAGGTAAATTAATAAGCCATCCATCTTACTTTTAAAGTTTAATAATATTTTTGAAAAGGTTAATAACATTTAAGACATTTTCTCTTTTTGCTGTTGTTGTGGTTTCACCCTATCTTTATGTGGAGCCGACTATACCATCGTTTTGGTTCTTAAAACCACTGTCGCAGGCATTGAGACTATTTACACAAACAACTGGAGTTGAATTTTCTAATGGAGCTGGGCCCCAAGCTTACCTACTCACACACAGCTGACTTGTTTATTTTTCTAGTACATTAAAGTAGGAAAGCAAATTTGCTTTACAAGCCAGTATCAAGAAAATAAATCAATTGCAAGAGTCCTATAATTCTTGCTTTAATAGTATTACCCACATCATCCTGAGTGCCTATACTCATTTTTAAACATAATGCATGGTTTTAATTTGTCCTGTCAAAAACATTCTGATGCTAATGTAATCTCCTGCACTGACATTTTAAACACTAGATAGTAATGATACCTTTTTTATTAAAAAACAACAAAACCAAAAAGCCCCATGAGATTTCTGATTATAGTTAAGAATTTGAAGTAGTTTTATATTACTGTAATACAAATAATCATTACTATTATTCCATTATACTAAGTATCATGGAAGAGTGTTGGCTAACCCTTTAACAACTTGTAATAATTTCTTCTCTGAAATAAGTTTTATTTGTTGGAGAGTTTGTTGGGTTTTTTTTTTCATTTACTCTGTGTTTATACTGTTGTAAATAAAAGGATTGTCTGCGCTTTGGTGTTTCTGCAGTGTTCTAGAAGTATTTATGCTCATGTTAGAATTCATAGAAACTAAAGCTTGTTGCTTTTTTGCCACTTTTGTGTCCCATCCTTGCCAAGGGAAGGGGAGTGGGCAGAGCAGTGGACATCAAGAAGCATCTGCAAACTGTTGCAGGTGGAGCCCTGGAGATACAGCTGGGTCTCTTCTTCCTCACCCGACCTCTGGGGAAAAAAATTAACTCACTTAAGTCCAAACTGAGCAAATAGACCCTTAAATACAAGGACATGAGCAATACCTCTTGAGTTCAGAGAGAGCTTTTATGCATCTGAATTTCCATATGCATGCAGGAGAGAGCCTCCCACCTCTCCTCCTTTGCCTTCATTTTGCCCAGATAACTTGAACATTTTATGGTCTTTTCCCCTTTATTTCTCCTGCTCTAATGGCTGTGGGATAGTGTGTAGCTTGCTCATGCTGCTCCTATGGGATGTGGACCCCTGCCTCTTCCTGGTGGGGCTCCACCATGTCATCTCATGGGTCAGAAGCGTGGGCTGTGGGCCTCGTGGCCAGCTGCAGCAGGGCTTCATCAGCAGTGGCAGTGCTGTGTGCTGGCAGCACCACCCCAATGCTATTCAGGCAGCACAAAGAGGGAATTTCCTTAACGCCTTTCAGAGCAAATCCACCCGTGGGATAATTCCTTTCTCTTGGGTTGGGCTATGCCAGCAGGGACACCTACCCTTGAGAGGCTTAACGGGGTGTCTAAATTAGTGGATACTACTCGGCTCTCATATTCCAGCTGTGCTGTTCTTCTGATTGCTAAGAAATGAGGTGGTAGGAGGGTTGCTTTGTTTTTACTGGTAATAATTAAAGTAATAATTACATAAAACTGTTCCAAGATGGAAAAATCTATTTGCTCAGACCAGATCTCTGAACAGTAGCTTCTCTAGACCGCAAAATAAAACTTTTCCATCACAACTCAAAGCCTCTTAGGCATTCAGGAAAGTTGTGTCCTCATTAAGGTACTGCTTTATCCAGCCCTTAGTGAACTCTGTCAGAAAGAGATAAGAGATAAAATAATAACCCATGACAAACATCTCTTCTACTAAGGAACTTCTATACCTTCCCAGTCGTGTTGGTTTGGCCACAGCCAGGTGCTCTAAGAGGATGGGTAGGTGGGAAGAGCCTGTCTCCTGAGCCAAAAACATATATACAATAGAGAAGAACACTACTGAGGGCTATAGCACCTATTCACATTACTTGTCGTTGCTTTTATTTGGCTGCAGTACTTCAGCCCATACCTCTACCAGCTCAACTGCTGTACACAGTTTGTTTTTGTTTAGTGACCCCAAGGAATTTGCTTAACACCAGCACTGTGAAAAAGTTTTGGCTACTCGTGTCTCTTGGCCCTCACAGCAAAATTTAGGGAGGAAAGAAGTCCTTTGAAAACATGTACAGCATCTTGACATTTCAGGACTGAAGTGGAGTTTGGCAGAGAAAACCTGGATGGGAGCCAGGCTGCTTCAGCAGATCATACCTGAAAGTGATCCTGCTTAGCCCTGCTTTAATAGAGTGTTCTGCTGAAGTGGAAGCTTTTCTGGCAATTTTCCCAGTGAAACTGAGGTAGAATATAAAGATAAGTGATATGTCACCTATTGGCTTGACAAAGCAGAACAAATACTTTTTCTTCAGGATAATAATGAGATATTAAGAGCTTTGCTTCATATCGTGTAAAAACACGTGATTTGATTTATTAATTCAAAACTTGTTTATTGTTAAAGTCAAGTCAGTTCTCTTTGCTGAGGAGAAAGAGACTTTTCTCTATTCACCTTCCTGTTTGTAGTGCATTTTCACATATAACAAAAACTTTCCAGGGATACTCATTGTAGAAATGCTCACCAGGCACATTCTCCCATCAATCACTGTCCGAAGCAGATAACACCCTTCCTTAAATCCTGCCAAGGCCCATGGCTTTGTGGGGAGGAAGGTCCCACTCCATGCTAGGGGTGTTTTCCTCCGCTCCAAAACCAAGGAGGACAGAGGAGCCAACTCACCCATGGGACTTTCTCCAGACTGCCCTGGGCATCCCCTGACAGATGTGCCCACATGAATGAACCAGCATCCCACCTCCCAACCCCACATCTCATGGTCCAAGCCAGTGCACTCGTGTGCTAGGCAATAGGAATTGGCAGGGAGGTGCTGGGACATGGAAACTTCACCAACCCCTCAAGGGTGGTGGAGGCAGAGGGGTGCCAGTAAGGGTGGGTCCTCCTCAGGAGGTCTCCTGCTGACAAAATAGATGGTGCTCTGTGGGCCCACCAGCTTGTCTGACCCTGCAGCAGCCTCCAATGCTACATGTTTGGGGGGCTGTTTAAATATAGCTTGAGCCTTTCCTCTTTGGTGCATTTCCCAGCTCATACAACAGCAACACAGCCCAATGTGACCCCAAAAAGGAAAAAGAAAAAGGAGGGAGGTGATTATAAGCATTCAGTTTAAGGCTCTTCTCCTTGATGTTAAGATGGTGGCTACAAGTTACAAATCCATTTCCAAGTCAGCACCCTCTTTAAAGCTTTGTCTCTTTCACCTTTCCTAATCAGTGTTTAATTCTTAATAGAACAGTAATTTTCAAATGAGTCCTGTCTGCTGACTGTCTTTACTGTATGTGGCCTGGCAACACTGATCTCCAGAGAGCTTCTTCATAGCCTCTGCACATCCAAGTGACCATCCACTCAAAGCAAGACCAGATACAGCGTCTTCTGAATGCACTGGACTAGCTGAAGCTGAGCTCCTCTGCTACAGGAGGAGGGTCCAGTACTAGCCTGTCGAGTCCAGCAAGTTCATTTTCTGAAAGGCAGCAGCTGGCCCTGCTGAGCTGTTTCTGGAGCGCAGCTCTCCTGTGACTCATCTCTCCTGCAGCCCATCTTGCTGCATTTCTCTTTTGACAAGTCATTTCTGCCACTCTGGTCGTTGCCCTGGTCTCAGGTTTGCTAAGCCCATGTAACTGGGGAGAGGCTTTTTCAGAGCCAAGTGGCTGCCAGGGGCTGAACAAGAAAACCTTGCATGGCATAGTAAAAGCTGACATCAATTTTAAGTCATCTATTCCCAGAATCTGCTGTTGTACTGTGATCTTGTTAGGATTACTGGAGTGTTATGTAGCAATTTTTTTGGGAAACTGCCTTAAGTTCCCCAAAAAACTGTTGTAATGCAGCTGGAGAGATGCTGAGTTGGTATGTGAGTGCAAGGCATCTCAAAACTCTCAAAACCCTGGACAAGTTTGCTTTATCACTTTAAAAGAAAGATGTCGTGGGAGGGGAGGGAGGAGGAAAGCTGTTGGCTATTAATAGCGAACATGAGTAGGAGCTTTATTTTGAATGGCTTCTTTAATTAGTGACATGTAATGCAGAAGCAAGGCCCATGATGCACTCTACCTGCTGACTTCCCAAGCACAGATCAGACAGAGGCAGACAGATAAAAGACCATTGCTGTGCAGGAGAGTTTTAAGTAGGCGGAGCTAAAATGCCCAAGCTAAAAAATAACCAGGAGATCAATCGACCTTGATCTTCAGAGGGACTGTCTCTGAAGGTATACTATACTGAAGTCAGTGCCAACTCAGACTCAGGAAATTTAAGTTATCTTCCTGCCTGCTGTGAGGTTTCCTCATTACTCTTATTTCTCTCAGAGTTTGTCTTTTATGTCCATGTCAATGCTAAGTTCCCAGAGATAACAGCTGTCTCCTCTTACTCAGTGTTACAGTGTCTGGTACAAATGTGTCTCACTTTCTCAGGAAGCCTGCTCTTGTACAACACTACAAAAAATAATATTGCTCTGTACAGTGGTTCTTCAGTAGCACAATTTATTTGTACTCATGTTTTCAATATCTTAAATAAATCAGCAACCACCAGAAGCAACTATTTAGGCAATTTAAAGCTAGGAGAAGGCTAGTGGGACTGTTTTGAAAAATTACTCAGATGCTTGTTACTATTTGCCTATTTACACGTTGCTTTCAATAATTTCATGTGGGATGGCAAATCTTCCTTCTAATGAAAGGAGTGCTCCACAGGTATGCATGTTGTGGTGCTTATAAGCAGTAACCAACCCCGCAGGAAAGTTTTAGTATGCAGATACCAAAAGCAGAGGCAAGGACAAACAGCTGCCAGGCTGAGGCAGAGCTCCTCCTTTCACAGTAAAGTAGCTCTATGGGAATGCTGACTCACCTTCTCTCTGTATAAATAGAGGTGAAGAAAAAGCAATTATGTATCATTTCACTGCATTTCTTTTCCTCCTGCACTGCCATTTCACTTGTGAAGCGGATCTGGATGAAGAGTCAAGAGTTCTCTGTGTGGGAAAGCTTTGTAAAATTATACCTTGGGCTATATGTAAAAGTCTGATAAGCAGGTATTAATAGTTCCCAGTCAGCTTCAAAGAAACGGTAATGTTTCATTGCTTGGCAAGCCAACACTTAATGCACATAAACCCATCGTAAATAATTTGTGGAATAGTTGCAGAGAACATCTACATAAAAGCTGTTACCAGATCTGCTGGTGGTGGTTGCACAGGCTTCCCCCCTCTTTTCTGACTCAACCATGTATTTAAGGTTTTCATCTCAGTATCTCCCCTCTCTTCCCAACCTGTGGGGGGGAGATGAATCTTGTTCCTTAAGAGGAACATTTCAACTCATCTGCAAGTACTTGCTTGTCTGCTAGTGCTGGTCCATGACCAGTTGTTCAAAGCAGTGTGATTTTTAGCACCTGGCTCTCTCAGCACCAGCATTTCACTTTGCCAGTCAAGAAGTCACCAGCTCTCCAGTCAGACAGCTTCTCCTCCTTGGCCAGAGCCAAATGCCATTGCATTAAGTGGTTTTATGTACAAAAGGGAACAGACATGGCAGATAGCTCTGAGAAGAGCTTCATTACATGGCTTGTCACCCCATCTCATTTCAAGTACTTTAACTGTTGCTCTTCTGTCCCTTGACCTGACAGCACAGCTAAATTATACTATCAACCAAAAACATATTTTCTCCTGAAGTCAGAGGCTCTGGGTTCATAGAATCAATTGAATGTCTTGGGTTGGAAGGGACCTTAAAAATGATCTAGTTCAAACTTCCCCTGCTGCTGTGGACAGGAACACCTTTCACTAGACCAGGTTGCTCAGAGTCCTATCCAATCTGGCTTTAACGCTTCCAGGGATAGGGCATCCGCAACTTCTCTGGGCAGTCTGGTGCTTCGCCACCCTCACAGTGAAGAATTTCTTCCTTACATCTAATCTAAACCTACTCTCTTTCAGTTTGAAGGCATTCCCTCTTGTCCTGTCACTACATGTCCTTGTAAAAAGTTTCTCTCCATCTTTCTTGTAGACTCCCTTCAGGTACTGAAAAGCCTCAGTCAGGTTACCCCAGCCCCAACTCTCTCAGCCTTTCCATCCCTCTAATCATCCTGGTGGTCCTCCTCTAGATTTGCTCCAGCCGGTTGACGTCCTTCCTGTGTTGGGGACCCCAGAGATGGATGCAGCACTCCAGGTGAGGTCTCACCAGAGCAGAGTAGAGGGGCAGAATCACCTCCCCTGATCTACTGGACACGCTTCTTTTGATGCAATGGCTGCAGTAGTCCTGATGAGCTGAGAATATGACAAAGGCAAAAAAGACGAGTTGCTCAAAATGCTCTTTTCTCCCACTTTATTAGTGGTTCTGGTAAAAGACATGACCTCTCTCTATAAGGTCGATGATGAGAGGTTGCTTTTAATATCTCCCACTCTGTACCAGAACTCATATGATGTTGCTTGCACACTAAGCTGCTCTTTATTTTGTTAGCTTGAAGGAAATGCCTAAAAGACGAAACCTATGTGGCTTGAGGGCTCATTGAGTGTCCATCATCACCGGATTCCTTCTGTCCACCTGCAATTTCTGTTACTCCATGTTTATGAATAACTGGGATCAGTGGACGCACAGCCAGCAGCCCGCATGACCCGACATGACTGTCTTGATTTTGACAGGTCAAAGCCAGCTAATGCCTGCTGGAAGTTAAACTTCTGGAATACAGGAAGCCCTGATACACTGCATGGCAGTAAGAGGGGGCAGGCAGGTAAGACCTCTCCTCACTGCTCAACAACACGCCATTGAGGCTGGCAGGGTCTGTGGCTTAAAACAATGCTGAAAATCCTGGACCAAACTCTCTTAATTCTCCTTGATGTTTCCACCCCCCTGCCCCTGGCTCAGGATCTCACTTTATCTCATTAGATCTGAGCTTCAGTTTTGCCATTTCCCAACCAAATCCCCATGGGACCTCAGAAAGTTGAGTTGCGCAGTTTGGCTGTGCCTGTGCTGTCTCCCATATATGCCTCTGAGATGTGTAGCTAAAGCAGCCTGGAAATGGGTGGCACCTGCAATGCTGTTGACTTAGGCCTGCAATCAGTGTTTGGAGTGTTTTGCAACATTTTACAAGATGGCAAAAACAAACGATCCTCTGTTTTAGAAAGGAGGCAAGTGGTGAACTCCATGGCAGATATCTCTTGCTGTTATGGGGAGATCAGGATACAGGTGAAACAAGAACCCTGAGGCAGAGGCTCTGTATTTTTACACTTTTCCCACTCTTATCTTTGGGTTCCAGAAGTTTGTGGCATTTTGCTCCAATCTTTTGCAGGGCCCTTGCACAGAAATGTCTTGTTACTCAGGGCCACATCTGCGTGTATGGCCATGCTGGAATCTTGTTTCCCACCTGAAGCGTGATACCACCATTGTTTTACTCCCCTGCTGTTCATCTGCAGGTGTGACTACAAGGGACTATAGCTTAAACCCAGAGTAAGGCCAGTGAGTGAACTGGGTCCCAACAAATCTCCCCGGTGCTTCGTACTTGTAACCTAAATGCTAGGTAGCAGCAGATTCACTGGGATTCTGTCAGTCCTGTGAAATGTGGATTTGGTTTTCTTTTATATTACCTCCGGCACTAAAATTAAGGAATCCTAGAAGATTGTGATTTCTTTTCACTGCTTTTATGCTGCTCAGCTGCACATAGGTTTCAACACCATGTTAATCTCTGGGGCTCTAGAGACCCCTGTGATGATCAGTACAAGAACAAATCACCCACTGCAGCTGCCACTGTCACCTTCTCCCCAGTGAAGAAATGTGGGCAGAAGTCATTTGCCACAGCCATGGGCGCCCAAAAAACCCAGAGGAGAGCTCACCCCTTCGTACATGTGGTGTGAAAGGAACATAAACAGGAAGCATAAAGCCACAGGAAATTCAATAACTGAAGTTCCTCTGTTCATAGATGCATTGTATTTTTATTTTTTTTACTAGCTCTATTGCTGTGTTTTGTGTCAGTAAAAAGTATTCACTTTCTCACTCTGCTCAGACTTTGGGTAGGAAAAATACTGAAAGTATTATCCCTTTAGGTTACGGATTGCTGCCTCCCACAGTGTTACAACCTGGTAACACCAAACTCTAAAAATTCACACCACGGAATGCTGAAATCCAGCTGTAGGCACACAGCTCTAGCCAGAACTTGGGAAGACAGTATTGATGGGAATATTGTGTTTATTTAAATGAGTTTGTAGAGTTTGGCATCTATGAATGTTGCTGCTGTCACACTGTGTATGCACTCACATGCCAGTCACAAGATACCCTTCAGTTGCCCTATATCCCCTATTTTGTTTTGAAGGGAGAGAAAGTAATGTGCTTTGTAGCATCTGTCAGAGCACTCCTTTCAACCCTTCACAACACTTCTCTCAGCAAAATTCTCCTATCTATCAGTCACACAGATGAGCAGTTTTTCTCCCAAATACTCCAGCTTTCAGCAGTGAATGTGGGGCACCCCATACTTAACTCCTTCTCTTGTCCTGACTCACCTCTCCTCAGGAATTTCTTCATCCACAGACACACACCCATTCCATCCCCTGTGCTGCTGATCCACTCTCTGCTCCAGCACAATTCTCCTGTCAAACTGAAAACCAGGTTGTACTCAGGGGCAGGACAGAGAAAAACCTGAAGCTTCCAGGTCAGTCTGTCCTGAACAATCTCTCTCTCTGTCTGTCTGCCTGCACTGTGACCTGGTAGGGAAGCAACATGGGGAGACCTCAGCGCCTTTCCAAAAGTGGAAGCAGCCTGAGACTGACGCCAGCAGAGCTCACCTCACCTACACACTAGCCTGCAGAGGATCCCATGACTCGGCCTTTCCAGTGAATACACACAGCTACAACTCTTGCTCAAGAGCTCCACATCTTGGCCACCACCAATACTTTGCTGGGGCCTCCCGCAGGTGGTTTTCCCACGGACAGTTTCCTGGAGGCGGCTGTACTGGTGGTTTTCCCAGCCCACCACTGGTCATTGCTCTGTTGCTCTTGCATCTCTCTGCTGCTTCACTCTTCTCTTCCAAATACAGTTTTCTGACATAGCCTACTTGTCTGCTTTCAAGGCTTTTCCTGGTCCCCCTTGCCCACCAAAGCCATCCTTGTCCTGCTGCCCAGCAAGTGCTCCTCTGCTTTCCTCCCAGCTGCCATCCCCATTTGGACAATGCTCCGGAGTGGAATCATGCACAGCTCCTGGTATCTCTCCAATTACTCTTTAAAATTTTTTTATAGTAACTTCAGAAAAATCTACAGCAGGTTGATACCACCTCTTTCTACACTGCCAAGCACTATCTCCTTGCCTCCTTTTCTGCCCCACTGGTCCTGCCTGCTGTTTCTTTCCCTGTCCTTTGCTTGTGAAGTCAGAGAATAACAGAATCATTGAAGTTGGAAAAGACCTCTAAGATCATCGAGTCCAATGCTTGAAAGATCACCATCTTGTCAACTAGACCATAGCACTAAGTACCACATTCAGTTGTTTCTTGAACAACTCCAAAATCTTCGACGTTGTAAAGTTTGGGGCTTTCCAGGCGGCAGTAGCTTTCCTCTGCTCTCTGAGGCAGCACAGGCCTGGCAGCAACTCCTGCTCAAACCCATGGCTGGTACAATCAGCTGTTCCTAGGAACATTTTGTACCCATCTCGTGGTGCTGTTGCAGCTCTCAGCTATGGCAGGTGCCCCCTGACCCACATCTTGCACTTCTCCTTCCCCACCTCCTTTTCATTCTCCTTCTGCCAAGTTCCATCAGATCCTGCCATCTGAACACAAATTAGCACAAATGGTTTACCCAGAGGTTTTTACTTCTGCTCTTTAGGGCATTCTCTTGCTTTAGGGTTTTGCTGATTTAGTCTTTTTTATTGCAGGTCATTGTTGTGTTTTAGCCCTAAGTTAAGTCTTCCCCATGCCTGGACTGTAATCCCTCACAGTGACTGTCCTGCCTCCTCCTTAATTTTCTCTTGCTCCCTGGTCTGTCCCCTCTTGTTCCTCACCCCCAGTTTTGTAAGCCAGACTGCTTCCTCTTTCCCGCCTTCACTGGGACCATTTTTTGAGTATTTTTTTAGCACTTCCCTTTTTCAGATTTGCTGTGCAGCAGTAGGTGACGGGGGTAGAGCATCCTGGGCACACACTGGAGTAACCCTCTGCTTCCAGCCGCCTGCCGCAGCACATTTTAATTTCATCAACAACTGCACAAACTATTTATAATCAGCTCTCTGATTACATTCCTAAGGTCAGCAACCAAGTTAAAAGACTCAGTATAGCTGATACACTGCTTCAAAACCTCTTCTCTGCCAGAGGTTTCCAGAGCTGGTGGCTGGTAGTTAAAGGCTGCAGATAGAGGTGCCACCTTCTGACCTCCCGCTCAGGTCTCCCACCTCACTGCTGCCCCTCTAGCTTCCCCTGTGCTCCCCACTGCCTCCCACAGTGCTACCTTTGGGGAAAGTTGATCAGAAAGTGCCTGTGTTGACATGCCCCAGCTGGTCAAGCCTGCATGCCATATTCCCCATCAGGGTCTCCTCAGTTCACCCAACCTGTGCCTGGCCCCGAGGGGATATGGATCTTGCAGCACCCAGCTGGTGACCAGAGACACAGATAACAATGCTCACCATGCTGCTGTCCCTCCCTGCTGCTCAGTGTTTCAGCAGGAGGTGGCTGTTGTTCTGCCACCATCACAGGGCCAGGTCACTTTGGGCAGCTAAGCCACCTATCAGTTTTGAACTGATTTCAGCATGACCCAAATCCCCACTCTTTTCCTGTGACTTACTTAGAAAAGTAAGCCAGTGCCACCCTTTGGACTTGCCTACAGAAACCTGGAGTCTTGTGGGCCACTGAGCCCTGCAGGCCACCGAGCCCTGCACAGTGGTGGTCTACAAGGAAGCCCCACCAGAGCAGGGTGCCAGCCAAGGAGGTTTATACCTCACATGAAGCCCCTGGAAGGACAGCAGGCATAAAATATGGGGGCTAGTGAAAAGGGTCAAAGAATCTGTTTTTCCTTTTGCCTCTGGATGTGGGTTGGTTGCTCTGGAGAAAGAAAGGCTCTGGGATGACCTTACTGTGGCCTTTTAGTACCTGAAAGGGGCCTACAAAAATGGTGGAGAGGAACTTTTTACAAGGCCATGTAGTGTTAGGATAAAGTCTTTCAAACAGAAAGAGAGTAGGTTTAGATTAGACTTTAGGAAGAAATTCTCTACTGCCCAGAGATGCTGTGGATGTGCCATCCCTGGACCTGTTCAAGGCCAGGCTGGGGATTTGAGCAACCTGGAAGCAACAGGGAAGCTGTCCCTGTTCATGGAAGGGAGGTTGGAACTAGATGGTCTTTAAGGTCCTTTCCAACACAAAACATGCTATGATTCTGTGGTTTCACTTAGTAGCATTTCTGCAAACAGAAACTACTAAGCATAAGGCAGAGGTGGTACCAGCTCTTGGCATGCTGCTAGAGACTAGGTAAAGCTGGATCCTTCTGATGCTTCTCCCATCTTCCACAGATCTCAGGAGACAATTTAATTATCATAGCGCATGCATTCTTATATACATATATTATGCCCCATTCTGGGAGCCCCTGGTGGTCTAGTGGTTAAGGCGCGGCGCTGTCACCGCCGAGACCCAGGTTCAATTCCTGGTCAGGGCCACTCCCCGGGCAGATGGAGCTCGTTAGCCCTATAA
>JAYRBT010000139.1:40994023-41012582 GCA_036023395.1 Myiotriccus ornatus
CACTGTAACTCACCTAAAAAAATCCAATGCGCAGGCTGGAAGGTGTAAAGACCTTCCCCGGTTCTTCGTTCGCGAAGGCTGGCCATTATACTTTATGCCCCATGCTGGGTAAGAAAAGGTTAACCAAGAATTATGGACTCTTATGTGAACCTACATCTCCTTTAAATGCTAAGCCTGAAGGACAGAGAGACCATAGCCCACTTGGGGTTATTTATTGGCTTCCTGAGATCTTAATAACAGGTAGGCTGAATGGAGAAAGCTACACCCATGGGGTCACCAGTCTTACCAGCAATGTGGGCAACGGGACCAGATGTCAGGTGGGGAAGCCACAGCCACAGCCCCCTGAGTGTGTGTCCAGGCTCAGGCCTTTCTGCAGCAGCAGTGTCATCCCCAACACCTGAAGGTCAACCCTCACCCAGAAAGCTCACAGCCTCAGCTGAGGTGAGGTGGGAGAGCTGAGCATGGAGAACCAACTGAGGACAAGGAGGCAAAGAAGGGTGAAGGGGCTCTGCAGGAGAACCACTCTATGCTGAGAAGGTTACTTCTTTAGCCAGTCTTTTTGCATTGCATCATGCAGGAGAGGTATGGACTGTGAATTTGAGGAAGTGGGTTTTAGCTGAATGGGATAAAAGGGAAACACAAAATGTTCTGGGTTCAGTACCAGAAGTAGACGGAAGGAGAAAGAGGAAATGCTTGTGTCTCTTAAGAAGGATCTTACAAATATAAATCACCCTGTTAGTGTTTACTATTAATCATGTTTTTGTGCAGATGAGTGTAAATTGCACAGTGATGGTTGTCTCAACTCCTTTTTTTAAAGGTCTTGTGGTTAAATAAATAGAACCATTATTTTCTTAATGGCCATGGAGTACTGTGGTAGTACTCTTCATCCACAGGTAAATCTTTGTACATCAGATGTTCTCAAACCACTTAGGTACTATAGCTTTAGGCATATGCAGGAAAACCTGTCATTTTTCAAAGGTAGTGAGATGGTTTTGCATGGCCCCTTTTTTTATACGATTTGAAGCCAGAAGGACCTATAAATCGTGGTCTTCTACATACCCCATCCTATGTAATTTCAGTGGGTAAGTCCCTGTGAAGCTCACCATGTTCAACTAGACAGAAATAGTCTGGTCTGTGCACAGCAGGCAGAGGCAGAGCAGCATCACTGGTCCTCTGACACTGGGGACAGCAGTGGCGAGCTATTGAATCCAACGCCAAATCTTGCCTGCCAACACTAAACAAAAACACTTTTGGAAAATGACTGCTGTGCATCTTGTTTTCTTTTGAGGCACTTCAATTATGTGATTGTCTTCCTGACAGAACATCTTGGTCTCTAGGAATAAAAGAACATTGTTTCATTTGTTTAGAAAAGTCAGGTATTAATTTTTTTGTTTTGTGATTATCCAGGAAAGTCCAAACTTCAAAACTGGATTTTAAGACATAAAAATAAAATTTAGGAGCTTGACAGGCAAGTTCTTCTCTCTCTTTCCACTAATTGACTGTCATGATGCAGGAAAAGCAAGCTATTGCACCACTCTTCTGTTTAAAGACCATCAACACAGATATGACAGAAGCCTGTTCTGGGAGGTGCTGTGGATTTTTTTTCTATTAAACATTACAGAAATATCAGTGATATGACAGGAATCTGCATGGGGAGATGCTGCATAGATGGAAATGTTCTCTGGGTAGGTTTAGGACATCAGAGACAAGCCTTTTTGCCTCAAAATCAGCTGATTCTGGTGTATTCTGATATGGAGTAAGACAGGAAAGGTTTTTTGGGAAACAGCAATGAGATGTTCTCGCATACTTTGGGATGTAAGTCCCAGGATGTAATAAACACACAAGCTGACAGACAGCAAGCAACCACTGAGAGCTGAGAAAGGGTTGCTTCATTCAGGAGGTTTTGGTCTTGAATGACTCATTAATGTGAGTTTTGGAGGTTATTGTGCTGTCTGCAGTGACACCCTGTGGTGATGAAGCAGTGGTTTATCTCTGACCCCTGTTACCTGAGAAAGCTGGAGCTCTGCTGTGACTGTCCTGCTGCCTGCAGTCAAGAGCAGGAGGAATTATACAGCTGAAAGGTAGTTTTTCCTTATAGGAGATGAGGTGACAAGGCTTTTGGTGTTACTGTTATAATTTAGCCGTTACTATTCATACTGTTAATATTTCTAATCACTACTACTGATTTCATATGTGTACTGCCTGGCTTCAGCACAAAATAAGTAACTGAAATTATAGTTAAAAATACAGATTGCATGTGAATGTATAGTAAACCAGTTTAAAATTTAAGGAGAAACCATAGAGACTTCCAAGAGGAGTGCATCATGCATAAAGAGATCTAGTACTTGTTAAGAACTGTATCATCATAGAAGCAAAGAATGGTTTGGGTATAGGAAGGGACCTTTACAGGTCATCTACTCCAACCTCCCTGCAACAAGGGACAACTTCCACTAGATCAGGTTGCTCAGAGCCCCATTCAATCTGACTTTGTTTCCAGAGAGGGGGCATCCACCACCTCTCTGAGCACCCTGTTCGTGTTTCACCACCCTTATCATAAAAAATCTTCTTCCTCAAATCTAGTTTGAATCTACTCTCTTTTATTTAAAGCCATTCCCTCTTGTCCTGTCGCAACAGATCCTGCTAAAAACTCTGTCCCCATCTTTCTTATAGGCCCCCTTTAGGTACTGAAAGGCTGGTACAAGGTCTCCCTGAATCCTTCTCTACCCTGAGCAATCCCAAATTCGTATTTTGAGTATGGGTTTTCTTGTGTTATGGAGCAGAGTATGCAAAGTGTGGATTCTTTTCTCAAGGACAGATTGTTTCCACAGGACTTACCAGCATTAGTGTCTGACTTGCCTTTTTCCTTTTTTTTTTTTTAATAAAACCCTATTTGAAATATCTACTCTCAGAGGTTGTTGTGGGAATAAGACAGACAGACTGCATTCAACATAAGGATTTGCTTAGCCAGAAGGGAATACTTGACCTGGTGTAAACCAGGCAGCATGAACTGCCTCCCTTATTTCAGCCCAGGTCTGTTTCTTCATCCTTCATTGTTTAGCATCAAATGCATTTAGTAACCAAAAAAAAAAATGGTTTTGGGTTTCTTTCTTAGTTTTACTAGAAACAGTAAAAGATGTTAGGCATCTCATATGTTATCTTTGTTAATGCCATAATTGATTTTTGAAAAGTTCGTTGTTCTGCTGGCTTTTCAAATCAGCAAAATACTAAGCTCAAGCCTTTTAAAAGCCTCCTGGACATGATTTAACTGATGATCCAGTTAGCCATGCAAATATATGTATCTCTAGGTGAAAACAGAGCTCTGTGCTTTCCAGCTCGATTTGGAAACTTAGCCTGAAGGCCTCTCCCAGGGAAGTGATAGTGTGTTCCCATCACTGTAGTATATTCAAAATTGTGTAACACTTCCATAGAAGTGTTTTCAACCAGCCTTCCACCACAGGTGACTTTGTTTGGCAAGGAGGTCTGACTAGAGCTGGTGAGCTAAGCCAAGCCCATGGTAATTGGGAAAACGTGATCTAGTTGAAAAGTTGAATTTGGGTAAGAGGCAGTGGAATGGCAGATTGTAATAGAGTAAGTGTTTAAGAAAGACATGAGGAGAACAGAACAATGAGACAAGACATAAGGAAAAAGGACATTATCACCTCACCCTCTGCCTTCTACAGCAGGCTCCATCTCTACCTGCAAGTCCCACCAACTGGAACATTACCCTTGAGCTAGAAATATATAGATGCCTTCTTGGCACCATGAAGGAATTTACTGACTTGGAGTAAAATGCAGCTCTTGTCCTGAAGGGACTTGATGGGAATATTACCTCCTTTCCTAAGCCCTATCTCTATGTCTTCCTGAACAACAGCTGTTAGGAGTGTAGAAATTTGGCAGAAAATAAACTCCCTTGCTTTCCAACTCCTTCTCAGAGATCACAGGGGCTGGATGTGGCCAGGTTTGACTTCTGACTATAACCAATTTGGCTCTGTCAGTCTGGTTGTGTTCAGTAAGATCCCAAATGCACATTACACTGTAAGTCTGGTCTCATTTGCGACTACAGAGTCATAAATAGTGCACTTTATTGAAGGTTATAGATTCTTGTTAGATTGCCAGTGATGAGTTCACTAGGCCTACAAAATCTAAGTGTATAGTGCTAGGTACAAGTGTTCCTGGGTATGCTATAGCACAGGTGGAGGTGCAAATCTTACTGAAGAGACATTCCTGCTTTAGGGAGGAGAGAGGAGCAAGCCCACTGACTGGTCTGCATGGTGGTCGTATTCTCATCCTCTGCTATGGAGGATTTCATATGCCAATTTAAACTTTTGGAAGAAGTGTTATTGCCATCATAAATGGTGGGGTGGAGCAGCCACTTTGTATGTAAAAGAGGAACTCTTGAGAGTTAAAAAGAGAGACTACAAAGGTTGTGGGTCTTGCTCAAAGGAGGAACTTTCTCTTCCACTTGATCAATTGCAGAGATAAAGGTTTATCTGGCCTCTACCTGGTAACCCATCACCCCCATCACCAGGCCATCACGCCCATTGTAATCCCTCCACTACATATCTAATGGCATATATCATGGAAATCCCCCTACCACGTATCTTATGGCTGTAGGCCTCATTCCTACAAACTGGTGACTCATCATAGCTTAGCTTTGATTTTGTTTTGCTCTATGTTAAAGACTATTGGAAAAGTTGTACAGTAATATTCCTTTAAAGGACCAAGAAGAATCAAGACCAGCAGCTATTAAATCTAAGAGAAGAGCAAACTGTGACAGGACTTTTTCACAGCAAAATAACTAAGAACTCATTGAACATCCCTATGCCCCATTACTTCAAAGCAGATGAACAGAAGTCCTGTCAGTCATTTACAAAATATAACTGTGCAGATGTTGTAAGTCACAACTTACATGAAGAAGAGACCTTTTGAATTTTTCAGCAGAAGCATGAGCAATAAATCTACCTAGAACTGAGTTAAAATAGACCAATCCTCTCTCACAAAACATTTCTACAAGAGAATGAAAAGATTCCTCCTATCCAGCATGCAGTTATCAGGGAACTCACCTACGATGTCTAAATTTGCCTCTTCTGCATCCCTTTTGAACCTGCATTAGCCAGGTCTCAATCACTGCTCTACTCTTATTACCTGGCTATATGGCATAGAATGCTTTAAAGGGGCTTCTTTTCAACTTCAGGTGGTAAGGAGAAAAAAGGGACAGGAAAAAGGAGGAAAAGGGACATAGTTAAAGTTAAAATTAATTTGCAAAAGCTATCGGATCCTAAACAAATAACATACATAGAAAAGCATGATACAATTTAGGAAACAGTATTTAATTTTAAAAAGAGTAAAAAATGCCTCTAGAAGTGAACATCAATTTGCTAACATTTTTTATGCTACATAATTTGAAGAGTTTCAAGTCCTGTTTTGCAAGCACCCTATAGTCATTTAGTATTCTGTCTTCCTCTGATCTTAAAGAGACTGCTATGAGCTGAAACATAAGCAGAAACGTTTTACAACTTTGTAGAAGTCTGTTTCACAAAATTCAGAGTCAAGAAATTTACTATTTGTTAACATATTTTAGCTGAACTTTTGTAATTAACTCAAATTGATATTAAAGAAGTTAAATTTCTCCAGTACCACAAATCTAGGCTTTCACACAGATTACATGTGGTAAACACGTAGCACAGAGCAAACACACTCTTATTTAAGGCCAGAAAGAGGAAAGCAGACTGTTCAGAATGCAGATTTCCTTTTGCATTGATACAGCCCCAAATATGCCCCAACAGCTCCACCCTTTAGGGAGCTGCAGAAAAAGAAATTTTGGAAGACTGGTCCCTTAGGCACTCAGCTTCAAGGTCAGAATACAAAATTTATTTTGAAACAGCTACCGTGTTGATGTAATTGCTTTATCTAATATTCCATACACAAAGTTAAAAAATTATCAGGAAAAACTGACTGTATTCTAAATATGCTTCCTACTTGTATGTAAAAAAAATGAAATGGCTGTTTTCCACAGTTTATGCCCAAAATTATAAAAATAGTTTAGGTTAATTTATAACCTAAACTTCAAGAACTTAAGTTAAGAAGAAATGTGTGACAACACTATCATATAATCATAATTAATACACATATCACATTCTGAATCTTCTTTGTAAGATATGAAACCAAACTATTTACAAGAACTGTTTTTCTCTGCCCCTTCAGCAAAGTGAAATGTAGCACCAGACAGTTCTGATAAACGATGTGATGATCTTCCTTCCGTCTCCCCTTCCTAATTTTTTGCGATACTCAGAGCACTACTTTGAAATCTGCCTGTGCTTCAGTTACTCAAGTTTGCATTTCTAACACAGCCATACCATGCAATACGTCTAATAACGGACATACCTAACTTTGAGATAGTTCATTGTGCCACACACAGTAGTAAACAGTTATCAAAAGTGATATTTTGTACTAACACTGCATATAAATTGCAGATAAATACATGAACTGAAAAATTCTTTTAGGAAGGGAAATAAAATTCTTTGGTGAGCATAGAGACAATACATGGAATCTGTTTCTTTGCATTAAAATCTTGTCGGGTTGAGGAGGACTCATACTCTGCCACTCTGCGATTTACACGAGTTAGAATCTGCATGAGTTCAAGTTTCCTTGCATGTTCCTTCAGCATTTTACACAGTGACTGAATAAACCAGGAGCCTTCAGCTGAATTCCTCCAGGAGTAATAGCCTGTGGAAGAGAGCAATATCCAAGTGATCAGATGTAGCAGCCTTTGATACAGGACAGGTTAGCAATTAAGGGAATGACGCATTGTTTCCAATAGCAATTGTTGTTGTAAATAAAAACTCAAAACCACCAACAAACAAAATTTAGATTCTTCAAATTCCAACTCGAAAGCTTTTTCTAATCCTCTCATGTTTTATAATCTAAGAAAACTTTAAGTAGGTAGAAAATCAAAAGGCAGGAAAACTATCTTCTGCTGCAACAATCTTAGCCATGGATGAGTTACTACTTCACAAAGTACATGAACACTAAGGAGACGTGACAGTACAGATGCAGCCAAGATGCAGAATGGATTTCAGGGGCTCTGGTCCTACTAATTTTGGTTAAGGATGCAACGTAAAGAGAGTTGATAAGCAAACAATATGCTTATGTTTATCCACTTCTGCATATCTGATTGCTTTGCTTTCTTAGAATAATACCTTTTCCTCCTGCTGTAAATTATTTGTACAACCCTGATTAACTCAATTTCCAGCAGATGAACATTTGAGGATTTGATAGGGAGAAAGATGTATGTTCAGGGTTTGGTGGTGGTTTCGTAGGAGCTGAGAATAGCAACTACCTCAAAAAGAAATCAAATCAGTGTAGAAAGAGTGACTGAGAGAAGAAAATTCATATTATCATGAAAGAGTGTATTGGGTCTGTCTGAGCTGGAGTTCATTTCCCCCCAGCAGCCCTCACAGTGCTGTGCTTTGCATTGGTAGCTAGAAAGGTGCTGATAACACAACACAGTTCTGGCTACCACTGAACAGCGCTGGCACGGCATCAGCACTGTCTCTCCAACCTTTCCCCCCACCCTGTCATTAAGCTTGGGGGGGACAAAATCTTGAGAAAGCACACAACTAGTACAGCTGACCCAAACTGACCAAAGGGATATTCCATACTAGTGAAGTCACCCACTGACTGAATACAACTACAAATTCTAATTATTAGCACCAATAGAGGCTCACGTATAGACACAGTCTCCCACCTGGAGCTGTAGAGTATGCATACAGGAAGTCTGCTTCTACAGGTATTTTTTGACACATTGTTTCTTCTGATCCACTGTCTGTCTCAATACCGGAATCTAATTCAGTCCCTCTACAAGCCTATTTGGTGGAAAGAAGAATGGAAAATAAAATTAAAAATAAAGAAAATAAAGGCAGGGATCACAATCAGAATATTGGGTTTTTTCATGTTTTCAAGATGACAATATCTCGACTAAAAAAACTGCAAAAATAAAACCAATTTATGTGTCACATTTCCATTAGACTGACTCAGAAGAAAAGTAGCTAGGATTTATTTAAATCAACTACACCATCTGGATAAGGTAGACATTAATTCAAAATTATATTCAGAAAATCTTTAAAAAACTGCTTAAGTTTTCACTTAATCCGCAATCTCATCTATTACAAATACTTGCCTACCTAATAGCGCAGATTGTGCCACTTTTGGACCTGAAAAGAATCCTATTGCAAAAGTAATTCCACTTAAATCAACTTTAGAAAGAATTAACTTTTTTGCACTAATTATTAGTGGGAAGCAGTATTTTTTTAAGTATCTGACTTATTTGATGATCATTATTCAGCTGTACATCACCTGAATGAAAAAGAGCTTGGGTTTTCCTGCTAAAGTTCGGCACCTGTCACCTCTGAAAAGGCTTGTTAGTGCTTTCAGTTCAAGAGGGCCATCTGTACCATAGATTAGTCCTTCATCACCATGGCTTAGCAACACGCAAACAAAACTGCTTCGCTTGCTGTGATCTTCTTCAGAAACTTGAAAGAAAAAAGAGAATTACCTTAACTTCCTGCATTCCCTAAAAATTTGGAACATTTGACCTTTCCTATGTGACAGAAATCTTTCAGAACTAATTCCCATGTTTAGAAATGTCCAACCAGTTTTCACTTCTGAACAAAATAAGTCTGCCTACTTTACTTGTGGAGGTTGGACATAGAAAGCCCCAAATTAAAGGCCAACCTAACTCTTCTAAGATGTGATCACAGAACTAACCAACCCAGGAATACCATAGGGAAACAGAGTGTTTCGAAGATCAACCTCACTCATTCAGTAATGGTCAGTTTTGTGATCTGGGATGGGAGTGATGGAAAGTTCTGAATTTTGGGAAAGGATGGAGGAATCCTACCGCTCTCTCCTTCCGACTGGAGATGCTTCAACTACTTGGATTACATGGGAACTGACTGCAGCATGAAAACTGCTGCTACTGCAGGGACCTAAGTACTAGCACTACCCCTCTCCTCTCACTTTTGACTTGTAGCATGGTCTAGAAAGATTTTTCAAGCCTCTTTAAGTAAAATATTAAGACACTTAAGTGTCTGTAGATTTATACTTTTTTTCCCCTCCATCTTGTGATAGACAAAGAGCACAACATAGATATTTTCCAGTGTCTTTTGTTGCCTGACATTGTGGGAACTGTACTTGAGGGCCAAGATGATTCTTTTGAATTTATTAAAAGATGCCAATGTGGTTTAAAAGAAAGGATCCAAAAGAAACTCTGAGTGGTAACACAAGAAGATGCAAGAGTTTGTACATGATAAATGTAACAGTCTGTAAAGCTGAAGTCTTACTGTTTACTGCTTACCAAAACACTGAATTTCTATTCTGGAAGAAACGAACTACTTACATTTTTCTCAAATGATGCACACTCAGGCATTTCTACAATCTATGGACAAGCACAGCATTTAGAAGAGTCACACCTTCAGCTACTGTCAATAGACTGGCTGCAACTATACTAATAACTTAACCATGCCTGGGAATATTGTCTGGCGTAAACATTAACCAGCACCAAAGAACCTACATCTATGTTAACAAACACTTCCATTAAAAAAAAAAAACAAAAAAAACTAAAGACCAGGATTGCTGCAAGCTAACTGGCTGTTGAGAATAATCACTGGATGACTTTTACTGTTGAACTGAGACCTGAAAGAGTCTGGGAAAGCACTAGTAGGCATGAGTCACAGTCAGAGCAAACAACTTTCAAAAACAGTTAACTTAGAATAGGCTGTGCTCCAGGGCTACCAATACCTCCAGGCACCATTTAAGTGTCTAGATGTAGCCAAGTCCAAACAAGGCAGGACTAACACAACAGCATAAAGCTCTCACTTGGGAGAAGGGTGTTTTGTTTCACAAGTTAGACAAAACTTGAGTTGTTTCTCTAGAAGAGTAACTGATTCCACACACCTGCAGTTCTGGTCCTTCAGTCAGAACCCCTCTCGGGCCACACCGCTAAGCATGTAGCACAGACCCCCTCTACCCAATCAAGCAGGTTTCTTTCCAACTCACAGAGCTTCAGTGATCCCAGGGTCAGAATATAAATCAGTCTGCATTTAAGGTTCAGCCTTTTTTCCAGCCTTCTTTAGAAGATGAGATAGGATACGGAGACAACAGTCATGGCACAAAAGATGGAGAGACAGCAAAGATGAATAAACATAGAAACTATGATGTACATGTCATCCCAGCAATGAACCACTGGAAAGTGTGAAATGTCATCTAAAAGAACCACGGAAGAAGAGATGTGAGGGCTCGAGATGTATTTGGAAACAGTGTCTGATTTAATACACACACTGAACACATTATTACTTACCTTTTTTCAATAGTTTAAAAATGTCATCACATGAAAGATCATTGTTGATCTTTATTTTATATCCCAACTTCATAAAAACCTCTCTGACACTTGCAGCATCTGCATCTGTACCCGAACGGGATTGCATCCCTATACATAAAAGAAATGTGTTATATTTTTATATGATACAGATGGCACGGTCTGATTGAGCCAAATTCTTCTCTTATTTATACTGTATCAATCTGAAATATTCTCTTATTCCAGATCCACTCCAACAGAAAAAACATTGTACTGTTACACATGCACACCATCTCCCACTCTCTGTACTTGCATTGTAGATTTATCTACATCTTATTTTTATATCTGCCTATCTATGTAAAGACATAAAAATAATTTTATTTGCAAAACAGAATTCATGACTTAAAGGTAAGACACACTTGTACTGCCTATCAATTTGTCTCCTTGTTACTGCTATAACCCTAATGTGTTCCCTCTCGGCACATTTGGAAGAATGCACCGAAATGAATCACACCCATTCAAATGACCTAATTTTAAACTGCAATCAAAACTGGCCTGCATATTTAATTTTGAAGAATAATACACGGCACTAACTTATCTAAATTAAGGAAAAAAATTAAAAACTTGAAAGTAGTACCAGTATGTCTGTAGAAGTTCTTATTGTTTATTATTATACATTCCCCCATTTCTGGATAATCCATTCTGTAACTGTAGTCTGGCAGAATTCCAGAGTCCATAGACTTGCTAGCAGGTAGGTTCCTTCTGCATAGAAACCAGACAAAATTTAGGCGTTAATTCCTGATCTCTCTATTTTCAAAATAGCAACAACAACAACAATAATAGGTTATTTTAGCAAACCCAATGAAACTGGTAACATTTGCTACTTTCTCTCTAGAAGTTCCCTCAGCAAGTTTGCTGATGACACCAAGATGAGCGGGTGTGGTTGATACTCTAGAGGAAAGGGATGTCAACTAGGCTTGAGAGGTGGGCCTGTGCCAACCTCATGAAGTTCAACAAAGCCAAGCGCAAGGACCTGCACCTGGGTCAGGGCAATAATGAGTGGACTGAGAGCAGCCCTGAGGAGAACTGGGAGGTACTAGTGAATGAAAAACTGAATGAGCTATGTCCATGTGCAACCCAGAAAGCAAATTGCACCATGGGCTGCATCAAAAGGAGAGTGGACAGCAGGTGGAGGGAGGTGATTCTGCCCCTCTGCTCTGCTCTGGCGAGACTCTACCTGGAGCACTGCAGCCAGCTCTGGGGTCCCCAGCATAAGAAGGACGTGGACCTGCTGGAGTGAATCCAGAGGAATCCATGATGAAGATGACTGGGAGGCTGGAGTACCTCTCTTAGAGAGTGCTTTGTACGGTTATGCTCCCAAACAAAACTTTTGTTTTGGTTAAAATGTGCACATACACAATGAATTTTAATTAAAAAGTAAAGTGTCATCTCTATTTGTGGTAACCTTCTGAGCAATTTGTAACAAGCTTAAAATTTAGAATCAAGGAAGAACTGTGTTTAAAATTATAATGCCTCTGCACAGGAGAATATGAAAACTTAGTTTAAGGATGCCAGTTATTGTATCAACAAGGAATCAGTTGTGGTTTTTTACTATCTTTTGAAAGCCATGTACCTGGAGCCAAGGTTAGCTCTGAGAATGCAAATGTGTTCTGAATTCTAACCCAAAGTCATATTATCACAAGTAAACATTCAAAACCTAGAAAGATGTGGCAGATATGTGCTCCTTTTCAGCTTAAGCAATAGCCACCAGTAGTAGTCATGATGGCTGCATCTGGATGCAGTTGGACTTTGGGAAGACAGATAACACAATAGCTAAGGGCCACAAGTCTTCCTCAACATCTAAGGGATGCATCATCCCCATCTAAGCATGCACCATCCCAAAACATGGCTGGTATGCAAATATCACTGTAAGTCAATTATCTTACTACATACATATACAGCACAAAGCCCAGGGCCTCCTGAGCTCTCCTGCTTGGCAGTGGGCTGCACACCAGGATCTCCCCTTCAACAGGGACGCCTCTCAAGATTACTCCTTGAGGCTGAGAGATTCCTTGCTGCAACAGATTCTTGGTAAGTAACTGATAGCATGCTAAACTTTAAAAGTCTAGCTAAATGACTGAAAGGATTGGCTGTGCACATATAATCCTTTAGACATAAACTGCTGACCAAGTCTGGGGCTAAGTCTGGATCCAGTCACACCCAGACTCCCCTCCAATAAGAAGATTAGAATGCAAGGAGCTCCTTTCTGAACCTTGTGACTCAACAGGAGAGTCTCTGGGACCGTTTTGTCTGACCCTATCCTCTTTGCAGTGAACAATCAAGTGTACCTTGCCAGAGAATCTTGTTAGACCATTGTAACATCTACTATCAAACTTTGTTAAATCACTGTTTTGTATCAATAAACATATTGCTACTTCTCTCTTACAAGTGAAGTGCCATGACAAAAGACCAAGACTATATGAAGCTGTAATTCTGCCTTAATGATAAGAATCACCAACCCTCCCACCCATTCATAACTCTGCAACTGCTGTTAATTTTACTAAGTCCACAGATGCTGAAGTTGGTATGGATTTTCCCACTTGAGCACATGGGTGAGTGGTGACAAGATTGGGGGCCTATCATACTGTATTTTACAAACAAAAAGTCTGTAATACTCTTAAACCTGATTTTCACTGAAATATTAAAAAGAATGACTTCAGAACCAAATTAGTCTCCCAGAGAGAGTGTAATCTGATGACAGCGCTAGACCAGTGTAACAACCAGCTGGCACCAGGAAGAACAGGCCTGCATTTCCTCCCTTCCACCCCATAAGTTCTTCTCACACCTCTGCTTCCACACACACAGACCCTACAGCAGGTCAGCTCAACCAGTTGGTTGTCTGGCACAGGTTCAGTTCAGCTCTAAAAGCAGTTCAAGGAAAGGGGTGAACATTTAGTCTAGGGTGAGACACAGATGTCTCTTTTCAAGAAGAGCTAACCACTTCATAATACTGTTAAGACCAGTCTAACTGCACCTCAAGTATTTTGCTTTTTAGTTCCTTGTACATGCATGTGGCCTGTTCTGTCAGACACTGTACATTTTCAAAGTCAGTACAACTCTAATAGTTGTTAATGACAGCTATGACAATTATTACCATTTACCATAATTGAAGCTTTTCTTCTTAGCATTATTTCTTCAATGACTCTTGCCTTCTGTTGCAGCACAAGGTTCTTCAAGACTTAAGTTGAAGATTTAAACCAAAAGTATCTCACTTACCCTTTGAAACCTGGAACAGATTTTGCATCTGTCAGATCTTCCCCCAAATGTGGTCCATCTCCAATGTCTGCCATTGTGCCTTTCAATTATCAGCTTGAAAATGTAAGAAAATAGAAATGTTATGACAGTTCACAGAATAACTTTAGCCGAGGAGTATTAGCAGACAAAAAAATAGCATCTCTGAGTAATTCCTACATATTTTATCTTTGAAAGAAGAACATGAAATATTTTTCTAAATTATTGCATTCTAAAAGAACTCTGGGAAAAACAATCGGACCAAATCATTGAAAAGGCCTAAAAAAAGCAGGCTATGAGACAGACAAATTAAAAACAATCTTTAAAATATTGCAATGTTCCTACATGCACTAGAAATTGAGAACCAAAAATCAAGCAGTACAAGTTATTGGACATGTGCAAAAATTAACATAGAAGATTAGATTTTGGGTCATAGTATTTTGAGAAATTAGTAATTTTTCTGCATTCTGTTTGAAATGAAACATCATTGCATCCCCTTCTAGTTGGTGTATGTGAAGGCAATTGCAAAATAAATTACATTAAACCATAACAATATAACTTCAAATAGTTGGTGAAATGAACCTTATTCTGTGGGCTGCTATTTACTTTTATCAGAATGCAGGACAATAAATTATGATGGATACCAAGCCAGAAATCAATGTAAAAGCATTAAACCTCCCCCACAATTACTCTGTGTGTATTCATCGAACACATTACCAAAAGTTACCTTAAGCTCAAGTTTCGTAAAACAGTTAACCATCATAAATTTTAATCACCAGACAGGACAAAGTGATAAATGCTTAGAAGTGCTTAGACCTCAAGAAACAAACAAGGTATTACAAGGCAAGAATTTAACAAACTTACTTAGCAGATATATTTATGGTAAATAGAAATTCATAAATAACTAGATCAAGTAGTAAGGTTTGCTGGTCAGATATGAAGAAGATTCTTATTAAAGGCTTAAGTTCTTCGGTGGCAAACTGTATTTCCCATCTTCCATCATCATAATATTATTATATTAAGTCTCAGCTTCATATCTACAGAACATCAGAAACATCCATTTTCTGTGGCAACCATTACTGATGCATCAGAAGCACCAGTCTGGTTATGTATAACCTTTTTTCTTTCCTTGTTTCTTAGAAGACATTTACTTACGTTTTTAGTGACTTCAAAAGACCTTCAGGGTTATTCTGAATACTATTTCTTTGTATATTGGATCACCGATGTAATTAAGAAATCCTGCTCACCAAATTATTCCAGACTTGAGAACTGTATTATGTAATGCAGCAAACAGGAAATTTCCTGAAAACCAAATTGCACAAGTATTAAATGAGCTCAGTATTTTAGAAATAAAATGTCTAAAATACATTCTAGAAATTTAGAAATTTACTTTAAAGATACCATCACGAGGCAGGAACTAAAGCAACAATGATAATCTTGACTGCTTAGCACCATGATCTGGATTCATTCATCCTACCTGCAAAGTCTAATTCATTAAAACTTCCCTATGAGGAAAAAAGTCAAGCAATTCCAAAGGTTACCTATGACCTGTGGCCTGACAGTGATCCAACCCTGTGCCTTATAATTGTGCACTGCCAATAAAATCTAATTTACAGTGACAACTGGTGTGTCCACCCAGCTCTAACTGAAGAGTAGAGCTTCTGATCCCTGGGAAGCAGAAAGAATGGCTTCCATTGACAAGAACACCAGAGTTCTCCTGCTGCACAGCCCAGTTTCCAGGAGTTTCTCTGCTTTTTTTCAACCCTCTCCCTACCACAATCATCCTTGGCTTTGGTTTCTAGCTTTCCTGAGGTCTCAGCCTGACACTTTTGAGCAAAATTTTAACTGTAGGAAAACATCCAACCAGACTGACCCACAATTCTGATGCAACTCAACGCTGTTCCTTCTTCTGGAGAAGCACTATGTGCAAAAGCACAACCCAAACCCTTCACTGTGAATGGATTAATGGGAGAGACAGGGAAAAGGTTTACTTCCTTCCTCATTTGTTCTTTGTCTACCATCAGTAATAAACAACTACACCATATAAAAAAGCACACATCATGTACCAACTGTATCAGTGAAACATGCCAGCAGGTGTGCTGACAGCAGTGTAGCCATATCAGCACAGAAATCAACTACTGCTAAAACTCCAGGTGTTTATCCCAGCTGTTTGACCCTGTGAAGATCTGCAGTGCCAGCACTGCAAATACATGAAGCACAGAGTGTAAACTAGTAAATGTGTGCCTGCATGAGCTGTGGTCAGCTCCTCTCCGTCAAGTGAGCCAACTTGGGCTACCGAGAGCTACTTGGAGACAGACTCACCCAAAGTATAGGGCAAGCTAACAACTCTGGCCAATAGGTCAGATCTTGCAATCACTAGGTAGTGTAAGTGGATCACTAGGCTGTCTTGAGTTTACATCAGGTGTGCTCCAACCAAACTGCTGCATCCCTTTAGGGACTGGTTTTAGTAAGCGGGTTTAGTAATGGTGAGAATAGCACTGGTGAACAGCAGCAGACTTAAGAAAGCAAACTGAAGACCTAACTGGCTGCAAGCAACTCAGTGCTTCTACAACATAAATGCTAAAGCATGATGCAAACACTAAGAGAGATCCACAACATTTAAGTGATCTTAAATTATGACAAAAACTGCTGTAATTGATCCAATGCCAAAGAAACAATGAAACTGGAAAAAGTAGCTAGCAAAACCTACAGTTACAACAAACTATAGTACTTTGTTTCTGAAAAATGTAAAACACATTTTGTAATACCAATCATAAAACAATTTCTTACTAAAGCCTCTGCAAGCCTAGCTTGCAGCCTACAGTTTCAGTTGTTTAATGAAGTGTTAGAGCTCACTGCATTCTACTTCATCACAATTGGAGCTTGTCTAAGAGACTTTAGAGAAGCTAGAGAGATTGTCTAGAAAGGCTGGTTATAACTCGTTAGGTATTGAAATTCGCATGCTTTATCTTCATAATAGAATCTGTAACTCACCTTTAATATCCATCAATCTCTGAGCACCTTAAGGCACCAAGTCATCTGCACTTGTTTAAAGAACAAAAGACATCCACAAGGAGGTATCTCTTGTTGCTAGGCACTCAAATGCACATCTTAACCAGCAGGATGTTTTCTGCTCTAAAGCACTGGTCAGGGTAACAGCAGTGCTCTCTAGAGGATGATGCTGATTCTAACAGACTAAGAATTGCCTCATCTTGGTTTAGGTAATGCAGTGATGCCATGCTCTTTCAAGTAGAATACACATTTCCCTATGGAGGATGATCTCATCCTATTAGGGATGAGGTGAGGGGAGTAGTAACCACGACAGTATATAAGAATTTAATGAAAAAATGTTATTCTTATCCTTGATATTATTTTCTCTTATGCAAGATGAATTTTCAACTGTAAGGAAACGTAAAAAACAAGTAGCTGAAAAGAGCAACAGCATTTTTGTAATCCAGCAGAATATAATCTGTAGGTTTTAGGAAGTTTATTTTCCAATACTTCATCTTAAAAAAATAGTTTTTTAAAAATCCTATGACACAGAGACAATGATTAAAAAGATGATGCTGCAATGATCTTTACAGCTACTAAGTAGTAAAAAACAAAGTGGTTCAAAAGGGTCCAAAGCTATGCTTACAAAGCTAACAAAAAATGACCAATGTATCTCTGTATAGCAGTAAGAGAAAAAATATTTTTTCCTTCTATAAATGCAGTTGTTACAATACTTTTCTTTTAATAGGAAAATGATATATAGAACAATTTTTTACTCCCTTTCAGCCTGGATTTACTTACTCTTCCTGGACCTAATGAAAATAAATTCACATCCTCATGTATCACCACTGCCACACAAAACATCAGGTTTCTTTTTAAATTGATATTTATTTGAAATGAGAAGCAACAAGACAAATGAATGATACAGTAATAAAAGTAATACCAAAGCTTCTCAGATAGGGAAGGAAGCAAATAACTGAATTGCAAACCAGGAGAGACAATACATGTTCAGTATATATCTGCTGCTACACAGCAATGATTGTAGCAGTAGTAAAACACATCTCCAAAACAGACATCAGCATTGTAAAACATGTCCTTAATGATTACAAAAGGGCAGTTTTCCACCTCATGTGACTGCAAGAGAAAATGTCAAGCATTCAAAGAAGATATTTTATGTACATAAACATACGTATGGCATATTGCAATAATTTGCATGCAAGCAAATTAAAATGTTTCCATTCTACAATGTGTAATGCTAATCAATAACTATCTGATTAATAACATAAGGAAAATGCAGAAGCTGACTACGTGAAAAACCAAACTGCATTTGAAATATACCATTATATTTTCCATGTGACACTATCCCCCCTACTAAATATTGCTACCACCGATGGAAGCATGCCAATTCTGTGACAGCCCTCCCCATTACTTCTGGTCTGGATGTGGTAGTTGGAAAGCCCTGACACTGGGCCAGCACCCTGATCAAAGCAAACAGACTTTTAGTTAGTCAGCACTAAGCTGCAAAATTAGCAAGAGCTGAAATTATTCCGGGTGTAGATGGGACCCTTGCTTATTAATTCACCAATACCAACTAATCACACCACCAGTGCAATAAGCAATAGCCTTATCGGGCTCCTTAACATTAAGGGCATGATGTGTTAGTCTGAAACCTACCATCTGACAGGCAGGTAACTGAAGGCGAGAACTGAGTCAGAGGGTAAAAGACTAGACTAGAAAAGGTTAGCCACAGTGTCTGTCAGGGTCACAAACTAACCTCCTCCAGCACTGGCAGGGTCCGCACACACGAGGTTCAACCCGCTTTGTTTCGGTAGATCAGATGCAGACTCTGACCCTGTTTCCGGTTAGTTCATGGTCTACCGAGGGGGACACCAGAGAGCAGCTCAGAACTAAAGCGCTTGGGGG
>JAYRBT010000139.1:41012841-41038471 GCA_036023395.1 Myiotriccus ornatus
GGGCCTGCCGTGCCGGGAGCCCCGCGGGGCCCCGGGAAGCGGCGAGGCGGCGCTCGGAGCCAGGCCCGCCCCCGGCCACACGCCGCTGCCCTCCTGCCGCCCGCAGCCGCCCGCCGCCGGGGGGGATGCGGGCGGCCACGCGGAGCTGGAGAGCCACAGCCCGGTCTATCCTCCCCCCGCCGCTTTGTTTGGCCCCGGCACCGCCGCGCCCGCATCCCTGCCGCCGCCAGCACCCACCGCCTCTGCCGCCCGCCCGCTCTCGGCGCTGGGCTCCGACCTGCCTTCCCCTGAGCAAGGCTGGTCTGCGCTGGACACGGCTCGGCGCCGACGGAGCCCGCCGCCGTAGACCCGCCTGGCGCGGCGCTGGCTCCTCCCCGCGCAGGGCGGGCAGCCCGCCCCGATGGCGGCGGCGAGCGGCGGGGGAGGTGAGTCGGTGCCGGCGGGGAGCGGGCTCGGGGGCTCGGGGAAGGCGGTGCCGCCGTGCGGGGCGGCTCCCGGAGCCGAGGGGAGGCGGTGCGAGGCCAGGCTGAGCCGAGGGGTCAGGGCGGGCCCCGCGGGTGCGGAGCGGAGCACGGGGGCACTCTGAGCCACCGCACCGAGCTGGAACTGCTGCGCTCGCTGCTCCTCGCTTCGAGTGGGGTGGCCCGAACCCCGCTAGGTTTGGTCTGTCGTTTCAGTTCCTCTGCCTGCTGAGAGAAATGTAGCGTTCTTGGTACATTTGCACCACGTTGGTGCGGCCTCATCTTGAATACTGTGTGGAGTTTTGGGCACCGCAATATAAGAAAGATATTAAGCTGTTGGAGAGCGTCCAAAGGAGGGCAGCGAAGATGGTGAAGGGCCTTGAGAGGAAGCCGTGTGAGGAGCGCTGAGGGCACTCGGTCTGTTCCGCCTCATCACAGTCTACAACTTCCTTGTGAGGGGAAGCTGAGGGGCAGGCACTGATCCCTTTTCTCTGACAACCAGTAAAAGACCCGAGGAATGGCCTGAACTTGTGTCAGAGGAGGTTTAGGTTAGGTATCAGGAAAAGATTTCTCACCCAGAGGGTGGTTGGGCACTGGAACAGGCTTCCCAGGGAAGTGGTCACAGCACCAAGCCTGACAGAGTTCAAGGAGCGTTTAGATGATACTCTGTGGCATGTGGTGTGATTCTTGTGCCTGGTCCTGTGCAGGGTTAAGGGTTGAATGATTCTTATGGGCCTCTTCCAACTCAATATTCTGTGATTCTGACAGAATGGTGGTTTTTAAAGGAAGTGATCTGTGGGGACGATTACCAAACAAGCAACCACCTTCCAGACCTCAGCATGCGAGATCCCCACGGGTGTGCTGGCCTGTACCACAGCAGGGCCTGCCCCTTGGGCGAGGTTATTGCCCACCCTGCACAGGGAGAGCCCTGGGCTCATAACACCGACCGACAGGGATAGTCGGAATGTCCCTGCCTGCCTGATGATCCGCCTTGCACAACAGCTCTCTGAAGCTGAGGGCTGGTTTTGGCTTCATCATCAACTTTCAGGTCAGTTTCATATTTGTACAGTGACCTTCGCTAGCAAACGTCAGAGTAAGATAACATTGGAAACTACTATTCCAGCATTTCACAACAGGTACTAACCTACTTTTTGAGGTCTTATATACCTGGTCTGATATACTGAGTTTTGCACAGAATTCCTCAAGTCTTAATTTGAAGAACAGATTGCACACTGGAACAGATTGCCCAGAGAGGTTGTGGAGTCTCCCTCGCTGGAGATATTCAAGAACCATCTGGACACATCCTGTGCTTAAGTGATCTGGACACATCCTGTGCTTAAGTGAGGGGGTTGGACCTGATGACCCACTGAGGTCCTTTCCAGCCTGACCCGTTCTATGATTGTACAGGCCACTTCCTCTCTTAGGAGGGCAAGATGAAAATTTGATGCTTCTTGTTGTTGTTGAGGGAAGATGAGTAGTGTTTGTCAGTATGCCACAGGTCAGCTCAACATAAGGATAACTCAGCTAATTTTCACTAACGTTAAGAAATTTAACAATAGGGGCATCATTATTTATTATGTTCTTCTAAGGCTGGAATCAGTAGGTGGGGGGAAAATCTCATGGATTTATTTGTGTCAAGGACCATGAATTTTGCCACAGAGCTATGCTGCATGATACATACCGGCCAGGAAACAGCTGTAATCACGTTATTTTGAGTAGCAACTGATTTGCATGTCTCAGCTTCAGTTCTCAGCAGGTGTGGATAGTGTGTTTTATCATAATCGTTACAGATTTTTGAGCGTTTTTTTTAAACATTTTTAAAACCATTTCAGAAATCCCTCGTGCTACAGGGGAAAGACAAACATAGATGCATGATTTCATCGTGTGTGTCCCTACATTTTAGTAAAATAAAAAAAAAAAAACAACCACCAAACTAAAAATATCTCAAACCAGCCATATAACCAGGTGTAAAAATACAGGATATCCACTGTGCTCAGCAGTAACCAGAGAAGTAGTCTTCCATCAAACAGGGAAACTGAAATAGCAAGCTCTTGAAGTCATTTCTCAGGAGACATTTTCCCAGGTTCTCCATGCAGTCATCCTACTCAGTTAATAACACTGAAGTCCAAATGTTGGTTACAAAATTTCTTTCTGTCAAGTAAAGTAAAAATAAATACTCCCCTTACTTCTGGTGGGACAGAAGAGAGGAAGATGAAGTCGGAATTCCCCAGTGAATTCAGAAGGTTAGTCTGTAAGTGTAAACTGTACCTGCCCTAAATGGGTGTGCTGCGTTAGATATAGTTCATGTGGGAACTGAAGTCACCTTGAAAAGACCTGACCTGTCGGACTGCTGAGAATCTGAGAGTGTTTGGACTGCGAAGAACAGTGATAGGTTTAAGTTTTTAAGTAAGGGTCATCAACCTTCTCCCAGGTTCAGAGATCCTCCCAGCTGTGTTTCTCCAAATATATGGCCTGACATAACTAGAAAGTTTAAGATGAGTAGAGAACTACAGAAATTCACTTTCCTTTTTTTAATGGTCACCTTGTGCGAAAGTGCTGATGTAGGGAATGTCCTTTGCACCCAGTTAATCTACAGCAGAGCCAACAGCATGAAAATGAAACTGAGGGTTTTGCTAGCACTTCTGAGAAATACTGATTGCTGTCTGTAATTAAACTTTTCATTCCTCAGGAAGAAACTAATTGCACAAAAAGGGAGTGGAGGAAGTGCTTAGGTCAGAAGACTGATAAGGTCTATAGAGAT
Source organism: Myiotriccus ornatus (assembly GCA_036023395.1). Classification (NCBI taxonomy): domain Eukaryota; kingdom Metazoa; phylum Chordata; class Aves; order Passeriformes; family Tyrannidae; genus Myiotriccus; species Myiotriccus ornatus. The sequence goes on from JAYRBT010000139.1 coordinate 41,016,064, forward strand.
AATATGTTTGACCCCTGTTGGAGAAAAAACATTCTGTTATTTAGACTTGACATAGGCACTAAACTATCAAAACACAGGCAGGCTTAGAGGTACAGTGGGCAAAAATGTAAGTGTCCAGGAACTTTTGCTGTGGAAAACTTAGAGAGAAGATTCAAATGATCTAAAATCTGGGCTTCGGGACCCCACAAGAATATTTAAATACTTAAACTCACCTTCTGGATCCAGCTTGTTAAAGGTTTGAATACTTTTGAGTACAGTCAGTTTCATTTTTGTCTTTCATTGCATCTGGTAGGTTGTCATGAGAACCAAGTGGTTACGCTGGGCAAAACAAAAAGGTTCCCTTTCATGCTTGTTCCTTCTTGCCCCTCTTCCCCTGGTTCCCCATTTCTTAGCAATGCTTTGTCCTGATTTGCAGGTGTTCAACTTACAGATATTTGTACATCTGTGTGTTTGTGCTTTACTACACTAATCTGTAGCATTTGAATTACTTTATGGAACGAGGAGTTTAAAGGTTACAAGATAAGCAAGTATTACTGTAGGGTGCAATTTCTTGAGAAGAGGTAAGGTTGCTATCTTAAGACTTGGAGAAAGTACATGAGATTTTAAAGTAGGTGAAAGTGTCACTGATAGGTAGCAAAGGTCAGCAGCAGAGAATGGAGCCCTTATTTTAGATCTCAGTTCTTTTACTTTGAGATATGAAGCTCAGAGCTAGAGTCACTGAAATCTTAATTCTTCTGTGGAACTCAAGTTCTGTACTACCCATACAAATTAATGATGTCATTTGTCTCCCCAACCATAAAGCAGAAATAATACTATTTTTTCACTCATTACTGATGTTGTATGGCTAGTTGGCAGTTTGTATACTTTTTGATGAGGAATGTAATACCGTTCTGTAGACAGAAAGGAAACTTCCTAGGCCTTCCCTCATTGTGATTATTCTGTTGTGTTTATCTTTGATAGTGTTAATATGAAGCTCTTGTACTTCCAATGCCGTGTAGATAGATTTAATTAAAATGAGTATCATAGCAAGGTTGGGTGTTGATTTGAATATTACCTACTCCCAGTTAATTGATAAATTACATTCAACAAAACAATAATCAAAAGCAGTTATGATTAAAATTGCCTTGCAAACAGAAATTGATACTAAATTGACTATTTGTAATTGCTTTAGGAGAAATGAAGAGAAAATGGGAAGAAAGACTGAAGAAAGTGGAAGAACTAGCATCCTACTATGAAAGAAACCCTCTTCCTACAGTTTATAGACCAAGACTGTCCAAACCCTTTCAGCCATCCTCTGTTTGGAAAATATTTTCTCGACAGGCTGAAGCTTTTAATTATGTAAAAACCTGCAAAGAGGTATATTGTGTGTTAGGTGAATGTCTCTACTCTTTATGTACATTCAAGGTTGAACATCACTTAAAATCTTGGTTGACAGTGAAGTCTTTATCAGATTGCAAGATCGTTTTTTTTTTTCCCAATCCTGAAACAGCAAGTTTGGGTTTTTTGTCTTTGTAGGAGATCATGTTGCACTGGAGGTATCTCTAAGAAGCACTAGTTCTAATTCTAAGGTACACCTATCACACTGATATGTGATGTTAACATCTAACAGTAAAGTGCTTTTTGGTAACATTGTAATGCTAGATTTCTTCCTTCTGAAGATAAACAAGCTGCCAGGGTTGAAAGGAGAAAGGGAAGGTAGTGAGAACTGAGCAGGAAGAAGGAGGAGGAAGAAAAAGAGAGAAACAGGAAACAGACAAAATAAAAACAATACAACTCTCCAGTGGCATCAGAGTAGCAAGTTCAGATGATAAGAAGTGATGAACCAAATAAATATTATGCAAAAGTATCCTCTGCTTTCAGTTTAATACTTTTCAAATTGATTGGTCTTTTTAAAGAAAGTTCTGTGTTTTTCTCCACACTGTTTTAGGTGTTTAGGTAATCTTGACTGTTTGTTTTCCAAAATGCACTCTCGCTGGCTTGGCAGTGGGTTTCTTCTCAGATTTCTATTTTTTAATTTGAATAACATAATGTTTGAAAAATATTTGCCATAAAGCCATATGCTGCCATCATGTCCATGAAGCCGATCCTTTGAGGCCATTGTTCCTCCTCCCATTAGATGCACTTGCCACTGACCAGACAAAAGAAAACTTTACAGAAAAAGCAGAGGTTATGTTCATGCACAGCAAAGAAAAGCTGCAAAGTTTCACCTTTGTATCTTGTATCAGAATGATGTTCTACATTAAAACCAGGTGCTACTTAGCTTGAAAAAGGATAAGTGATCTGTTTATAGCTCTAGTCTTTACTAGCCTTTGATTAATGTCAAATAGGAAGAGCTTAAATGGTTCTATGCATAAAACTAAAACAAAAAACCTTCAATGTTTTTATCTAAAAAGGATGTTCATGTATTTGCTTTGGAAAAGAACCCACAGAGTGGACAGAGGTTTTACCTTGTGACATCATATAAAGAGCTTTGGTTTTATTACACGTGAGTATGGGAAAAGGTACCCCTGTATGTTGCTGAAAGTAGTATACTGGATATCCTGTTACCCAGTAAGAGCTGTGACTGGATAGCCATCGCCAGGAGCTGCCTGCTGCTCTGACTAGCACAGAGCTGTAACAGGTTGCCTGAGGTTTCCTCTTGGCCATGGGAAAAATGATGTAGTTCCTAGTACTGACAATTTGATTGTGTGCTGAACCTTTTTCCCCCTTTGGCTGTTTTACAATAAGACATTTCGTTATGAAGTAGAAGAAATCTGAGTCAATTTTTATATGAAAAGCCTGATTTTTTTTCTCAATTTGAAAATGAGATTATTTTTTAAATTTAATTAGGAAAAACGATGTATAATCTCATCGTTCGTGTTTAAAACATAATGTGTGATAACTTCAGTTTTTTGCTGTAGTTTTCATAGTTCTTTAAATGCTCAACAGCCTTTCTGTATGCATTGTAAGACCTGTGGGGGCATGGGGAGGAGAATATTTACAAAATTAAATTCTAGGCCAGACAAATAATCTTTGCTGATATTTGATGCTGAAGTTAGTTACAAATTTTTTCAAAGCATTATAGGGCTACTACATTTTTTAATATGGGTGGTTGGTTGAAAAATTAAAAAAAAATATTTAGGATTTGTGGGATCCTTGTTTGCAACTGGAAAGTATGTATAATGTTTATTTGTGATTTGGTTTTATTTATCCTTAGTAAAGGTTACAAAACAAATCTTATGCATTGCTATGAAGTAATTCCTGAAAAAGATGCTTGCAAACTTTATTTTGATTTGGAGTTCTACAAACCAGCAAATCCCAGTGCAGATGGCAAGAGTATGGTTGCAAAGCTAATTGAGGTAAACTGGATCAAAGTCATGTTGCAGATTAATATGAATTTGTTGTTGATTTAATATGAAACAAAAGGATTTACCACTTTGTCTTGATTATGCTATAGTAAAATGAAAAAGAATTGTAGACTTAGTGGTTATTTTTAATTAAGTAAATATACTGTTTTAATTAGAGCAAAGGTTCTCTGCTTTAAGTGAAAGACAAAAATAAAGAATGATGGCTGTTAGTATGTTTGTATTGACTGTAGGTTTGCTGGTAAGTTTACTTTTGGAGATTGTTTTATGTCCTCTGCCACTTCGAAGCTGTAAAACTGAAGGAATGTTTAGGTATTCTTTAAAGTAGCACCAATAAAAGTTCCATTCAGATATTCCCTTTGCCAAGTGATTGTATATCAAAGTTTAAATAAATCCCTCCTGATTGTAAGGTTCTTTAGACAACAGTTCATTATAGTTGAGTTAAATGATGATGCAGAGAACATCATGTGACTGCACTTATCAATTTGGTGCCTAAATTTGAATATCTTTGCTAATTATCAATTGTATTTCACTTTATTGCAAATTTGGTTGGAAAATTAACTCCTCTGCAAGTTCAATATGACAGAGGTGGAAAATACTGCAGGTTTTTAGAAGAATATCTTCTAATAAAATCCCTTTAGTAAGTGGACATTTATTTGTGAGACTTCTGTCACCTGCTTTTGTACCTGTGTTACAAATATTGTCACTGTGGGTGTGAACTGCTTTGTGGTGGAAAAAACCCTAGATGATAAAGCCATTAAATTAGACTTTGACCTGAAAAACTGAAAGTCTGCTCAGATTATCACTGGTAGTATAGTCAGTGACTTGCACATTTACGTAAATATGGTCTGTGTCAAAATTGGTTAAAACTTAATATGAGTTAGTTTGAATTAACTTAATTGTAGGCTTAAATTGAGAAAAAAAAGCCCAAAAAGAAACCTTGAAAAAAATGTAGAATCTGCATTTGTGTTAGGTTGTATAGATACCACTGCGAAAAATGCTAGAGAAAATAACATAACTAATGTTTATGATTTCAGCTCGTCAGCCAAAAATTAAAAGAACTTTATGATGTAAATTGTTCAACTAAAGATGTCTTGAATTTAGATTCCAGTACTGATGAAAAATTTAGTCGGCACTTAATATTTCTACCCCAAAATACTGTATTTAAGGATAATATTCACGTTGGTAAGTGCATTCTTTTCTCTTACACTTAGAAATAGAAAATTGAGGTTTTGACTTTGTACAGTGCCCTCTCACATTTGAATATTTATTTTAATGGAATTATATGTGGAAACAAATATGTAATCCCAGCAGAAATTACTATCAGTTTCATCAGGCCTCATTTTTTCCTCATCTTCTACTTCCTTTTCCTATAATTAGCATGTATTTTTTATTTATAGAAGTAGGGACAAGACTGACTTCTATGAAACTGGCGAGTCTATGACTCTTTAATTTGCAGGTTAATGTCAGTCTTAACAATTAAAGCTACTGTTATTTGCTCTAAACACAGCTCATTTGTGCTCAGCACAGGGTCAGGAAGGCAGGACAAAGGTGATTTCAAGCCACCTGTGCATAAGCATGATTAAGAGGAAGCTGAAAGCAATTTTAATTGTTGTTTGTAAGTTGGGATTTCTTGGGAAACTCCCAACAAAAAGAGTTACCACTTCAGGGTTGTCCTGACTCCATTTTTAACATAAGTATAATAATACCTCCTCACTTAACAGAAGTATTTTGAATAATCTTTTAAAATACTGCCTGTGAAGCACTGAAATGCTAGTGGTGGACATTAAGAAAAGTTAATGTTGAAATTCATAATTTCTTCTTCTTGTATGTATATTCTCTGTGGTGTGCAGTAAAACAGTCTTATAGATATACTTTGACCAATGAGGGCACTGTAGAAGATTTGCTAAATTTTGTCTGAGTGAAGCAGGAACTCATGGAAAACAGCTTGCCCAGTGGTGAAATTAAAGTCTGTATCAAACTACAAGTGCAGAACTTGGGGTTAATTAACATTGCACCTGCAACTTTGGTTTTGTAATATCTTAATATTTGAGTGTTTATTTTTGTAACCTTTGTTCCTTATTGTATTTTTTCAAATAAACAAAAAAGGTGAGGGAAAAGAAGCAGAAATCCTGTTCTACACAGATTAATATCTCAGGGGTTATTAGAAGGGATGAATTTAGATTTGTGACATTTAACTCTACTGTTTGTGTTCAGGAAGAACTGTGACAACAGCAGTAGGATTACAAGAAGTTGTGTGTATTGTTACTGGGTTTCCCCCAGCAGTAGAATAGGAAGAGTTGAGGGTGTTTGGTTCAAAATTTTGATCCCACTCAGTTTCCCACTTTTATTCTGCTGTCTACTTGTCACAATCTGTCTGTCTTCATGCCCAGTCCTCCCTTTCTCACCCTTACCTCTTTTTCTTGCTCTGCACCGTCCTTCATTCCAGTCTTGAGTAAAGTTTATACCGTATTTCTTATTTTTTTAATACCTCCTATGTTTTTTAAGTGGATTCTTACTGGACACTGTGTATGACCTAGCAGGGTGTTGTAGAGAGCACAGGGAAGATGAGCTCTTTGCTTTTAGTACTTAGTGACTGCACAGTGTTGCTGTTATTAATGACAAAGTGCTGGGCTTCTGTCTAGCCCAGCACAGCATTAGAGAAAATCTTATTTTCCTTTTGAATTTATCTAGTTATTTCATGGGGAGAACACACGTACTCCTGGATTGAAGTGGCATAGGGTTGACACGTTTTGTGTTGCTCTGAGGAATCATTTATGGAAGGTCTTGTCAGCATGAACATCTGGAGGAACAGAGGAGACTGTAAGGACAGGATGGATATTGTAAGCCTGCACTTACACACGAGTTTTTTTCCCAAGTATTTTTAGTATAAGCATGTGGTCCATGGCCTAAGCACCTCTCTCGGGCCAAAATTCAGGTCCTAACTCTAACGCAGAGGACAGGGTATTTCCAGAACTGAGGATTTTTTTTCCAGCTTTTTTTAACATTAAAAAACCCCAATTTCTCATTCTTAGGAGTAGTGGAATCTGTGTCCCTAAATCTTTTGAGGAGTAGCTTGAGGAAAGCCAAGCAGATTGCCTTGGTTATAAGCAAATGCTGCCTGTACTGTTGGCTGCCAGCTCCAAGCGTGACACAGAGCAGGTATTTCTCACTTGACACCATGGCAGCAGTTACAAATGCTGAAGACTTAACTGACAGTACTGCAATTTTTAGTTCAGAAGTATGGCCTTTTAACTCCTCTGCCAGTATAAACACCTAAGTAATACATGGATGATAAATAATATGGTATGACATCAATTTTAGCCTCTGATCTTGATAGCTAAATTACATTAGTCAGTTCTTTCGGTAGAAGCTTGAATTGTTTATTCTGGCCCATTGGTTTAAATGTTCTGTGTCTCCACTGTGACATGAATTTGACCTGTTTACAAACAGCCAGACTTAAAAATACATTTCTAGCTTGTGTATTCATATTCTGCCTTTTCCTTTACAGCAAGATATTGAAGTCACAGTAGAAATCAAATTTTTATAACTGAGATATGTAAATGCCAGTGTTAAATTCATGCATGTTACCAATAATATTGTACTGGAGACTTTTCATTAATGCATTTTAGTAACCTGTGTAACAAACTTAGACTTTTCATTAATGCATTTTAGTAACCTGTGTAACAAACTTGTGCTAAAGTGTGTTAGCTTTGTACTTTGTGCAAAATACTCTGCTGTAGTAAATAACTAAAAATGCAGATAACTACATAAAGTAATTTCACAGAATCTATATGAAAAAAAGTATTTTTTTATGTGATGGAAAGATTTTATCTAACATTAAACTTGAAAGGGTTCATATATTTTTCAGACATATGCAAATGATGGCTTTTCTTATATTCAGCTCTGTGGTGTTCTGCCTTGTACAAAAAATTCTTTAAGATGAGTTAGTGGTATTTGTGTGGGATAAACTAGAACACGAAGTATCACATCTTGGATGATATTTGTTTCATAAGCATTTTATGTCAGGAGTCATGCACAAAGTGCATGGGCTTAAAATTAAATATGATTTAAAACTTCTAGTATATAATATTGGGAATTAGTTACTAGCTAGAATTAAATTACAGGGGCTGAGTTCATAGCTCATATAAGAGAGAGGTCATGTATGTCCATAGGAAAGCTGTGGAGATCAATGAATTTGCATTGCTCAACTAGATAACAGATCTCACATACAAAAAATATAGTCAAGGATCAAAAGTATGAAATGCAGGCTTTGTTTCCCACATCTGACCAGTTAGAAGACATTGGAAGAGAGAAAACAAAGGCGTGTGTGAATGATAAAGAACTAAATAATCTTTCACTGACAGAACCCTTGCTATTCTGACACCACAGTGATTGTTACTCAGTTACAGACACAAAAAAGTGAAGTGGTCAACCAGGATTTCTACAGATACTCTAATTTTTATGGCAATTGAAATAAACTTCAGTTCTGAAACAGGTTCATTTTCTCCTTGAACCGAAGATCCAAGTAACTGTTGTTTTAAAACTAAGAATTTCTCTGTGTGTATTTGGACACACAGGGTTAAAATGCTGTCTGTGACTGTGACTCATTTGTGTGCCTCAGTAGTCCTGTAACCAATTATGGGCATAATGATGATATTGATGCTTGATACGCTTGATATGAAGCATAGGAAGACTTATATTTCATGTTCTTTCATGTTCCCCACTGAAGGTTCATCCAACAACTGCAGAATTCTCCTTGCCAGTATTCCTTTGACTTTATAGGTTTTTTCCCACATCTGTATTTATTCTATTCGCCGCTTTCTGCCTGGAAGTAACATGGCCATGGTTTTTATTTGTTTGTCTTTGGTTGCCATCCAGCAGAGCCTGGAGGCACAGTGAATTTGAATTACAATACTGGGAGTCTGAAAAGTCATTACAAAATACTTGTAAAAGTAATTTGTTGTTTGAGTAAGCTTTGATCAAACTCTTAGATTGATGAACACACTATGAAAGTGCAACTAAAGATTTTCTCAATCTGGAAACACTATTAGGGAAAGCAGTAGTGAGAGGGACAATCACAGGCTTTTCAGAATCCTAAATTTGAGTTTGTTCATGTCTTTGGGTTTTTTTTTAAGAAGTTTAGTACAAATTCTTGCCAAGAATTGTTTTCTCATTACTGGCCAGAACCATTTTGTACAGTGTGCTGATCAAAAGGCTTTTTTAAAAATGCAGAAGGGCTAAAAAAGACTCCAAACTCCAACCACTTCCATCTTGGCTATTTTAAAAAACGTTTGCACAGAAACTCTTTCTTTCTTGACTCATAAATGACATTATCTGCTTTTGTCCTTTTTTGTTTGTTTTTAAGGTAACTTTGTGAGAACCATTTTGCAGCCTGCCATAAGATTAATGGAGACTAAGGCTGCTGCTGCTGTGATCCCAGAAGAAGAAGCAGGACATGTTTTCCAGTCTTCTGCAGAAGCAGTTGGATTAGATGGTTCTCTTACAAACCTCACAGCTGTTGAAGATGCTTCCAAAGGCTGGCCAGCCATTGCTCACAAAACAAAGGATACGGAAATGTCACACCAGGGAGAAAATTTGGATTTTTCCTTTCTAATAGTAAATGATAAAGAAGGCAGCAAGCAACTTTTTGTGGATCTAGGTAAATATTAGTGCTTTTAAACTTCTTTGGGATGCAACAAAGGTTAAGAAATGAGATGTTTCTTAATCTTCTTTTACAGACAGTAAGAACAGTGGTGTTCTTACTGTTGTCCCTATGGTCAGAATTTAAATGAAATGCAATATATGCTGAAACTATGATCACAAGTGCTATCCTTTAAAGGAACCTTAGATTCTTGGTCCATGGAACTTCTTATATTACTACATTTAATTATTTTTTTCTGAAATTTGAAGAAATTCTTGCCACACAAGACTCTCTATTTTTTTTTGCCTAATACTCCTATTTGAATTAAAAGAGGATAGCATATATTGCATTTTTTTGTTATTTCAGTTGAATTAGAAGTTGCTTAGTTATGGAATAAGTCTTACAGGCGTGGCCTTCTGAATTGTTCTAAATGTATGACTTGAGCCTTCTTTCCCTGTTTGGAATGGCAGCTGTTAGGTTTCAGTGATGGAATAAGAGAAATTTTGGGTTGGGCACTTCATGGCCCAGCTGGGCTTAGCCTGTTCATGGTATTAAAATGTTACTAATCTCCAGGAGCACAACACCCATAGTCAAACAAAAGTTTGAAAGTTCCACCCTTCTTCATTCCCATATCTGTTTTTTCTGCTTTTTGCCTTGTCTCAGTGAAATGAAAATAGCTCAGCACGCTTTTGCACAGCAATGTGTTATGTACTTCAAGACTTTACCGTCTTTTTTCTCTCAGACTCCTCTGAAGAACCCCCATTCCTTCAGATTCTTCTCACGGAATTCAGGATCACTTTTATTGCAGGCCTCACAATATGTCTGTTCTACTGAAATGTAATCCCAGAGTGGGCCCTACAGTAGGCTTCTCCATTACTAATTCAGAAGGATTACTTTCACATACTGTTCAAAATTCCTTCAAGCGTATTCATACCTGGAAATCAAATAAAACCATATTTTTTGACTGTGTCACCTTCTAAGAATTTGATGGTAATTGTGCAGCTTTTTGTCCTCAGTTGTATTTCACAAAATTGATGTGAAATCACAGGTTTCTTATACTGAAGTGAAACTTTTAGCAATTATAATGTCAGAATCATTAAGATGCCTGTGTAGGGGTGTTAAGTGTTTGTCTTAGTTCTTCTATGACATAAAAATGTACATGTGCCGTGACCTTGCTTTGTTGCATTTCAGCTATGGGGTGTGAGCTGAAGTCAGTCTTTGTCCATTCATGAGACTCTTAGGTGGGTCTAAGGAAAATTGTTTAATTTACAAGTGCTAAGTACCCTAAATCCCAGCCAGCATTGTTATGTTACGAAATATTTGTTTTCCTCTAGGAGTTTATACAAAGAATAGAAACTTCCGGATGTATAAATCATCAAAAGCAGGAAAAAATGTGATTCTGAAGATAGCAGAGGATAATAAGTTTATCCCTAGTTGTGAAAAGAATGTTTCCTTGGAAGAAGCATATTTTCTTTCCTCTTTAATCTGCAACATTAGGTAATCATTTAATTCCAGTGGAATTTACAATATTTTTAAATAAGATAATTAAAAAGATCATTCTCCTTCAGCAGTTACAAATAACTACTTTGAATGAGCAGTTATTCTATTAAAATAGCTACAGTGTAATTTTGGAGTTCCTAGTAGAATTTCTTGTTTTTGAAGAAAAAACAAGAACAAAATTCCTGAGAGTCTTGGTTTTTGGTTGTTGGTTTGTGGGTTTTTTTGAACCTACCTTCAAGTGTTTAAAGAACACAGAAAACGTGGCACAGCTCCTGAGTTGTGCCTCATTTCTCTGTACACACTCAAAATGCCAAAACATAACCATTAAGTTTGGTCAGATTCTGTATGTTGGGTACTCATATGTACAACAATTAACTTTTCTGTATCTAATCTAAACCTCTGATATATCATACCCTGCACTGACTGTCATAAGAAGATCTTAATCATTGCTGCAGCAGAAAGAGGGTTAAAATGGTATAATATTTTTATTCAAAACATGGATTTGTTCTGACTTTGGGTTTCATATCCTGAAATATTCATTATCCTAAACTGATGCCGGCAACCCCATAGCATAAATCATGTAGTGTATTCAGATCATAGGCATCAGCTGTCATAAATATGGCTGAGAAATTCTGCTGTGTTGAATTTAGACTTCTTTGATTATCTGGCTTCCAGCTAGCAACATGGCCAAAAAAAGTAGTTTATTTTAGAGACAAAAGAAATTGAAACTTTTCAAAGGGTATATTTACATAAATATGCTGTAGGAGTGTGGACCAGCAGTCGTTAAATGGAGGGTCCTGGGACTTCCACCAGGAACCAAATGTTGCTGCTGAGGAGGAGGAATCCCTGCCCTTGGTGCCAGTCAGGAAAACTGCCAAAGTGAGAAGAGAGAGTGCTCTGGGGATAGGGAATGGTGCCCACTGAATCACGGGCTGGCTGAGGTTGGCAGCCTGGAAGTCTCCTGGACACCCCCTTGTTCAAGCTGGGCCCCCTGGAGCCGGTGGCCCAAGGCTTTGTCATGTTATGTTGTGCCATACTGTGGTAACTTACATGGTACTGTGTTATGCTGTAAGAATCACACATTTTCCTTTGTGTTCTCTCCTTTCTTCAGAGTGAGTGATGATACCAAAGTCCTGTCGTCTGGCTTTTCAGAGGAGGAGAGAAAAATGTCTGCTTTTTTAAACAGTAAAACAACCAGAAGCAGCCGAGGTACCCCAAGCCTTATCTACTGTAGAGAAAAAAAGAAGTTCTCTTTAATTAGATGTATTGTGACTTGTACACCTGATAACCTCTAGGAGGGCTCTTCTTCAGCTCCCCTTCTGCAGGAGGCAGAGCACATCTGTACTGAAGGATGCTCTGCAGCACCCGAATGCCATTTACTCTTCTCCTCTTGGGGGTCGGAGTAGCAGTTTAAAGATCTACAAGAAAGTAACACTGGATTTATCCCTGGTTTCACATTTGAGGGTGTGATGTGATTCATGTGCATTTTCTGTCTATAGTCTATATAATGTGTAATGTGAGATAATTACATGTTAACAATGGCAAAGCCACTAACAGTATGTATGTGTGGCCTCTATTTTAACAGATTCCATGGAAGGCTATCAGGGTTCACCGTATCCGGAAATTGATAATTTTGTTCATTCTTTGGTTAATAAAGATGGGCTACAAGGAGGTAAAGAGACCACTTGACTATTCACAAATGAGTGTTCTGCATCACTAATTTTAAACAATTTAAAGAATTATTTTTTTTCCCCTCAGGGATACGGCAGTGGAATTACTTCTCTCTCAAAGAAATACTTGTATATGATATTTCTGGTTACCGCTGGTGTGGAAATATTGGAAGAGCTCACAAAAGTAACAACATAATGTGTGTTCTTTATTCAGTTTTAAACAGTTTTTTTTTATTTTCCTGCTCAACTGTTATTCTCTAAAGCTGAAAAATCTCTTACCGTTAGAATTAGCACCTATTACAATTTCTGTTGTCTTGCTCTGTGAGGATACAATGCTTCAGTTAAAAAAACCCCACCAAACCCAAAAAACCCCAGACAAAACTAAACTTTTTCCCCCCAAGTTTGCTTTGCGATAACTGGGCTTGTATTTCTAACAGTTCTACGAAGTAGATATTCATGGTATTTAAATTATGTGCCTAAAGATGCTAACATAAAAGTCAGGGTATGTTAAAGGTATTAAGCAGTACTATGCATTTATATTTTCCACCTAGGAAGCTGAAAAATCAGAAAAAAAAAGAAGGCAGAGCACTTTTAAATTAATTTACAGTGCACCTTAAATGACTTTGTCATTTTAATAATTGAGAATTACCATCTTAGAAGGATAATTCCTGCTGCCGCTTTAGTCGAGATGAGTTTTGCCAGTGACTCTGCGAGGAGTTGGACTTCGTATAGTTTTAGCAAAATAAGTGATGGAAAACCAGGTTTTTCAGAATTCCAGTATATCATTAGTATAAATATTTTAACTTTAAAATAATTTTATATAACATTTAAAGTCACTGAAATATAAGCAGTAGGTTTCTGAGAAAAAAGGATATTCAAAAAACACTACAGCCACTGCGCTAGATGGTGTTTCCCGAGCAAGTTGCTTGAAGTTTGGTGTTTCTAAAGCACAGCTGAAAAAGCTGGGTGGTCTAATCAGTTGACAGGAAATAGCGATTTTATGTGGCTTTGATAATGAAATTACCTGTAACAGCAGCACCAACAAAATCTTATCTTACAGTTAAATCCCATATGCTAAGCTTATTTTAATGACTGTCTTCCAAGCTTAGTGTAATGAGGTTAACTGAATCTCACTTCCAGATGTTAGTCTTAAGAATTTATTTCTTTTAACTTAAGAAGCCTGAAGTTTATCAGAAATTGGACAAAACATGTAATAATGAATTCATTTGTGAAATCATTTATGAACTCATTATGTATGAATTCATTTACTGACTGTTACTGAAAACCCTAAATAATTTCATTCTTAGGATTCTGGTAGATCTGAAGAACGAAGTCTGGTATCAAAAGTGTCACGATCCTGTCTGCAGGGAACAAAACTTCAAATCACAAAGTAGGTAGTCTGTGATCTCAAAGCAATTATACCTAATACTTTTTTCGAATGTTAATTTTAATGCCATGTATTTGGTTTAGGTTTTCCATTACCACCTGGGATATGTCTCCCGTCTCTTTTCAAAGAGGTATGTTTTTGTCCTGTCGATGCGCTAAGGTTCTCGTGAGCCTTGTTGTCTCTGGAAGTCACTGAACATCCCCACTGACACAGTCTGTTGAGCTCCATGCACTAGTTACAACGGTATAGAAGAGGTTCCCAGAGCAGCTGTTCTGGTCGGGTAGCACCATATACTCATTTTTAAGTTCCTGGAATCACCTAACTTCACCTGGGGCCAAAGACTTCCCTCTGTTTTGATCTGAACAGCAGTTCCCAGTGCATTAGCCACAAGCACACTGCAGGGTTAAGTAGAATGGCAAAACTGTGTCCAAGTTTGATTTCATGCTGGGCAAGCCAAAATGGAGCTGCTCCTGGAACACTTGAGTCAATCAGAGTCAAATGTAGGCCAGTGACCCTCATATTTGAAGTTCATTTATTTCCATTTTACTGTATCAAAGCAATTACCTTCCCCCAAAAGAGGTAGAAGATATAAGCCAACCTAATACTACACCTAGATTCTAAGGCCTGAACATACTAGTTTTTCCACACAACAAGAGTTGGCATTTTTGCAACTTTTAAATTTAACTTGACAGCTTTAAAGATCATACTGCTCTACTTAAGCAAAGCATCAATAGCTATTAATGTTATTTCACAGAAAGTGCAACTTACGTGCACTTTCAGATCCTGACAGTATCTTTAAACAGACCTTAAAATTAGTCTTAACCTTGTATTACTTTAAGAAGCTGTATACAACAGACTGCTTGTAGGTTGCTAGAAAAACAGCAAATTTCTACTCCTGTTGAAATGGTCTTCCAGAAGTTAACATGGTTATAAATTAACATGCTGGAAAACGTTGGCCAACGTTTCTGTAGTATCCATTGGCTGTAGTATCCATTATGTGTGACAGTACAAGTTTCAAACTTGCAGGGCAGTTAAAGGTACGAAGACCATTTTCATATGAAGTAGTACTCTTGTTTCTCAAAGGAAGAAGAGTATACACTGATGGATGAAAGGGGGAACACAGAAGAAAAGGTGAATCCACATTTTAATGCATCAGACTTGTCAGAAAGCTCAGTATCTCCGGCAAAGAGGTTGTCTCGAGACTTAGACAGTGAGTGGGAAAATGCAAGCATTGATGCCTGTTTCCTGGAAGCTGCCGAGGATGTGGAACTCGCTGAAGCTGCAAATGATAGTCTGAATTATGCCATGGAAGAAATCCCAGATGAAGCTCTTTTGGAAGCTTTAAGAAAAGAAGACTCTTGCAATAAAGAAGGCAGCTAACCACTGGCTTGGCCAGCACACAGACTGCCAGCAATGACAGCTGCGTGCTATGTGTCCCTGGAAAGATACTGCGACATAGTTCGAAAGCACTATTCCAGAGGTGTAGGACAAAGAGCAGATTAGCTGGATGATCTTGAACAGGCACGAGGAGATCACTGAAGATTATATGGGGTCTGAAAAGTGCTGGATTGAAACACTCATCGTGAATGCTCCTCCAAGCTTAGCACTTTTAATGCTCTCTGCTGGACAGTTTCTGTTTTGTTAGTTGTAGGTCCAAGTTTTATTGATAAGCCAAGTTAAACAGACTTCTTTAGTTCAAGAAATGGGATGAAATTATTTATTTCAAATACAAATTTAATAAAAAGATTTGTCTATAAATAGATCGGCCGCAGTCTGTGTGTTCTCTTTATATATGTTGCTGTCAAAATCTCATTACTTTAATAGCACAAGATGAAAACCCAACATTGTTCACAAGCACAGAAAAGTTTTATTACTTTAAGTGGAATTGCTATTTCAGTCATTTCACTGACATTGAGACTATTTGACAATAGAAAGATAATCTTGATCAAATCATTGACTTTTAAACATTGAAACAAAATAAAGCAACAATAATTAATCACGCTTTAAGCACTACCATTCTAATAATTGTTTTAAAAAAATGTCAGAAAGCCTTAAAAGACACTTAGTCTTTTTTTGATAACCTCTCTCTTTGTACAGCCAGAGCCTCTTCCAGTTTCGTATTAAAATTCTGAAAGTGTCTTTCTGCTCCGAGAATTCTCCGTGACTCCATCAGAAGAGCAGGGAGGCTGGAAGTTCCATACTGTTGATACGGAAATAAAATTTCAAGGCAACATTTTTAACTCTTGGAAAGATCACATACATATCTGTAGTTATTTTTCCTCTATCTGGAATGGCGCAACATGGTTTTTAAAAGTGAAGAACAGCCAAAATTAATAAGAGTGTCTTCTGAAATGCGAGGCTTTCCCTTACACACGGCAGGCATGTAGCCTTGTCAGCAGAAAATACCACACCAGGTCCTGGTAAAATGGGAAGGAGTTCTAAGGCTACATGAGAAGTTACTCTGGCCACGAAATACAAGCACTGTTCTAGGCATTAAATATCTTACAGAACAGACATGGAAGTACCAGAGCTTTCCCCTTCTTTGAACAATAACCACCAAAGAAATTAATTACTTGTTTCTCAGTGTTAATCTTTCTTCAATTTCTATAAAAAAGTTACAACTGAGGACAACTCTTAGGCTTTTATGTCCTTTGAACTCCTGGACACAGAGAGCAAGGCAGCAGAATCCTCTCTGAAATACTTTAGCTTTTAACATGAGACCAGAAAGAGTGAGATACTACAGTACAGTTACAGCAGCGATTCTCAAGTTGCTTCCACAAAGACAATTAACAAAATGTTGCTATTTAATATAACTGAAACATGAATAAAAGTGCCCAACAGTCCAGGAAAGAAAAAATGGGGGGGAGGGTTGTGACCCAGAACTGTTGAGAAACATATGCAAAATATGTACTTACTACCACTTTTTCTTCTGGGTTTTCTTCTCTATATTCCAAGCAGTCTTGCTGTAGCTCCTTTAAATCAGTAAGTAATTCAATTGTTTGCCTCAAGGAAGATTTCCTTTCCTTTATCTCAGCATATTCTCTTTGTAGTTGTGTCAGTTGTGGTTCAGCTCTGAAAAAGGATCAAGGCTTTGATGCTTGTATCTGCATGTTTATTGCAAGAATAACTATGAACATATTTCCTCTTAACTTGCAAGAATGACTATCTAGGCAACTGATATATATAAAGGAGAGGTCATCAAGAGCCTTTGTTAAAACAGAAAGCAAGACAGCAGTAATTTCATCAAATAAAACAAAAAAACAAAGTTACTTTCCATTCTGAGCTACAAAACACAGATTCCTTAAGCTCTTCAGGCTATTACTGTGCATTGTTGGAAACATACCCAATTAGCTCTTCTTGGAGCTGCACCAGTCGCTGCCTTTTCTTTTTGATGTTTGTCACTGCCTGAAACAAATAGTGAGCAAAGTCTCTGAAACAGTTTCTGTAATTTCAAAGGCAAACAACTCATGTTTGATTGGCTTTTATTCTCTGGGATTTTATGCTTCTGATATTCATGGAAGATTACAAGATACCAGAACTTATAAACTGCCATATTTTACATTTGTATTTTGAACACTTTAAAGGTGTTTAAAATGTCAAACTCCATTCAAAATTTCTCTTAAGGAACACTGGGTTTACAAGCACACAAAAGGAGTTTGTGACATTTTGAACACAAACATGACCAACTCTAGGAGGTCTTAGATTCATATTAGTTTTCATTTTTAAAACAATGTTCAGTATGATTGCCATAACTAAGCTTTTCTTAATATAACATCCAATTAAAAACTAACAAAAAAAAGCAACACCCAAAACTGATCCTAAAATTAAATTTAGCAACTAAAAATCTGATTTTAAACAAATGTATATGAGTCAAGGTATGGATAAATGTGAGTGACTGTGAATTCTATACGTGTATTAAAATTTTCATTTTACATGCTGAGTAGCTTGCTATATCACCTCAAATCAACAAGACTTTAGCATATTAATTGCTACATCCCAGAATAAGCCTCATGTTGACCTTATTTGTTGAAAGCTATTTTGTCCTTGAAAAGTTTGCAGAAGATGTTAATCTGGGCAGAAAGCCAGACAGTGCCTTAGCTTCTCTTAAATCTCTCTGCTCTAGGGCATTCACCTCTCCCTGGTAAAACCACTGCAATGTTTTTCTGCTCTTACACTAGTTCCTCCTCCTGTCAACATTCCCAGCTGCACTTTCAGTAAATTACTACTCGCTCTGAATGAACAGAGGAACTGCCTTCTTCTGAACAAAAAATCTGCATATATTTAGGGAATGCAGTTCCCATAGACATCCTTAAACTAAGAAATCCAATTCTATCCTCACAGGTCACCATCTTTGCTGCTCTCCTAGGTTTTTATATTCATTTGTGTTTCTTGAAGGTTAGCTCTCCATAATTAATTAGCTCTCCAGAGGCTTCACAAGTACTCATTAAAAAAAACCCCCACCTAACTCCAAAAAAACAAGAGTAATTCATGTGCATAGATACCTACACATCCTAATGTGCATTCTTTCTTTTTACACCCTATAGCAGTATATGTATGGAGTTTGCATTCCATCATATTTACTCAGATCTTTTCCAAAAATACTCTGGTGGTTCCCTATCCCCTATTTGTGCAGTTGATTCTGTAGTACAGTACACCTTTTTGTCAATTATTTTATTTCTTCCAGTCAACTTCTTGAAATGTCAGTGCCCACTACTGTATGCCATGCAATCTAGTGATATATATTTATTTACCTTAGCATTTTTTCTCTTCATATTCTTTAATTCCTGGACTCCCGCTATCTACAGAGGAAAAAAAGAATTACAGATTGACTATGGATCTTGAGTTCATCACTATCCTCCTAAAACTATAGCTTCAGGAATTACTTTGGAAAAACATAAAAAGCTATTTAAAAAACTAACACTGTTTCAAAGTGAGATTACAAGTGTATCACTTGTGTATCGAGTCTTTCCTCTCTGCTCATGCCAGAGAAAGACTGTCGCACAAAATTAGTCAGTGAAACTAATACTCCTTGTACCAATTAGTCTAATATTACCTAGCTTAATTTTTCTATAACTTTATATATATGTATAAATCTAGTCTTTTTAAAACTTATTCCTTCTCATGAAAGACTTAGAACTATAGTTTTAGTACTTATCCGCTGTACTTACCAGACCTCCTACAGGGTTCTGAGTTCATTTTACTCATTGCAATTAGTGAGAAGAAATCTTAGTCTTCCAAACCAATCAGCTTGTTACAGAATCCCAGAATGGGTCAGGCTGGAAGGGACCACAGTGGGTCATCTGGTCCAATCTCCCTGCTCAAGCAGGGTCATCCCAGAGCACACTGCACAAGACTGTGTCCAGACTTCTTGAATTTCATCTTACAGTTATGTTCAAACTGCTCATTAAAAAAGGATGATTTTCCCTGGGCTATGTTTGAGGCCTTACTCAGGGCTCAACAAACAAGAGTCACTGAGGCACTGTAAAAACTATATCACTGTCCTTTTAAAACTCTAGTCCATGAGGTTTTAAAACAGTGTTTGACACAGCTGTTATGCTCATTCAAATTATGCAGCCCTCCAGTTTTTCTACATAATGATTTAGATACGACAAACACTTCAGGATTATTCGATGCTTCCCTATTCTCGAAAGGTGACAATTTTGCAAAGTAGCTGGATGACAGGAGTGTTGTGTCTAGAGGCAATTCTTATGAAAGCTTGCACAGGGGCAGCAAATCATAACCTGCACGCAACAGACTCTGGTTTTGTATTATTTATACTGACAATAGATTGGAAAAATTTTACATACTGTTAAATAAGTGCGTAATGGACAATATAAAACCACAGGCATTTCTGACCACAAAACTGATTTTGTTTCTGGTGTACTTACAAGATCGGTGATTTGGCCCTTGAAAGCAGAACAGAAGTCATCGATAGCCTTTCTGCAAATGTCTGATTTTATGCTTTGTCTGGAGAAGTCAGAGGGACAAAACACAAGCCATGTAGTTTAGAAAAGGGGAAATCTCACCCAAAAGCATTCCTTTAAGTAATGAATAAAACACAGTGTTAAGCAGCTAGGCAACTGCAGATCTTTCATATACTAGCAATAGCTGAATTTCTACCTTGAAAAATGTCAGCTGAGATGTTTGAAAAAAATATCAAATCCCTAGAGACCACGTCAAGATCACATACGAAAAAACATTTGTATCACAGAAACTGAACATTCATTAAAATAACATCAGAATGTAACCACGCAATACTGCATTCCCTAAAGGACAGCCCACTAGCAAAACCACAGGCAATTCTTTTTAAAACTTTGAACATTCAATCATAGGAAAGCAGAATATTTACCTGTAATTTGCTGCTATCTTCTCAACTTCAGCCAGAACAACATCCAGTTCTGTAATATCTCTAGGAGATCTCTTCAGCTCTTTGGGACACCAAACCTGTACAGAATGTGGGCTATCCACTGAAACAACAGAATAAACATAAGTCTTGCACAACTCAGGTACATGCTTTAAAGCAATAGAAAAATTATTGTTCTCATCATCAAAATAACCATCTAAAAGTTACGATTATTTTAATGTTAATGTTAAATTTGAGAAGAGTGATATATTATTTCATCTGCCTTTGGCTGAGCAACTATGATAGATTTATCCAGAAACCCTTTCAAACTGGGAGGATCAATCATATACAACTTACTCTTTATCATTTCAAGCAAGTCCAGAAACACATTAGCAAACTAACTGACAAACTACATGCTGTACTGTAGACATAATTTTTTGTTTTGTAAAAACTGTTAGTCTGAGTTTGGGCAAAGAATCATGAGCTTTTATATCTGTATTTTATTTATATTTATTTTATTACATTTATTTCATATTTGTATAAATTTTGTATTAATACCATATATGCCTCAAAAAACCCCTATATACAAATACATTTCTTTAGATTTTGGAATAGTATTATTAACTAATTCCACAAAAACTTAAACCGTGTTCCTTCACACACTCCCAAATGTCAGTCTAGTATTACAATATGATGGGTTCAAAGGAAGCAAGATGACACGAGGGGCACTCCAAGTTCTGCCCCAGCTGCTGCCCCAGGCTTCCAGACCAAGGAGTGTACTGACACCTTACAACTTCATATCCACAGCCCCAGACTTCCCTCCAAAGGTAACCAGTCTGCCTTAGACGGATAATGCAGCACACACATTTTACCACTTCAGAAGAGGAACAGGCAAACCATGGGGATCAAATGTGGGAGTATGCCAGAACTGAAACTAAAACCTTCCATTTCTTGAAGCAGTTTCTTTCTTCACAGAACATGCTCAGCTGGAAGGGACCCACAAGAATCATCAAGCCCCACTCTCAGCCCTGCACAGAACCATCCCCAAGAGTCACACCATGTGCCCAAGAGTATCATCCAAACGCTTCTTGAGCTCTGTCAGGCCTGGTGCTGTGACCACTTCCCTGGGGAGCCTGTTCCAGTGCCAAACCACCCTCTGGGTCAAGAATCTTTTTCTAATACCCAACCTAAACCTCCCTGACACAACTTCAGGCCATTCCCTCAGGTCCTGTCACGGGTCACCACAGAGAAGAGATCAGTGCCTGCCCCTCCTCTTCCCCTCACAAGGAAGTTGTAACTGCATTGAGGTCTCTCCTCAGTCTTCTCCAGGCTGAACAGACCAAGTGACCTCAGCTGCTCCTCACATGGCTTCCCCTCGAGGCCCTTCACCATCTTCGTTGCCCTCCTTTGGACACTCTCCAGGAGCTTAATATCTTTCTTATACTGTGCTGCCCAAAACTGCACACAATATTCAAGGTGAAGCCTCACCAGTGCAGAGCAGAGCGGGACAATCCCCTCCCTCGACCAGCTGGTGATGCTTTGCCTGATGCCCCCCAGGACACGGTTGGCCCTCCTGGCTGCCAGGGCACTGCTGACTCATATTCAACTTGCCAGTGACCAGGACCCCCAGATCCCTTTCCATGGCACTGCTCTCCAGCATCTCATTCCCTATTCTGTACAAATATCCACGGTTGCCCCATCCCAGATGCAGAATCCGGCACTTGCCTTGTTGAACTTCATATGGTTGGTGATTGCCCAGCCCTCTAATTTGTCGAGGTCTCTCTGCAGGGCCTTCCTGCCTTCGAGGGAGTCAACAGCTTCTCCCAGTTTTGTGTCATCTGCAAACTTGCTTAGTATCCCTTCCAGTCCTGCATCCAAATCATCATGAAGATGTTGAAGAGCACAGGGCCCAAGATGGAGTCCTGTGGAACACCACTAGTGACAGGTCACCAGTCTGATGTTCCCCCATTCACTGTTACCCTCTGCACTCCATCCATGAGCCAATTGCTCACCCACCTCATGATGTGTTTATCCAGCTGTGTGCTGGACATTTTGTGAGAGACAGTATTGAAAGTTTTCCTGAAATCCAAAAAGGTTACATCAACTGGCTTCCTTTGATCAACTAAGTGGGTTACCTTGTCATAAAAGGAAATCAGGTTTGATAAGCAGGACTTTCCTCTCATGAAGCCGTTCTGGCTGTGACCAATGACTGTGTTGTCTTTCAGGTGTTTTTCAGTACTTCCCAAAATAATCTTCTCCACAACTTAATCAGGCACTGAAGTGAGACTGATGAGTCTGTAGTTTCCAGGGTCCTGCTTCTTGCCCTTCTTGAAAATCGGGACAATGTTCACCAGCTTCCGGTCAGCTGGGACCTCTGGATTCCCAAGACCACTCAAAAATCATCAAGATGGGTTTTGCAATGACATCAGCCAGCTCTTTGAGGATTCTTGGATGAATCCCATCAGGCTCTATAGATCTGTAGTGATCCAGCTGGAGCAGCAGATCCTGCACAATTTCAGG
>JAYRBT010000139.1:41038571-41089194 GCA_036023395.1 Myiotriccus ornatus
ATGATATTTCTATCCTGCCTATTGCCATTAATGTATTTGAAAAAACTCTTTTTATTGTCCCCCACATTTCTGGCAGCTTCAACTCCAGCTGAGCTTTGGCTGCACAAATTTTCTCCCTACAGTGGCAAACAGCATCTCTGAATTCTTCCCATGTCACTTGACCTTGCTTCCCCCAGGCACACACCTTCCTATTTTGCCTTATCTCCAAGAGTATGTTGCTAGACATCAGAAATTAAAAGCATGGGAAAAGATTCACCAGAAATTAAAAGCATGGGAAAACATTCATCTCGAATGAGGAAAAGCTATATGGGAGTTTTGAAAAGTCTACTTTACCAGAAGCGTCTGATGTGCTCTCCTCTGAAGGCTGCTTCCTTTTTGCCTGGAACTGAGTAGCATTCAGAGCCTTCTGTGACACAAAAAGCAGATTAACTTCCAAAATAAACCCCTGTTATTAACTTAAAATTCTGAGAGATGCCAACTAGGCAGAAGGCAGGAAAGCATTTCCTGACTGAAACATCAGTAATGTTTACATAGGCCTGTTTCACCAGAATCCCAGCACAGTGACCACAGCACTGCTGCAGGACAGCAGCTGCCTGACTGCACCGACCAACTGACCACTGGCCGTGCAGCAGGACTAGGAACATGTTAAGGAGCACAAGGACCCTCAGTTCAGCACAGTCATTGCCCAGTATTAACACTTCTCTGATCAACGCTGCCTGTTCACCTTCCTTTTCACCCACACTCTGTCCCAATTCTTTCTCTCAAGTACTTCGACTAGTTTGTGACACCAACAGCAGTTCTACAAAAGTGCTGTGTACTTCCAGTTTACCGATGAAGGACTAACACTCTGTACGGAATTTCACAACATCATTTTCAACAATTCCAATAAATTTCAATATATAAAAAAACATAATATTTATACAAACTACTGCACAGCTTCTTTTATCACAGGTCTACTTTTGAGCCTGCAGATGATTAACTTCCTCTATATGTCTGGAAGTGGGCCAAAAGCATTTTACACTAATTGTGGAGTAAGTGGGGAAAAACAGTCATTCAAAACTGGATGGCTTTTAATTCTAATACATATTCAAAATTAATTTTATCAGTATTTTTTTCTTTCATAAAGTTGTTTCACTTCAATAGTGAAAAAGCACAAAGGATTCATATTCCATCTGGTATGCGATTCTTCAAGCTCATGTATTCTAGATACAAAGAAGATATTTGAAAGAAGGAAAGAACATATTCCCAAATGAAAAAAATAGGCCACAGGATCCAGAACACCTGGCTATTATATTACATTCCATGCTGACATGATGACTGTAGCTTTAAGCATTTCACTTGGCTATCCTCACAGGAACACTTTGAGGACTGATTATTTTGGATACAACTAAGTACTAAGGCAGTGCTAAGAAACAAATGGAAGGTCTTCCTCTCACCCCACCCTCTAATGCAGGCATGGCATGAAGTAAGCTAAAATTAAATTGACTGATGATACTCATGCAGTTTTTTGTGTACCACAGTCTCCTTAAGGGGTCCATCTCCAGCATCGGCTATTTTGGGTATCTGCCCATCAGATGTCTTGGAGCGACGCTTTTTTTTACTGGGAAAAGAAAAACATATACTGCCATACACTGAGAAAGAATGATCTTCACCATCCACACAACAAAATGTTGTGTTTTGGAGAACATTTGGTACAAATGGGCACGTAAAGGGAATGGAATCTTCATCCCTCAACAGCAGCCCTCACGACTGACACTGGGATAGCCATGGTGTATTGAGCAGAAACTTGGAAACAGAGACAAAATTACTGTTGAGGGTATTTTAGCAGGAATGGAGACAGCTTTGTTGGGGAGGGGTGGGGTTGAAAAATCAAATACTCTCACAACATACTGTCATACAAGCACTATTACTGTCTTGCTATTTAATTCAAATAAGAACTATTTCAGAATTAAACCAAATTCGATTAAACAAATTATAAACATACAAAAATTTGAATTAAAATATTTTTTAAATAATTCTCTCTGTTACATATAATTTACTGGCTTCTACCTACTTTTCAATTTTAACTTTAGACACCACAGAGACATTTTAAAATCCTTTCAATATAAAAACAGCAGTAAGTACTTAAATCATTGTACTGCTTACAGATTTATCCTACCATTTGTTTTCTACAACCTTCAACCTCACTCCTTTGGTTTCTGATCTTGGAAGTTAAAGATCAGTTTAATAAGCAGCTAGGGAAACCTGACAAATAGAACGTTTTTCCCATTTAATCTATAAATCTAAAGATTAAATTAAATGCTGGCAATTTTTTTTTTTTTTCAACAGACCTTCTTTCTGTATTTTGCCTTTGCAGTGCTGAAACACGACCAAGCGACTCGTTTTGTGAATGTTCCTCTCCATAAGCATCCACGGCAGTACTGTGCAAAGGGTGATCTATAAAGAACAGAGAACAAACTGCATGAAAACTGCTCCCCTCTCTTAAGGCAAGGAGCACTGCTTGCCATTAAGCATTTAGTTAGAGTATTAATGGTTTCCTAGCTATTAAAAAGGAAGTTCTTGTTAAAAGTATTATTTGAGGATTAGGAAAAAATTTGTAGTGACAAGTTTTATGTACCCATCCACCTGCTATTTGTTTACAAACTCAAAACAAAGGTGCAGGAAGGCTGGGCAGGTACATATGGCATATAGCAGGCAAAATATTTTGTACAGTGCCTTTAAAGTCTCTCTTTGCTATGGCATACATAAACCTTCTACATATTTAAACAACTACTTTCTAATTTTTGTTAATGTAGATTTTAAGCTGCTTTATTGGATGCTATAAGGAGACAGTTACAGCTGCTACAGAATATTTGTAAATGTAGAATTCTTAAAGGTAGCTACCAAAATAGTTTAGAACTTTGGGAACTCTAGGTTTTAGCATGCCTTCTGCAGTATAGATTTTTTTTTTTAAGCACATTGCCACAAAAATTTTGTCTTAGTTTAAATTAGTGTCAGTGGGCATCCTTCTTATAGTCTAAATACATAGCACAGAAGTGAGGAAAAGAAGAGCTTTTCTTCTTGCTACCTTGCCCTTATAACAACCCTCTTGCTAAATTTTTTATAGCTCATTTTCAATGCTCTTTCCGGTAGTCACATGTATATTTCTATGATTTGCTTAGAGTAATAACAAGTACAGTTGAGAAATAGCCCTTAGCATTCTCTCTACAACTTCTAATTACACAGTTTTTCAATTACTTATATATATATAACAATAACAGAGGACTTCACTCAGGAGCACCTGTTCATCTAAATTGATTCTCTGTCTGTATACTGAAGCCTCATTACAGAAGTCCAATACAAGGCATGGAAACGGTTTTAATCCTTCACCAAAAATTGTATGGTTTTATGTTGTCATTTTTAAATAACATTTGAAACTGGCACAACAACATCCCCGTGAATGTCCAAATTTGCTGCCATGAATACTCTTACAACAGCAAAAATTTCACTTCATAATTTGTGTAGCTTAAGAGAGAATAAAGTAAGATATTGAACTTTGGGTTTTAAATGTAAATTCTTACATAACTGCAAAATTATAATGTGTGAAATTCTACCGTTCAGACTATAAAACTTGAATATCCAGTATTTTTCTGTTAACTTTAACTTGCACATATTACAGCATTATTCTTGTTACTTCCTAAATTATAGAAAATAACACAAAAAACTCTTTGTCTCTCCTGTCCATTACTTTCCCTGGCAAAGAACCAATAAACTCTTCCTAGGTAAGCACCCAAGTATTTTGCCCTTGTGGTTTGTTTGTGAAAATCATACATTAAATGACATTCAAGTTAATACTAACCAAAGGATTCATCAAGTTCCTCCAGGTGTTTTGTTTCCGCTACCTTCAATATCCTTGAGACATCTGGTTCCTCAAGCACAAGTGATTTCCAGCGAAGACTGGAATTGGCTTTGTGTTCCTGGATGGGTATGAAATTAACAGCCAGTTTATCCAGGTTTTGAGTGTACAACAGATTAAATACGACAAAGAATTTCAAGAACATTTGACTAGAAATACATTTGAGTGGGACCACATTAACTACTGAGCCACGGCATAAAGTATTGGAAGGATGTTTTTTCCTCAGGATATGGGCTTTTTTCCCCCAAGGGAAGTGATGGTGTAAAACATGTACATTGTGCTATTTGATACTGTACTCTAGTGTGAGCTTTGTCTCAGCAAAACCTACCTCTAATTTATGGCTTGGATGAGTCTTCTTTATTTTCTTCTTCGAGGACATTTCGCTATTCAGTATATGCTGAGGAGAAAGTCAGTGAAAAATCGCCCCCGACACAGATCAGCTTTCTCTGCGTCAGCACCTGGGAGAGAACGGGATATCTTTGTTACTTCGACTCACTACGCTCGGCTCACTCCGAAGGCAGCAAACCTCACTTCACTAAGCCTAGAGCGACGTATAAGTTACCTATATACAGCATGCACCAGTCAGCAACGAGCCGGGCCCGTGGAAGGGCTAAGCCGGGGCCGCACCTCGGCTCCGCCGCCGCAGCTCCCCTCACGCAGGAGGCCCCGCCGCGCCGAGCGCCCAAGGGCGGGCAGGGCAGACCCGGCCCCGCTGCCCGCGAACAGCGGCGCCCCCCGACCGGCCCCTCAGGGGCTCTCCCGCCGCCCTTCGAACCGAGCGCGCCGCCCCCGGCAGGGAAGGAAGGGAGGGAGGGAGGAAGGAAAGAAAGGCGCGGGGAGGAGCCGCCGTGCCGGAACAGGAACCGGGACAGCGCCGCCGCAGCCCCGCTCCCACCCCGGCCGGGCCCAGGAAGGCGCGGGGGGAGCGGGCAGTTCATTCCGTGATCAAAGAACTCACACAGCCATCACTCTGCGGAGTGTTTTTCTATTAATTAGGCTAACTAAGAAACAACAACAAGAAAAAAAACCCAAGCAGCCGCAAAGCTCCACGTTTTCTTCTCCCCGCCCCTCTTCCCTGAACTGATCCTGCGCATCCGGAAAAACAAGTGGACGAGATTACTTCTGTTAAAGATAACCTGAAATCTAAGATCAAAAACTTGTAGCGCTTACAATAAGATATTCATCTAAACCACACAAAAATAGTACTTGCTATAATAGCATGCAAAAAAAAAAAAAAATAGGCTTTACCTTGAACACTTAATTCCATCTCTGGCATTTAAATTACCAATTAAATTGCTAACAGGAGATTTAGCAATTCATCAAAAGTCTCAATAGTTGAGAGAGGCCCTTTTGATGTCACATCTCTTCATCCACAGGTCAGTGTTCTCCCAAAGATCATCTGCTGCTCACACTAGTATGCCCAGCTACCCCTTGTTATCCAACCCAATAAGCTAAAACGAAATGAAATTATCACTTCAGGATTAACAATTGGCAAGGTCTCTTTAGACTTCCAAGTCGCTGGCTACAGCATCCAGCCTCATTCACCAGTCCCTGAAGCAAAGCTAATACAGTACAGCTTTGGTTCAGTAGTGATATGTGGCTCTTCCAGGAAGGTTTCTTTGATTGAATGTGTTATGAACATAAACTTTAGATGCAGCTGTCATCCATCTCTCAGCTATCGCCATTAGGAGAGGTGTGGTGACACTTCACTCTGTTTTTCCAAGCAGCATACACACATACTTGAATATGTTATTGAATAAGTGACAAAAATTTGGTTTAGATTTCCTTCAGTATGGAAGAAATGTATAAAGGAACATACATGATCACTTAGAGGACAAAGTCTACCATGGCTAAGAACAGAAGTGTGCTGAGTATCTCACAATGACATGTGTATTCACAGGGAGCTCTAAGCAGTGTTCTGGTGCATCATGATGCTTTATCTACCCTGGTGTGGTAACTCTGCCCATAAAATCTTTCATGCCCTGACTGAAGCCAGATGCACAGTGAAAGGGCAGGAAGAAGGAAAACCACTACCACCCATGAGCTACATAAGACTTTAAGAAAACTCTAGCTTTCATTCAAGTCATTTATGATGATGGTAAGAACACAGAAGCCATATTGAAAACAGACAAAAAAATTGAAGATTTGTTTGTTTAGGAATATACTGAAAGAACAAGTTACATCCGACAGCATCCCTTTCTTACAAATATTGGCCAAAAACTTTAGTGTAAGAAGTTACTTTCCAACAGTGTAAACAGCCAGCCTTTATACTGTATTTAGCATGTTTAGAGCAGTGGAGTTTTACAGCACGTCAGTTACCAAATGACACGTGGGCTTGTTAGTCAGCAGCACTTTTCTTTGATAAACAAACACGTCAAGGAGTTGAAATGCAGAAATTTTTATTTTGGTTTCCTTCATTGGTTTTGAAAATTGTTTTGGTTTTATAAAACATAGAAATAGCCAACACTAAGCAAACATTTGAATTCCAATGTAACAAACTACTGCTCTAACAGTTGACTTGGATTTGTGTACCTTAATTGCACACACGTATGAAATTATGCTACAGAGTAGTGCATTACAATCACACACAAATCTTAGTGCAAACCTTGTTGTGCTTGTATTTTACATATATCCATGTTTTCAAAAAACAGCAATGAATGCTAATGCAAAACCAATTCTGTTAAGGATAGCAAAAGACTTATGCTGTAATAAGGCTTATCTCTGCTGATTTCTCAAACAAAAGGTAACTACTTATTTTGCAATTTATCTGGGAATTAGGTTTTTATCCCTGAACAAATACCTGTCCTGGGCCAACACACAGTTCTGTTGGCACACAGAAATACTTCCAATTGCTGCAAAGCATCAGTCAAAAAACATTCTACCTGACGTATTTTGCTAGTCAGTGAAGAATACTCAGTGGCTCATACATAAAGCATGGAAAACAGAGGTTATGTCAGAAGCTGTTCAACTTAGAGGACCTGGCACATTTTTTAAAAATGCATTTTAAATACAAGGTCATTACAGGGAAACAAGTGGCTAGTACAGGTGCAGTGTTTACCCTGACTGTTAGCATAGCCCAGCCTCTGAATGGTTTGGATTTTAAGTCTCTAGTGTTCTTGCCAGAGTTAGGATCAGCTCATTTGCAGGGCTGGCACCACTCCAGAATCGTGATAATGTAGTAGAGGCTACACTTGCTGATTTAACTGCATCCACACTTTCAGTACAGAACCACATCTGTAGACTTACTCTGAAGAACTTCTATTCATCACTCTCCTTTGTGTGGAGTGCTGACTTCTACCTTATGAAAGTACATCTCGGAACTGTCTGGGAGGGAGATACAACTCAGATGCCTTGCCCCAGTTAATATTAGGACTAATGAAAGATGTGATACCAGCTATACAACTGTAAGGGCTTGGGGTTTTTTGATGGTTGGGTGGTGGGGTTTTGTTTCAACAGACTTAAGTCATTTTTCTGAAGATGCAAGATACTTAGAGGCATTTTCATAGCTGCCAAATCCTTTGTGGAATTGACAACTGCAAAACACACTGCAGACAGCAAACATGCTGGCAATAAAACCTCAGCTCCTTGGTGAAGGCAAGTCCCATTTTTGGCCAAGGAAATCTTAAATAACATATATAGTTACCATTTATAGTTAAGGCTCTTTTTGGAAATTGTAGGTCACCATAAAAACAGTATGCAACACAACTTGACAGTAAGGCAGTGTTCCATTTCTTCAGTGTTCCTATGGCAAGTACCCATTTTTGTACAAGTTAATGATTGCACAGTTTCCTTCCCTATGTTTGCTGTAGTCAAAATACAGATATGAAGACCAACAGTAGACATCAGATGTGTGCCACTTCCCTCATTCCATTTGCAGTTACATTTTGGCATTAGCATAGAGTTCATTTATCTGTGACTGGAAGTATTTTCGCAGTTCTGGTCTCTTTGCCTTCAGTGTTGGTGTCAACAAGCCATTTTCAATAGAAAACATTTCAGTGTGTAGGACAATGTCTTTCACCTGGAAAATAAAAAGTTACTAGCCAACCGGCATTTCTTGAAATAGACAAGGCTTTTAAAAACTTGCCTAGATATCACAAAGCCCATCACTTTAAAAGTTTTCTAGATGCGAATTAAAAGCAATTTCTGGAGAATCAGGTTATATTGGTATTGAGAAGTTTAAAGAATTAGGTGTTTGGTTCTCACAAGTGCCTTACCTGTTCAAATGACTTCAAACCAGATTCTTTCCCAACTCTCACCATGTCTTCCAGAATGTATTTTTTTACGTCCTGTGGATACAGGAATACGTGGTATAGCTTCATGCTTGTATAAGCATCAACTTTAAAGAGTTTATGCGGAACAGCTGTTTAGTTAGATATGTCTCACCTTGTTTTTGCATAGCTCTTGATAGGAGCCTTCAATTCCCTTTTTCTTGGCCCAGTTGTGCAGAGTATCAGGATCAGGTACCACAATAGCTACTAAGAAGGCCTAAAAAGGAAGTTTTTTCAAGGTTTTTTCTTTATGGCAACACTTCAGTTCCTACACATTTCTTACTAGTCAGTTTTTGGAGAGAGTTTCTGATCCTGTTTAGGTAGCAGCTCTCTGCTGCCTGGACTGCAGTTCAGAAGCTTGCACTTGAGAGAATTAGTCTTAAGACCCACAGAATTTTTGTATTTTTTGTTGTCTCAGCTTCCCCCCCCCATACTGTTAGCAGTTTATATACAGTCATTCATACCCAATTAAACTAATTCAGCTCCCCTACCTGATCTGAAACTAAATACAGAAGCATGCTGTATAACTGCTGGAGTCCATTTAGAATCAAAATGTGTAATGATAAAAATTTAAGATAAAAATTTAAGATTTCAGTCCCAAAGCTTGGGGTGGGGGGGAGAAAGAAAAACTTCTCTGCAACCTCCTTTTGCAGTAGTTTTTTAAATTACCTGAAAAATGCTTACCTGCAAGCTCTCTCCATGAACAAACACCTGTGCAAGTGCTTCACATCTCAGATACACATTCTCTATTTTCTCTGGTGCTATGTACTCTCCTTGGGCTAGTTTAAATATGTGTTTTTTCCGGTCAATGATTTTCAACGTACCATTCTGTTGACAGAAATAACTTTCACTCAGAAGAGGCACTTCATGTGAAAAACCAATCTACACAGCTTAAGCATGCTTAGTAAAACTGTGCCAGAGCCAGAATACTGTCAAACTAATGGTAGAAGGGAACAGGTTACACATCCATCTAACCTAAACTAGGGAAAGCCTCAGGACTGATACTGCCAATACTTTTTTAGCCCCAGGCATACAGATTTAGCTACAACAGTAACTATCCTTCTCCTCAAATTACTTGTCTTTTACCTAATTCCCTCTGTTCAATACCATACATTTTCTATTTTATTTGTTAAATTACTGCTAATAGCTATAGAAGTACCATTTCAGCTATGTAAGTGAACTTACTGGTAGCCATTTCCCAATATCTCCTGTATGAAGCCAGCCATCTTTGTCCAGAGCTTCTGCCGTTTTTTCTGGATCTTTCAAATAGCCACGGAACACAATTGGCCCTTTTACACACACCTGAAAATACCATTTTGTTAATGTATAAAGGAAAGTTAACAAACACTATTTGCAACAAATGCTTTCTCTGATGGTTCTCAGAAAACCCCGCTAGAAAGACAAGATGAAGTTCATGTGTTTGTGCAGATCTCTACTCATGGGTTTTGGAGGCCTAACGTTTTCCATTACTGTTAAATATACTAAGAAGTCATAGGAAGCATCTGTTCTCTTCCAGTCTAGAAGCAGTGTTCCTACCTGCTATTTGATTAATTTCAATTTATCAGAAGAAAAGTGTTTTTAGTTATGTGAAGAAATTCTGCTGGATCCAGAAATACAGCCTGGCAACATGTTCATTTCAGGGTTTTGTGCATTTTTTGCTAAAACTAGTAGGAAAAATAAAAGCTGTGTATGAAGCAAATGACACATTTGTTGTCCAAAATAAACCAGTTAACACCTAAGGACTTAGAGCACTCAAGACTTTTCTATAAAGAAACCCAGCAATTTCATTAAATTGAAGTTTGTATGTGTGTACCAAGTAGAAAACCAAGAACAACTTCTCTGAATATAACTGGATGCATGGGAATTGTTAGGATCAAAAAAAGTGCTTACAGGATATGAGAAAAGGACCAACATGATTAAAGGCTTATAGGTGAAGAGGTTGCCACAATCAGGTCAGACCTTACAAGCTAAATTAAAACAATAGAATGTCTGTCAGTAAGAGAACATAAAAGTAAAACAACTCTTCAGGAACATGGAATAGAGCCTGAAGCATCCAGCAACACTCCCAGATTTTCTTTGCAGTATAACACCCAAGGTTGTAAGTTTTCTTTGGTGGGGAGAGGGGGGACAGAGTATACAACTCTTATTATTTAAGGTTCGGCGGGACTATAGAAAATCTTCCCTAAAAATGAGAGCACAGAGATAGGCAAGATAAACAAGACTGAAGGAAAACTTAAAGTGCCCACTGCACACAACTGTTGAGGAATCAGGAGTCCAAAAACCTCAAAAGCTCTATAAAATAGTCCTCAGAAGCATCAAAGAATTCAAACCATCACACTAGCACGGGAGTGACTTGGCACACATGATGACAGCAGATAGTAAGAAGGGTCTGGTCTGGCCAATAGTACCAGAACTCTAGAATTAAATCTAGAAGATATGGGATAGAAAATGCAGTCTAAGTTAAGCACAAATGGAGAATAAATATCAATAAAGGCCAGTAAAATACTAGGACAACTATTATTCTAGGGGATTAGTACAATTGTAAAATGGGCAAGGAACTAGCTAAAAAGCCTTCAGACACTAATACAGATTCTTAGACTAGAAGAAATTTCTAATGTAGCTAAGCAACCAATTCTTGAAAAACTCATCTTAAGTATTTCAGTGCTTATCAGAGCATGCTGGTGAACTGCAATACAATGAACATGAGATGTCAACAGGAGGGAGATAAGAGTGTTAGTGAGGGTTCTGATGGCCTTGCAGAGACAGTATCGAACTTGGAACCAAATCAGTGTCCCAGTCAAGTCCAAAAACTGATCAATCAAATGTTTAATTTTTCACAGCTCCTACCACCACAGGAAGGCAGTAGGTGACACCTTTTCCCAGTAGAGACAGCAAACCATTTATCTGTATCCTGCTAACCAGCACTAAGACTTCATTTTCATATGATCATATATATCTATTCACAAATTTATCCTTCTTGAACATGGATAACTGACAAAAGTGAAAGCAAGGCTGACAGAGCAGAGAATATTGAAAGCTTACTCTTAGAAAGGAAGACTAGGAGTATTTAATCTTCCTTATTGTTTGCTTTTCAGCTGGAAGACTTATTTATGGCAAGTGGATAACGAGAGCCAATTCCATAGCCATGGGCTTCAAGTTCTGTGAAACAAGTTGTAACACTTCTTTATAATCAGGATAGTTCACACTGAGGAAGTTTGTCTTTCAGGCCTAAGACAGTACCTAATATATTAAGGGGCTACCATTTTCATTCTGGTCCAAAGTAACTCCTAATGCAGCAAACTTTTACAGCAAGTGCAAGCAAAATATTTTTAAGAACTTAAAAAAAACCCCTAACTATTTCTTATTATAATAATTTATACTCAATTCCTCTAGCAGACTGGGCTTTAAAAGGATACCTAAAGTGAAGTAAAAATTGCTGATGAAGACTAAAGGAGGTGATATGCAAGACAGTAGAGAATTTTGACATTGGTCTCCACTTGCAAACAGTTTCTCACCACCAAGCCAAACAAAATCCTGGAGTATTTCTGTCTCTAATCTCATACAAACTACAACCAAAACAAAGATTGTAAGTCATTTATAGCCACAAAGCAGTCAATTTCTTAAGCTAGTTTTTAACTTATTCACTTCTCACTCCCCAGCTACCCTCACAGCCTCTCAAAAGCATATGAAAGACATCACAGGTAATTTGCTTTCACAGCTTGGGGAAAGTAAATTACTACACAGACATCTGTTCAAGGTATATACACAAAGTTCAATCTGTATTTATTTTACTTGGAAAAAATATTTTAAAAGACAGCCTATGGCATTACATACAAAGCTGAGTCCTCAAAGTGCAATTTGTAAGACATGTTCAATTTGTGCAGGCTGCATAAAAAAAAGGCAGAAAAATGTGCAGGCTGTCATCAGAAATCAGCAGCAGCCTTCATGGCATTTTTTCTCCATTTCTCTTAGAAGTGTTGCAGCCACTTTAAATTACCTCATCTCACACATCACATGCTAGATAACCAGCTACATGCATCAGCTGCTCTCCAGCACTTGGCAGTAGTGTGGCAGGGAAGTTCTCTGCTAGCATTCTGCTGAAGGATAAATGCAGTACGAGATGGCTACTTCTACCTTCTCAGCTATCCTACAAAGCTGGAAGATGGTATGGTGGCCACACAACCATACATACTGTTGGATAACATAACTTTGTAAGCTGCTTTTTCTTCCCTCCAATATACTATTTCCTGGTTTGCTTCTGTGAATCATTAACAGGTCTTGCACGCAGGCATCTTACATCTTAGGTAACAGGTCACGTTTAGCACTTTTACTAAACTCAGTTGTTATTTCAGTAACAAAAAAACGTTTTCCAAGATTTCACAAGAGGCTCATGTTGACCTTCTGAAATGACTTACCTCACCCTCTCCTTTGGAAGCCAAGTAATTCATTTCTTGTACATCAACAAGCTTGATGATATTGCATGGCATTGGTGCTCCAACATGACCTATTAAATAGAGTAACACCTCCACAGTCTGAACTGCTTTTTAGCCAGATTCTTAAAAAAAATAAACTGGTTTCACACTAAAGAAAGATGGAAAACTGACTTCTGGTAGCTTAAGATTGCTGACACTGAAACATTAAATATCCAGATATCCCCAGAATGTTACAAGCTGAACCATGTACTTGGGCCTGCTTTTTCTTATAATCAGGATTCTCACTCTACAGACATATTTAAGCAGGAGAAGTCCCATTATAGTGTCAATTATCAATATTATTTCAGTTAGGGAGGTAGAGATGTAACAGCTGACAGAAGTGCACTCTTCATTCCAACACCAAAAAATACCATTTAGATTTCCAGCATATTAATTTTCCAGAACATTCATAGCTATTTAGAGGTAGAAACTTCAAAGGATCCCTTCAAAACTTTATTTCATTTGGAGAAAACCAATGTTATCCTTCATGACAGGTGTTACTGAAGGTTAAATAATAATATCAGGGACCTCTGAAAAATTTCAGCACCTGGAAATTTAAAGGCAGACTATTAAGCATCATACCTGCTGTCCAGTCTCCAGGCAGTGACAGGGAGCATCCAGCTGTGCATTCAGTCTGTCCATAACCTTCATAGAACTAGAATGTGGAATCAAAATATTATCTAAACCATTAAACATGCAGTTTCTTCTTTAAAATGAAATTAATATTTGTTTCTTTTTTCTAGTTAAGTTTGAGTGTAACAAAATTCCCAGCATCTTCTAAAAAGAATACTACTATATTAGCTTTATCACAATACAGAATTTTAAGTGCTTATATTCCACCTCCAGTTCCAATATTTACTCAAAGTTTCTCTCAATTTCACATAGCTTATGACACCTGTTTAGATTAAAACAGAAAGCACCAAAAAAGGCAAGAAAAAGAAATAAAGAACCAACCATAGCACTAACAGTGACTTCATTCACATCATTTAATGACAGGTTTGTCTGAGACAGCCAGGAATGGAATCCCTACACCCCACCACAGCACTGTGATTATTATATACAAGACGGGCTTTTCTATGCAAAATGCAGTTTTGCATCATTGAAAAACTTGAAGTTACAGAAGCCTAATATTTTACAGTATTTTTGTTTTCTATCCCTTAAATTTATTTCAACACATTTGCTCCATTCTGTGCCATTGTTACTCAGGTTTCACCTCCAGAACATATACTCTGACGAGGCTTTGAAGATAAATGCAACGTGTGCAAACTGATTGACCCCAACCTGTTCTTCAAAGAAACAACAATATCATCACAGGGATTATTAGATTCTCTAAAGTAGCTGCAAACACTTCTGTAAGCAAGGCAAACCCCAGAAACTTAATCCAGATATGTAATTTATTCCTTACAACAGACAACCAACCAAAAAAAAAAAAATCTCCCCTTTAAGACAGGTCAGCTGCTTACTTCATTTAAAAGACTTTGGGATGAATGCACAAATTTCAGGGGACTGAGAGATACTCAGAAAAAGAGTATGAACTTCTGTAGTCTCCAAGAATACCAGAGAGTTATCCATATAATCAGACTACTAGGAATGCTCTAACGTCAAAGCTGGAACCAGGTATTAAAAACCTTTGTTTTAGGATTAAGGCCAGGCAACTCACCTGACAACCAAGAGCTGTTCTCAGGAAGGTCAGTACGCTTGCAGATACAGGTGCTGCTCCTGTAACCATCAGTCTTACTTTTCCTCCCAAACTTGCCTACAACAGACACAAGATACTGTGGACACCAAAAGCATTTTAGAGATCTTTCCAGAGTCACCTTCTATTCCACCCTCAGCCACTGTTCACCTACAGTGCCACCCACAATTGTTAGAGAACACAGTTTAGTCTACTATTGCAAGCTGTCTTTCTTGCAGTGTTTTTAGTCTCATTAATGGCTGGAAGACATGGTATCTCAAACAAACAGTGTCTATACAGACTATGCTGTGGTGTCACTGCGATGCAGACTCTGCCAAAAGTTTGAAGAGCTTAAGCCATGGCCTTATAGCAATGGCTTTATTTTTAACTGCCTTCTATCAGCTTCTCATACATCCTGAATGCTATAAAAAGCAGCCAGGGGCATGTTGTACAACCAAGGTTAAGGCCATAGCAAGTGAGTGTCAGATATAACAGCAGGCATAACTTACTAGTAACCAACAGGGAGGAGACAGTAGGGGCTACAGGTGGCACTGTGTCATATTTAGCATTCCTCCTTCAGAAGGACAGTGTTTGCTTTCAAAGTGGCAAGAAAGAAGCACCAGACTGTTTTAGAGTAACTTCCTTAATACAGTTAGCTGATACTATGAGAACTAAGGGAATTGCAAAAATGAGGTTGAAAATAAGACAGCTCTGATTTTTATTCTGAGTAGCCACATAGTCTTTAATCAGTGATGAAAGCTATACCAGATTATAAACATTCATATGAAATTCAGTAACTGCGAACTTCAACTCAGAGGCTTTCAAGCATACCTGTATTTTGCGGAAGATGACTTTATCCCAGAAACTGTTATTTCTAACTATACCACTTCTGAGTTCTGCTTCTTTCCTCTTGGAAGCAAAATCCAGCAGCCACCTCTTTAATGAAGTATCTGCCTGTCCAAAAATCTATTAAGAAAGATGAACTACGGTTAGAAGCCTGGCAGACTACCTACCATTCTTTTTTTCTTACAGATGCATGCATAGAGACTTTTAACAGTGAAAACCAAGTAAATTAAAACAACCTTTATTGGTAGGCACCTTAATTCTCGTAAGAAATACTTGTGCATTTTTATTTTGATCTCCACCTCAGTTCAAAAGTTGAAATTAGCATTTAACTAATTCTTGATACCCAAACTGTGTGATGCTGTTTCAATGTATAACTTCTTCATTAAAATGTATGAATGAAAATGGATGGCTTACTTTTCTATTCTAGCATCAAAATTCAAATTGAGCACAATCAATCAATGCTGAGGCACTTTCTGAAAAGCACACTGTCATAACACGTAAAGTAACACATGGTCTTCTGAGGAGATGCAGACAACTTCAGAAACACCAAATGGAGATCTGCCTTGCATTTACAAACTTGCACTTTAGATCAGCTGTCAAAGGCGCCTTCTAGTTGTTCTCAGGAAGCCACAGAGCAGACTCAACAGCAAGTCACACATTAGTATATTCACTTGGAAAAAAGGAAGACCCAGCCACTCTTCAGCATTATGACCCCCCACCACTCAAGTTCCCCAGCTTGTTCACTTCATGCCAGGTTACTGTGAGGCTGGGTGAAGGTGAAAGTGTTGTAGCAGTGTGAAAGCCTCAGGGCACCAGACTTAAGAAGCAAGAGGACATCATGAGAAGGAAGTCCTAAGCTTTGACACTGCTCAAATTCCAGTATGGAATGTGTGTGCAGTATGAGGCACTGCATTTTTAGCACTAAGGGCTTGGTCTCAGGATTTCCTCCCCTCCAATGAATCTTTGTTCCCGAGGCCAAACAGAACCTTGTGTTACTTGCTGTTCCTCTAGTCTCATGATCAGAGAAATGTCCTGGCTAAGACAGCATAGACAGCTCTGCCATTTCTTTAGCAGTCACAGGACTTATATCCTTTAAATTTTCTGGCTGTATCCTACAAAGAGTCAGTTGTCCATATGCAAAAGGACAACTTAAAATCTGAAGTTCAAGAAAGAATCTGTTTCCAAATTCCCATCTCAGATGACCCTGAGTAGGCAAGCAGCACACACAGGAGAGTGGAGCTACTCACACCTTCTCCCTCCAGCACTCCCAACTGTTCCCAGTTCTTCCAGCTAGAACACACTGGCTGCTGTGTAGGAAACTTGTATGTGTCCATGCAAACACAGGCAAATACCTGACCTTGCTTTGCAAATTCCACTCCATGAGTCAGATGCTAAAAGTGTGGCATGCAGATGCCAAGCCTCACTTTCATGTTGTTGACAGGACTCAAATAACTTGCTCAGAGCAAGTAAGTCATTTATCAAGACAGAGAGAACCAAGTTCCCTAATCAGACTTCTGAACACTAATATTTGCTGCCTGAAAGTGTTGTAATACAACCAGTACTACTCCCTGCACTTTCAGCTCTCTTTTAGGAAGAGAAACACAAATTTCTTAGCATGCCCCATTTAATATTCCAGAGTACAGACAGTTACTCCTACTCCGGCAGCACAAACTTTATGAAGTCTCTTAAAAACCCTGCACAGGTCTAGACACATGACTGTAGACTTACCTTGTCAAACATTCTGTTCAACAGTCTTGGTACTACAGGAAATATAGTTGGCTGCAGTGTTTTTAGGTCATCCATAAGTAGTCTGATATCCCCTTGGAAGAATCCTATCCGAGCTCCATGGCACAGAACCACACACTATTAGAAAAAAAGTAAACACTCTGAAAACACAGGAAATACAATGTGATCTAGCTGTGTATGTATGACATATCCTATGCAGTGTGGACTGTGCAGAATCCACCTAAATCCTCTCAGCTTCAGGACTAGTTCTGCAGCATTCTCAGACTGTAAGATGGGACTAGAAAGACCAAGTAGCAAGACATGCCTAGTGTATACAAGCCAAAGACTTTCAAGCTTAGCACAAAATCCCCTATGCAAAAAAGGCAGCTAGCCAAATAAGGCAATGTCAGTGACTCAAGAGATAGCAAAAGATTGAAAAGCAGAACTTCTCAATTTTAAATATTTAATAAGCTTATTTAAAAATACTAGACTTCTGTATGTTCCCTGATATATACTAAGAAATTCTGCATTTAAACTCAGCACAAGCTATTTACTAGTCCAGTGGGGATTTTGGCCTTATGCTACTTCATTCCCACTCTCTTGAACTCCGATTTTCCTTCTCATGTCACAGGACTGATGTGAGCAGAGGATTTGTTAGGTGATCAAGACGCTCTTTAAAAGATTCTAGCAGAACCACCTCTTATTTCTGCATCACTTCAGACCCACAAAAAGGAAAGTAGACTTAATCCTGTTGTGTTCTATATTCTCTGTTAAGAGCCTAGAAGCTTCACCACCACCACCCACTTCCTTTCTCCTTTTTTTAGTTTCCTTGGGTTTATTCCTACTTGTTTTTATCTCTCCGACTTCCTCCATAACACCTACTCCTTCATTCCCTGCCATCCATTCTCTCATTTTCTGCATGAGACATCCTAAAGTGTCACTCCTCCCCTTCACCTGTGTTTTGCCACCATGTGCTAAAAGCAGCAAATGCATCGGTCCAGACGGACTAAGCAGCAACTGGCTTTACTAGGTGCAAATATATTTGTCAAATTCACTGACCCTCTAACTTCCTTATGAAGCCAAAAACCAGCAAACATCAACTTTACAACAGGACTCTAAACATTGCTTCTCACAGAGCCTGTGTTCATATCTACCCCAATGAAGTAACAAATCCTTCCTGCCTTCTATCAAAAGTGTTCTTGGTTCACATTCTCATGTAAGTATACAAGTAACCCTCTACTTTGTACAGGCCTCAAACAGCAGAGGAATTCTGCAATGCAAACACCTTTTCCTTTTATCCTTTAGAATTAAAGTCCCCATACTGTTTCTACTGCATAATCAAGAGCAGATCTGTTACCTACAGAGCTTGCACCTTCTGGTGCAAGACAGGGGAGTAAAACAGACACTGAAGTATGACTGCTAACAATGTTACCAGGAGAAAAAGTGCTGAAAGCCTAGGAGTGCCTGTACACCTCAGTTATGCTCTCTTCCCAATCTTCATAACATATTGACACACACATATATACGTTTTTGTATGTATACATACACACTCTTGGCAGAAAGTTTAGGATTCCTAACAGAAATCACAGGACAATTTCTGGCTCCATGTGCCTTTTCACATTTGCACAGATGTTAATTCCCTATGTAAACCCTGAACACATGTATTTGCAATCTCACCTGAGGAAGAGGTGTTAATTCAACTTCAGTAAGTGCAGCAATTTCATACCTGTACCTCTGCAGTATTTAAGTAGTTTGAGGGAACTGCATCCTCTCAGTAATGTATAGCACTCAACTATGGGCTCAGAGGTCCTCAAGACTGCCAGTATTAAGACAACCTGAGTCTCCTCATTCTCAAATTTTTCTGTACAGTAAAACAAGTGATCCAAGAGAACTTCAAAGTTTGTCACTGAAGTGGCATTAAAAGCCAATTCTGTTTCCTGGGAGAGAATTTCGAAGAAGCAAACCCCCTTCCACTTACAGAAATTTTTTGGAAGCGATGATAAGTTTAACCAACTTAAGATTAGTTTTGTGTCAGCAAACAGGATGCCAGATTATAAAACAAATTTTTGATGTTTGCAGACTAAAGAATGGCATGGATTTTTAACAGTGCACTGATTATACTGGAAGGAACTTCTAGGCAGTGTACATGTGCTAAGGGATTGTGTCATGTTGTAGTAAACCAGTTTCTTATTAACCCTAGCTCTAAGGTTAATATTTATATTTTAGCATGCAAACCAATGGTCTAGTGCTCACTGGATACAGTTTATGGGACACTGTTTTCCTGAACCTTATTTCAAGCTTTCATATACATATGCAAGAGTCAAGAAGCAAGACCTGGACCCAGAAGACA
This sequence comes from Myiotriccus ornatus, assembly GCA_036023395.1. NCBI lineage: Eukaryota > Metazoa > Chordata > Aves > Passeriformes > Tyrannidae > Myiotriccus > Myiotriccus ornatus. Next base: position 41,057,803 of record JAYRBT010000139.1, read on the forward strand.
TGAATTCTGTAAGACAAGCAAGCTTCTCAGTAACTGAGTACAACAAACAGATACTTACCTCAACAATCCTCTCAAACATATGAGCCAGGGGCAGGAATGATATCAGAACATCATCAGAGGAAGGCATAAAAGTTTTCTGAAAGTGTTAATAAAAGTTTAATTCTCATTGATTCTCTATTTTGCCTAAGAAACACAACAGTGAAATCTAGCATTTAAACTCCAGAGCAGAGCCCTCACTTTAGTTTTGTTTGTAACGGAGCTGCTTTGTCTTTCCTTCATCAAAAAGACTACAGCAATGACTACTAGCATAAGTCTGCACACACTGCAGAAATTATAGTCTTTTAGAGTTGATTACAGTGACCAGATTATTTTAATTTATTATTCATAGGACTATGAATAGAAATAATTTCTGATAGAAGCCACACAAAGTTCCATTACACACACTGGGAGGGAGGGGAAACAAAAGAGTTTAAAAGAGTATGCCTTAGGGGTTAAAAAAACCCACTTTCATCTTAGATCAGTAAGTTTTCTTGAACAATTGACACTAAGGTTGATATCAAGAGTCCTTTACTTGAGCTAATTGTGAGACCAGTTGCTTAATTTAAAGACAGTCCTATTTGCATAGTACTTGGCAAAAAAGGTACAACTGAATTTTTAATTCTGCATCGGCATGTGTTAGAACCATCTTCTTAACTAGCCTAAAGATGAACTTTAGTTGTCTACTGTAAGCTATAATTTAACACTGTATCAAGTAAAAATACAAAGTCATGCTCCTTGCTCCTTTATGCAAAGGCTTTAAATATTTTGAGGGTTTAAAATACATGATAGCTTCTCCCATCCTCAGGGGAAAGAGGGTAGGTTCTACACACACCCTCTAACAGAGCTTGCACTAATGAGAAACGTTATATGCCCATGGCAGAATATGACATACATCCAACATCAGGATCTCTATAACATTTTGCTTAGATCAGAACAAATTGTAAACCTGTCAGTTTCTTGACAGTGACAGAAGAAATCAGTAAACATTGACTTCTGACTTAGCAGGGACAGAGAGCTGCCAAGTTACATTTTCACTTGGCTCTTACTAAAAACTTAATCAAAAGTTAATGAGATTTCAATGTTTGTTTTACTCATGAGATTATTTCCCTTCATGCAAGTCTACAATATTAGTCTTTGCAGTTTACCTCTGTAGTTTTCACAAAAGCTGAAGCATTGCTGACTATGTTTTGATGAGTGATCATCGCTCCTTTAGGGTTTCCTAAGGAAGAAGGACATCAGGATTCAGTGAAAATTAGATCTTTAAAGTTAAGCAGTAGTAAAACTAATCTGATATCATTCTTTGATATTAATACATTTCTTATACATCAACTAAACTAAGGCTGAAAACTTAGTAATACTTTCAACAACAGGTAGCAACAGTTAAGTAGTAAGTCTGTGCTGAAGGCCTAAAATTTTTTAAGGAGAGTAAATCCTTAAGAAATTGTCGTGTTTCTTGGATAAGCTTCTCATTCAAAATTCAACTGTTCTGTGAAGATGCTGCTATCAAACCCAGACTAATTTCCGTTCTTATGGAAATTTAAAAGTGTAGCCTGTCATTGTACTCTTTCCTTTTGTTCTGTGCCTGTGTTGGGTTATTAACTCAAACATCAAGCAAGTGACATCTTAACAGTCTTTCTGTTTTGGTTTTACAGCAAGGCTGCTTAGAGGTATGGAACAATTTTGCTAATACAGTACAAGAAAGACTACGGAAAAATTGATATATTGTCTGAAGTCTGATGCAGAGCTCTTATTACTATGCAAATACAGGTTCAGTACTCAATTTATTTCCAAGACCAAAAATGTAACACCTCCACCCCCAACACTGCAACCCCATATTGATAAATGTGGGGCGGGGGGGAGGGAGAAAAAAAGATATCGACAGGAGCCTTACCATAACACTTCCCCAGCTACTACTTGCCAAAAAGATGCAGCAGCAGGGGAAAGTCTTGAAAAAAAGTAGGAAGGCTTCTGAATTAATTTTGCACATACAGGACAATAAATTCTGCATAATGTAATGAGGTGTACCTGTTGTTCCGCTGGTGAAACAGATGACTGCTAGATCTTCTGGTTTTGGAGGCTATGAGAGTTAAGAAAGTATTAGTATGGTTAAGATAGCAAGGAAAAATATTCTTCTGGACAAAACATCAAGATACTACTGTTACTTTTGAGGTATGGGAGATAGGGAGACTTGCTGTTTTGATCTAAAGAATGCTTCAGATTGTCACAAACTAATTTCATACTTACCATAGGTTTTTGCCTGTGTGCTCTTCCCAGCTCCTACAGAAAGGAGAGAAAAGGGAGAGAGTTTAGACATATATTTAGAGCAAGAAAGTTACATGTATATCAAACATTACCAAACACCATAATACTTCACTATTTAGACTGTAAAAAAGACTTTAAAAGGACTTGTTAAAAACATATGTGATAATTACTATGTTCTACAAATACAGAAGTGATAACTTATCTAAAACTCATGAGGTTTTTTTTCCAGCTAGTATACCAGAGGTCATGTTCAAGGGGATGCTCGAGGTTTAGCAGTGTTATGACAAGACAGACAAACAAACCTATACTTCATGCAGAAGATGTGCTACTGACAATTGTTGAATAGATGAAGCAAGATCCATCTCAGTAAGCACCTCACACTATCACTGCTTGTGAGGAGGAAGACACTTTCCCCATAGAAGGGATCACTGGTGGTTTGTACTCCTTTTAACAGGAGTAGAAGTACAGGACTCTTATGCAGAACCTCTTCCATCTGCCTCCTTATTTACTCATGCCTGACCATTAATGTCAGGGGTCTTTAGGCAGAAGCAGAAAGGACACCAAAACTATCCTTTTATTAAAGGATACAAGAATTAAAGAAGAAATATTTCCAAGTTGACAGTTCAGTTCAAATCAAGACATTACTGTCAAGCCTATTTCAGACAATACTGGCTTCAAGACTTATGCAAGTTAAAGTGGACCTTTTGTTAAGTATAGCTTTGAAAGCACTCTTTGAGGACAGACATCAACTTCACCATTGCCTTTACATTCCAAATACACAACAACAGTACTACGCATTCCTTTACCAGCCCTAGACTTCCTTTAGTATGATGTACCTCTCAGATCCCCCAAAGATGTTTAAGAGAAGAGGAATGTCTGGAAACAGTTAATATTCCCATACCTGCAGACTTGCCCTTTTGAAAGGGTTCATTATGCAAAGACTTGCCATTATGACAACAGAGCTGCCTGCTCAAAACATCATCTGCATTTCAAGTACCAGAGTAAGCTCAGTACTTCCCTACAACCTGCTCTGAGTAAGATCTGGTATTTAACTGAATATACAGCTAAGATTTCCAGACACTTCTTTTGATCTCCTAGAACAGAACTCCACCATCTTTCCCTATTCAAGAGCCATTTATTCATAGCTACTCAGCATTAAGTAGCCACAGGATACATACAGATACTGGGCATCAAAAACCAAGCTGATGGTGTCTGGGGGATACACAGAGGAAGTGGTCACAAAACCCAAACACAGCTGAGCAATAAGCTCAAGACAGAAATCCAGAAGGCAAGTGCTTCAAGCTAGAAATAGTAATTCTATTGCAATCTAAGCTCCTAAACAGTTCATGGTTACCTTTCTGGAGAAAGCAAGTCTCTATCCCTTAAAAAAAAAAGTGATAAAACTTATTCCTGTTCAGTGAAGCACTGTTAGAAATATTTAAGTTTGCCTCTAACTTATCTTCAGAGATTTAAACAAAAGGCTCTTGGAGAACCTGCTACTTAACAACACAAAGTTTTGGATTAATGCAGCTACAAAGTACTACTGAAAGTAGTAATTACAAACTTGTAATGAGAAAACATTCATCCCCAGTCTTGGTTTTCTGTGGCTAAAAGATCCAGTGGAAAGCATCTTCCTATGTCAAAAGCTGCAGTTCACCTCAAGGAAAGAAGCTGATTTTAGTGTAACAAAGTCGGGCCAATCTGTTTCCAAGCCTAACCAAAACCTTAGGCCAGCGAGGTCCATGTCACTTACTCTGCATGATGTTTTTAGCCCCGTTTCAGCCTGGCTGCCTTGCTGAGGCTACTTAGCTACAATATAATCAAACAACTCTTAGAAGCTGACGTTTTTGTATCTTTACCAGAAGGTGGCCCTATCAACATAGCTGTCTCAACTGCTATGAAAACAAGTTCAGTGAAATGAGGCATTTCACACGAGTTACTGACACCTGCACAAGAGGAACACACCTCTCTGGAGATATTCAAGGACTAGTGAGCCAGAACTCCAGCTGAAACGTGAGCCAGAACTCCAGCTGAAACCAGACTAAATTGAGTTTCATAATCTCACAGTAAAGATGTAATTTATGCAATTTGATCCTGGGAGAGCATTCTCCAAATAACGAGTGAAGTTATGAAATACACTTGCATAAGATTTATGCAGACAAAATAACTACAAGAAAAAGTAAGACTTGGACGTTAGAACATTAGGTGGTTTCTACTTCCAAAGCCTGGAAGTCTCATTCCCCTACATCATAACCTCATTGTGTTAAAAAGTTTACTGACATTTTCCTTCTCCCCCAGGAAATATCTTGAAAATTAAGTGTACAGGGAAAAATGCCACTTTTCGCAAGACCAAAACCTACACAAGCTCTTTCTGAAGTAACTATTTCTGAAGTATTAGTCATGGTATATAATTACCATGTTGTGCTTCACATGGGCAAGCCTTAACACTCAGATCTAATGTTGAGTCTGGACTATGTTAATAAGCTTTCATTCTGTCATCTTGGCATATTCACTTTCATACTTTAAACACTGTGAAATACTATTACCAAGTTGTTTTCTTTCTACTATTTTTTATATTTTCGTGTACATGTCAATCCAAGAGATAGTTTTTTGAAACTAATCCATTACAATGGGATGAAAGCAGTAAACGAGGTTAAGCACGCTTACCTCTATTTCTCTCATGCTGAAGATTTCCACGCCACACTTTTTGCCACGTTCCACAAGATCCGCACCAAAAGACTCCATGATAACAATGGTGTTGAGTATTGGAGTTTCTCCCTTTTCCACACTGGTTAGCAGAAGTTTGGCCTTGTCAGGTTTGTCACAGAAAACCAATGACAAGTCAGCTGACGGAAGAGAACTACATTATCAATGTGACAAGTTTAGACTAGATTCATACATACTTCATAATAGAAGTATATATACATCATAATAGAAGACTTTTTTGAAGAAAGCTATTGTTCTGCCCTCAGTCAGCTCTGTCATCATATACTGACTTGCTGAACTACTGAAAGTGTCCTACCTTTGTTCACGATGTATGTAATTGCTTCAGCTCCCAGCGTATCATAGAGTGGTACCACCACCATGGAGAATGCATAGCATCCCTGTTCAATGATGACCCACTAAACAAAAAGAGAAATGTAAGTCACTATGTTTTGTTTATTGTAACAGACTTCCATGAAAGATTGATATTTAAATTCTAACAAGGAAGCTAATAGGACAGAGCTTATTTGGGCAAGTTTTCTATAAAATAAGTGTCAATTTGTATCATTTATTTACTTTGAAGACCTACTCAGTTTTTATCTGTGAAAGGAGGAAAGAAAAAAAAAACCAAAACAAATAACAAGGAGCTATGGGAACCAATATTGCGTTTTCTCAATCCAAAACAAAACTTACTTCCAGAAGAGATGACTTTTTTAGTAACTCAAAGAGAAAGTAATATTTTTATTTACAAATCCAGGACTGTCTTTCAGTGAATATTGGAGCAATTAAGATGCTAGATTTTTCCCTATCCAGGGTTTTCCCCACCAGTTGTTCCCTTAACTGACAAATGTGAATCATTTCACACAAAAAAACCCAAACTTTACATAATCTCCTGTCTGGATTAGTGATTATGTTTGGGATGTCACAACACTCATCCAGTATTTTTCAGAAGGGAAAATCCCAGATTTAAAATTGCTGGTTTAAACAAGCGTTTTCAGCTCATTCCTGATCCAAATCAAAGCAAAGCAACTCATTTTGTCTCTGTGGTCCAAGAGCAAACCACACTTCCATGCTCTCCTTCAGAAAATCCAGTTATCCAGTTACTTTGCACCCAAAGATCTATAGAGAAACAGTTCAAACAGGCACAACATAAACATCCATCTCCCTTTTTCACTTCCAGTTAATCATGTTATATGCACAGGAGACTGAACTGTAGTGTCTCTAACACCATGTAATTTAACAGCTTCCTAGTTGTATATATTCCAGCCTTTTTGATCACTGAAATAAAATGGTAGCTGTTAGAATTGGAATTCCAGCAGGAAAATCTGAGTGGCAAACTACTGAAGCCTGAAGAGTCTGGGAAAATTATTGGGGTTTTTGGGGGTTTTTTTTGTTTGTTTGGGTTTTTTTTCCATCTGTACAAGACTAGAGTTAGGGGTTTTCTTGTGGTGTAGGTTGTGAAAGGAAGAAGGAAGCCAAAGTCATTTGTCACACGGCTCATATTTCAGTGACAGCATGAGACCAAAACATTGCCAGAGCTTCTAACCCTGTCAGCACTGTAGATGGCCCTCAATAATAGCACCCAGCTGGCAGTGTTTAATGAAGAGGGACAGAATCCTTTTGACAAAACAGAAGGACAAGTCTCCTGTCTTAATACAGGTTTAGATCGAACTAGCTTAACACAGCAAGTACTAACTCAAGCTATTAAGCACATAAACATAGGTTAGAGAAATTCAGTCCTATTAAACAGATTTATTAAACAAGTCTAGGGAATACATACTTGCTAAATATTTCATAATATTTTTTTAGAAACAGCAATCTAGAACCACTTCTAGGTTAAGAGGGATAGTCAGTAGCTAATTGTGACTATCCCTGTACGTTGTTTCAGGGTTTCTTCTTTAATTATGTCACTTTCAGGTTTTCCATCCCTTTTTATTAATTTTCAATTTTTGCTTTCATCAGCAGTTGTTCCTTCCAGAATCTTTATTTCCAGAGCCTCTGGCAGAGACAGAATTATCACCTTTAACCATCTCCTATTTGTCCAAATATTTAATCACCAAGTGTTTCTTCATGTTTTGAAGGGTTTACACACCTTGTGACTTCCAACCACTTTAAGTTACCTTGTACTCCAATGACACTTTTTAAGAGAAAGCAAGTAGTGTTTACATTCACTAAGTACTACATTTGCTTCCTATTAAACAAGCCTCCTCTATAACCAGAAAATAGAAGATACTCAATTAAGTTCTTCTGGATTCCCTGTTTCTCCTCCTGCTCTCTAGACTTCTGCATTTAGCTCTGGGAGCAAAAAACCCACAAAAATAAGGCACTAACACCTGTGCCAATTACCAGTTTTGGTTATTAGCTGAAGATGCCATGCCTATGGCTTGTAGGTCTACAGTGACAGCCTTTAGGCTTTTTCCAACACTAAAGGGGGAACACTCAGTAGGGAAGTTCAGTACACTGCCAAGAGATACAGGAGTGAGCCATTTCAATAACAGCTAGACCACAAACGTAAACACTGTCAATTAAACTACCTCAGGTCTGTTTTGTGAAAAGATTCCTATATACTGAATGTGAGATGGTTTGAAGCCTCGGTGAAGTAATGCAGAGCCCACACACTCAGCTCTGTCTGAAACCTGCAGGGGTTAAAAAAAAAAAAAAGAGAAGACAAAAAAAAAGATAAGAGCAAGCTTATAATTGCAAAATCCTCTCAACATTATTTTACTATGCCTTGCAAAAAAAGACCCAAAATTGGTATGAATGAGACAGAAGTTTTCTAGGCTATTTTGAATGTCCTCTGACTCTGACAACCTAAACATTGCACTGATTATAGTTACTACACTTGCACTCAATATGCAGCAGAGGAGACAGGTAATCCAGTCAGACTTGAAAGTGTTAAAAAGTTAAGCTCACATATACAGAAAAGGCTGTTTTGTTGTATCTGTGTTAAACTCAAGAAGTGACCCTGGAATGATTCAACATTTTATTTCTGCTCAAATCACAAGCACTACGTATGCCATCCTTCTGCTTCATTCAGTGTCTGTGGGGATAGCACTTCTCCCTTCAAAATGCAGGAGAACAAGGAGGCAAAACCCAGTTAGTTCTATAAACAAAGCTTGAGAAGGCGATTTTCTAAATTCTTTCCACGTAACGTGGATTCAAGTCATATGCTAAGTCACATGACTCAAACAGCAAAACTTTAATAGAAGGGAGGTTGTGCCTAACAAGTTCCCAGCAAAGTCACCTTGGGAAAAGTGAGGCCTGCTAGATACAGGTGTTTAATGACCTTAACAGCACGCAATAGGCAAGGTTTATGCAAAGTTGAAGACCAAGTGATTGAGCTGGAACAACCTAGAAACACAGCTGTTAGATGTACACACAGATATTTTCAGGGATCATGAAGCAGCACGCTGCTAGTTAGAAGTGTGTCTGTTAACACTCTATACAACAACCATTCAGCACTATGGAGACAAGCTGTCAAGAAGCCCAAGCAACACCTGTAGATAGGACTTCTAATGTCAAGTGAGCCTCTTGGAAGCAAGCACCTAAAGTAGTACCAGTCTGAGCTTCTGAACACTACTTCAAAGCAGCAGCCCTTTAGAGGCAGTGTCCAAGTTCTAAACAATCCAGCATCGAGATGCTTAAGACTGCCAAGATGACCCAAAAAATTCTGAAATAAAACTGTACTAAACCAAGTGCAGGAGATGATCTTTTTTCTCCCTTGCATATATTTGAAGTTGTTCCTCTAAGACATTGGTAATAGGAACTAGAACCTTTCTGCAATATTCTGCTACTACTTTAAAAAATTTATAAATAATTTATATTTGTTATATCACATTACTGGATGTTGTATCAACGGTCTCAGCAAGCAAAAGCAGGTCTAACACCAAGTCAGAGACCACTTACCTCTTTATAGGAGATCCACTCATATGGTTGGTTTGGTTTTCTAAAACCTAGACATGGACCATTACCTAAAAGAAAAAAAAGATAAAGTTACTCAAAATTTAACCCTGACTCCTCCATCCTGACACCACTCTCAGTGTTAAGCCTCTACATTCTCTGCAGACACCTTCAGATGACAAAAGCGGGTTTTTTTCAGGGGTGTAGGGAGGGACACTTGGAAAGGACAGAGACACAGATGTTCATTTAAGCTAAGAACACAGCATGGACTTTATTCACACAACTCTTCTTCACAAGAGGTCAGTTAAATTTGCCTTCAAAATAAACCTCACATCCAAAACATTTTTTCATATTGCTACCTAGAGATCCCCTATTCCCAACTACATTTCAGAAGAGCTCAAATACCTAGTTCCTGACATTGAAAATATTATCTTTAATTTTAAACTTACTTGATACTTGTAAACCCCTCTGGAAAATATCATAAACTGTTCTCACATCATCATAGTAGTAAACCAGTAGTTCATCACTGTTAAGAAGAGCGGACCTTCGAGCATGTTCACCGCCCTAAGAAAATCAATTAGAAAGGTTAGACACACTTGCTGTCTGTAAATGAACAGGAATTTCTTCAAGGAATAAAAATACCTCATTCATTAAGTTTTGTTATGAGCCTTGGCATATTCTTCTTGAGAGAACTTGAGAAATATGCAAGGTTTCCCAGGACACTGTTTCAAGAGTCAGACTGCTCCCTGCATTACCAAAAACCTGTCAGGAAAAATCTTATTCCTCAGCTACCTATGATAAGACAGAACAAAGCAGAATACTAAGGACTGTCAAAGGGCATTTTCTCAGACAGTTTTTCCTACGAAATGCTTTACTCTATTAGTGCAGTATACAGCATAATTAATTTCATCAAGCTTTCTAAAGATCAGTCCAGCCTCAGAGTTCTCTACACAGAATATTAATGCTGCAATCCTGATCTCCTTTTCCAATTAAGATTATAGAACACAATCACATTTGAATCTGCGGTTTCAAAACCTAAATGATTTTAAGGGTGGTCACCAACACCCTAAACAAGTGTTCTCATAAGTAAAATATTTTGTTCCAGATAAAAATAGAGCCCTTTAATCCAATTTAAGTTCAATCTGAAAAAAGGGTTTCTTCCTGATCTATTTAAATGCAGTTAAGACAATACTACCTTAAGAATTAACATAATTTTGCAGCAGGTGAACATTTACATAGGTTATAATTGGAAGTAAATACAAGAATTTAACAGTTCAGTTTTAACACTTTTTTAAAGTGACTGATTAAACAATCTCATTTTATAGCAATCTATAGCACTCAAGTTTCACAAATTGCAGTTATGCAATTACTATTGGGCCACAGTTATTAGCCCTGTTATGATGACAGACACCTACAAGCAAGTTCTTATCAAAAGAGCCCAGCTGGTTAAACAGAGGCTCTTGAGTAAACAGTGCATAAGATTTTACTCTCTATCAGTGGTTGTAGACTTTATGAAAGGGCCAGATATTGACAAGTCGTGGGCTTACTAAATTTGTGCCTGGATTCTCTATCATCCACAACATCAAAAAACTTTTCATATGCAGTCATAGGTTCTTCATGGCCACCAGTTTCTTTTCCTGTTTATGAAGTATCCTGGAAGGCCAGACATCATCTGTATATATAAGCTACATAAACACAGTTTTATCTGCAGAAGATACCATATTGTCCATGTCCACAGAAATGAGCTAGTACATTAATGGCACAGAGAGAGGAAAAAAATATTTTTTCGCTGAAACAAGTCTAACTTGTTCTAGCTAAACACTATGCGTAATGCAGTGCTTGCCACTCCTTTGACAGTGTGCAGAAACGTACATGTGAACGTGACCCAGAACAAGTTAATGAGCGGCTCACCTCTAAAAGTTTGTAACATTAGAAATTCAAGAGTATACTTGATCTCACACCAACACCTACTCTAGAGGAAATTAACAGATCACTAGTACATGTCTCTGCCTGGAAAGAAAAGGAAGATTTTTGCACTGGTTTCTCAGATGTTGGATAACCAAGGTCAGCTTGGTCAGATTTTCCCAGTTTTGCCACCTCTGGAGTTAAACTGAGGATGATCACACAAAGTGGTTTGTTACCACAGCCATCATCACCAAGTGCAATGTATTACATGTACCATGTCTGAGGTGCTGTAATTTCTGCATCAGGTGAAATACAACACCCTAAGCCATTCCTTAGCAACAGTCAAGAAGTATTTCCTTCTCTTCATGTGAGCTAGTACTGTTTTGTTTACAAGCCCTATTACACAGCACCAAAAAAGCAGTTTTTGCAGGTCCTGGGTCACTAACCAAATCTGAGGATGAGAGTTATCAGGCAGCACACTGCATAGATACAGGACTGACGGCACTGTCCTGAAAAAAGAGAAACTATAACAGACTACTATTGAAAAGATCCCATCAGTTCTTAGGAGTTTTCAGTAAAGGGAAATATAACCTTTTAAAGTTTTGCTTACTTTGTTCTTTTTCCCATAGTACGGTAGAATTAACTGGATTTTCAACAGTCTTAGAATTTTGCTGAAAAACACACAGTTCCTTGTGTGAAGACCATAAGGAGTTCAATGTTACTGATGCAGCAAAATACTTCCAGATATGCTGAAGGTCAAACCACGGACATAAGGCAAGGTTTAAATTAACTCATCTACTAGAAAACAGAATTGGTCTACATTTTGCTTGAGAGCAGCAAGAACTATTATTTTAAGAGCTTGTCCAAATGGTCCTTATCCAGAATATTTGTGCAATATCAAGTTCTGTTTGCAGCAAACTTGCCTAAGAATCACTGGTAGTTACAACCACCAAACATCTGAACCTCAGGACAGGAATACACGGCTGACTTCACACAAGTTATCTGAATGGGATCTAACAGATCTGTCCAAAAGGGTTGCCAGTTTTAACAAAGTGTTCTTAAGGGACCAGGCAATAAAATCTGATTAATGCAAGGGCAGTTTCTAGTCACTTATGTAGAGCTGTCATTGCAGCAGCTCAGGTTGCTGCATGACATTAACCCATTAGACATCAAGTGCTGGACATTAAGTAAAACCTTAGCATTAGTTCAGAATAGCAGCAGCTGAAGGAAACAGATTTAGTCTAGAACAGAGGTGCATATTACTCTATCAACTCCTGCTCAGGTCATATAAGATAGCTGCTTTTGTTCAAGCCACAGGTTTGCCTCTCATTGACACAGGATGATACACTGTTTAGGATTAGCAGTGATGTCAAAACACACTGTGGACTCCACCATGCCTCAGAGAAAAGAGACTGAATTTCTCTTTACCTAAGAGGGAAGGTATACCAGCAAGTGGTGCTTAGATCACCAACATGCATCAATCACAAGTAAGAATTACAGAGGAGTTTTTTTTCTAGTTCAAAACTGTTATTGTTAGTGAACGGGTAGATTAGATATTAAAGTGGTAGAGAAGAGGCATTGCCTTCTGCCACATCTTTTTTGGAACACATTTGACTCCTCAGACCTTTTAACACTGTATTGCTTAGGCAGGAAAAAAAACGTAACTTCCACAGGAAAAAAAACAAAAACAAATTGTCTTAACACATACATAAGAAAATATGTGAAGTTAAATTATAAGGAAAATGTAGTGAGAAACTGAAACCAAGCACTGTACTACAGTCTTATTACTGTTATAAAAGTACCAATTCCAACAGACACTTGAAGTTTGCTTCGAAACATATGTTCTCATTTGATCAGTTTGGTACAGTTTACAAATTATTAATACTTCAGATGCAGCCCTTAAAGTGAACAAAACTGGATAGATCTTGCTCATTTCAACATGTTCTCCAAGTTTGAACTCTTATCATCTGCTAGCACACCAGCTGTTTTACATTTTTTTATTACTATTCTGTCTTTCTATTAAAATGTATTTTCTAAAGAGGCAATGAAAATAATGCTGTTATACCTATCTTGCTCTGATCAGAGAGCCAATGCTAATTAGTGCAATATGGATCAATGATGCATTAAGTAACTTAGTAAAGTTTCATACCACCAGACAATGATTTCAATCTCAGAATTCAGCAGTGACAAGTAATTTAGCTTGAAGAGATAAAGGCAGTGAACTGAGACTGCTGTCAAGAGTTTCAAACAAATAAGCATTTGTCACTGACTTTATGGGCAGTTAAGAGCCACTGTTTTACCATGTAAAAATGTTAAAATGCAGTGCCCCCCCCCAAAATCTGCTGAGGTCTATACTGACTAGTGAGGCCATGGTTAGTGGAAACTTTTCACTGCTAGTTTATTCCAGCAACCAAGACATGATGCTTTACAAGACAATTTGGCCCCCTGTCTAAGCGGCTGCTCTCAGGATGGGAAAAGCTCACCAAGAGAAGTAAGATCTAAAATCTAGATCCTTACTCTACATATGTTGCTTGAAAAGAGGAATTTTGACAGTTATCACATTGCCAGAGCATATTTTTGTATTTGTGTACTTCTAGAGGCAGTCCATTACTTGCTATAGTAGCATGACTGTTGTGTCAGTAAGCTTACTGTATGCTTACTGAGAAGATTAGGAAATAAATGGTACTTACTAAACTTCTGAATGGAAGGGCCAAGTAATGTGTCATTCTTCAATCTCAGTATAATGAAACATCAAAACCAATGCCCAATCTGAGGCTATGACAGGAGTTTGCTTTGCTGAAGTTGATGAAGTTGACCTACTGTAAATTTCACACTACTTCGACACATTTGTTTACATCAGTTTGTAGTCACATCTACTCTTAAGCACAAGAGTCATGTGATTTGCATTTGATACAGGACAACTAGAGGCTGTCTATCCATGCAGAAGAATGTGCTGCAAAGGGAAAATACATTTGAAAGCAGTAGTTGAAAGTTGAAAAATTTACAGTTGAAAGTATATATATAAAAAAAACTATAGTTTCTGACAATAAAGACTACTGCAAAAAGCTGCCAGCTTTCAAATCCTACATTTTATAAGTATCTCCCTTGAAGATCACAACCTCTCAAAGCTGTCTCCCTTCCTTCAAAAGGAGAAGACGCTTTGTCTACCCTGAATACAGAAGTACTCTTGAAAGAATAAGTAGTCTTGATGCTGTAGTGATGTAGTGAACAAGGGGAATCAATATAACCACTGCTCAAGAAACCTCAGCCTTGTAATAAGTCCTCTGTATTTGCTTTTCAAGCAAGTTTCTCCCAGTCAGACTGTTTGCACGTTTAACTTCACTTTTAAAAGAAGCCACCACCTAACAGTAACTGTCTGACTCTAAAATGCATAAGACTAAAGCTAAGCTGGCATATGCAGAGTTTATCGGGTGGTTGGTTTAATTTCAATTTACTCTATGACTAATATTTCTTTCCATAGATCATCTGAGGACAATTAGTACCCTCTTCATGCTTGTAACCCAATATAAAGTCTCATGTGTCAGCTATTATACACTAAAAATAACAGTGAAGTATTAGCCTAATCAGTATATACCAGCATATATACTATGACCACCAGATCTAATTTAATAGGTCATCACCTACACACACGGCAAGGAATTGAAAACTACACTGTGCTAATTCTAACATTAACAAGTTCCCTGCCACCAGTCAGACAGAAGCTTTGTCTCAGCACAGTCTTCTTCTCCCATGCTAGTTATTGCCACCATGACCTCAACCCTCAAGCTGGTTTCCAAATTCAGAAAGGCAAAATAATGAGTTCAAGACATATTTCAAAAATGTATTGCCCACACACTGTAAGTTTAGAAACACTTATGCAAATCAACTGTTTGGTCTCTCTTAATGCTGCATTTAAGCCTCACATTTCAGTGAACTTCAGCATCCATCAAGCGACACTTACCTCTACTTCCACAGACTGCATTGCTAAATCACATGGTGGTTTTAGTGCTTTTGGTCTTGTTGCATACCAGTAGGTCGTGAGAGCAGCAAAAGCACCGAAGCCCATCAGCGTATTTGTCGGCAGGGTGCGCACGTACTGTCTGACATCCCCAAGTTCTGGCATTCGTAGGTATCTAAACAACTCATGTGCTTGCATTGCAGTTCAGTGCAGTTGTCCCAGTGCTGGAATCTGTTGGTATAAAAGAAAGTTGCACTAAAAAAAAAATAAATCTGAAGTCCCCTTCTGATTCCCTGCTGCTGTAGGAGTGCAACAAACACTTTGTTCTACTGGCTTCCCACTACCAAAATAACTTGATCTGCAAGTAGGCAGGCAGTATCTTTAGACTTCTGCGTTGCAACTAAGGAAGCAAGCAATTATGCGTTCATATTCTAGAAAAACAGGTGGGGATGAAAGGAGGGAATTTCTTCAGGGTTTTAATATTGCTTTTAACAGAGACTGCATTAAAATTAAACCCCAGAAGTTCTGGTAAAGGAGAGCATTTCACAAATATGAAATAGTTATTTGTAGAGTAGCTGTACTGTAAGGTTGTTTAAACAGTGAAGTGTCAAACAGGGAAGTCTGGGAGAGGAAAGACAGGGACATAGGTTATCTTGCCTGCATACAACAGAGATCACCCTAATCCTAGAGTAGCGTAGCAGGATTTTTACTCATTTAAGTCCAGTAAAATGAACTCTTTCCTACTCTCCCTTCAGTCACGCACAGAAAGGTCAGTACAGCAAGCTGCCTCCAAAGCCAGTATCCTCCCATAGCTCCCCTATGCTACTAGCAAGTTTCCTATTTCTCCCAGCACCATGCCAGTAATTTATCTCTGGTCATGAGGCAGACTAAAGCAGCGTCAAAAGAGGCCCAAGGCAGCGGCACACAGCAATATAATCAAGCACAGGAAGCACATTTAATTTGTCACGTTCACACAGAAGGAAGAGCTGCAAGAGGCTGCTCCCCGCCAGCACTCACTGACACGGATATTCCACAGCAAGAACCAGCTGCAGGGGAAAAAAAAGGGACTGCAGTCAGCTCAGCTGATGCTCTCCTCTACAGCCAAGGTCTCCCGGGACGTCTGTCACATGCCAAACCCACCAGCCCATGCCCACTAGGTGAGAGGTAAGCAGGAGGCCCGCCCGGGGCCAATGGGAGCCGCAGCCTGTCACCCCACCGCCAGCCGCAGGGCACCCCCGCGGGCGGCAGCGCGGCTGGCACCGGGAATCACGGGCACTCACTCCCACGGACGGCTGGCAATGGCCACTGTCAGCGAGCAGCGCTTCCCTGCTTGCTTGAAGAGCAGGGATGTATTTACTTAGGCAATTTAGGTCCTAGCTATTTCCTATGGGCGAGAAAATTAAACAAAGGCCCTAAAGAACGTCAGAAGATGTGTTTAAATAGCTATGACATCCTGTGTATCAATGCACTGCTTCAGGATGGCAGCATAGGAGCCTCTGAAATCCTAATAGGCAGAATTACATGTTTATTAGTTTTAAAACCAACCATATCAGTTTAAGATTTCATAATTCTACAGGAAAACCTCTAGTTTACAGTCCAACCTTGAAATCTTTACTGCTGCAATCAATTATTCAACCAGGCAACAGAAAATCAGTCTAGTTCACAAAAAGTCTAACCAGTATTTGGACAAGGATTTGCTAGAGACAGCAGAAAAGCACAAAATTAGTTCAAAGGGCTCATGGTTTCACAATGTTAACATGACAGGCTGAAGTAAGGTCATGGATGGGGGTAGTGTCAGGATGGAGTCAAGCTCCACCTCTGGAACAGTCCTGGACCCATGGAGTGCTCCCCAGCCTGCACACACTGCTCTCCCCTCACCTCCTTTTCTTTCCTGGCATAGCTGAACAGCACAGGACTGCATCACCTAGATATACAGTGCAGGGCCACTACAGAAATGCCTTTTGGCTATTTGCACTGTGATACACAGCAGACTGTACTCGAAATCCACGACACATCAGGTTGTAGTGATGGAATGTAGAAAAAAACCTGAATATATTAACAACTTCTTCATCTTCCCTTAGCATTGAATTTTTATTAAAAAAAAAAATCAGTTACTGGCTTAATAGTTAGAATATCATGCTGTTGCTTTTTATGCATCAAATAATGTCCATTAGCATTGCACATATGAAAACTACTTGACTTTTAATATACACAGGTGAACAGTAAGACAAAAAAATTTAAAAAAAAAAAAATCACAGCAACAGTGAAGTCTCCACTTACAAGTTAAGTTTTGTACATATCATAGACACCCTGCGATGAAACTAGAAAAGGGGGCTCTGATGTGTGTAAGGGCTAAAAGCAAGCATAGCTTCTTCTTCTTCAAGCTCCACAATGAGCACCTTGGACTTTTAAAATTGCTTTCCTATCTGCATTAGTCCTGAAGTGTCCTGCACACACATTATGACTTAGGAATGCAATGTAATTCTAATTACTCCTTAAAAAGGCTGTGGTGCCATTACAGCTAACAAGAACTGAAGTAAACATATTTCATTCATGGAAGAGTCCCACTGCAGTCAAGGAGCTGCTAAGATTTCAGCCTAGGTGAAAACAAGGGCTGCACACCACTGACCACTGCTTTTCATTTCCTTGACCAGCTGTTTGTAGAGCAGCCTGTGATGAAAAAACACTTCTTGAGCAGTTATACCACAAGTTATCTGTTATGCAGTAATACAGTTTGCTGGTTATGTTTATATTGATTATACCTTCTGCCTAATCAGCACAAAAAAAAAAGTGAGGGCAGAGTTTTCTGCAAGACTAAGCAATTCCTGGCTTTAACACTACCTGCTAAATCGCATCAGCTCTTGTTTTCTGTATTTAAGGCAAAACTAGATGGAACAGGGAGAATAAATTCACATTTAGTCCTAATGAGGCATCCACATATGGCCCATCAAGAACAGAGACTTCAGTTCCTCCCAACCTTCTTTGAGCCATGTCTGTATTTAGTTGGCTCATACTCCAGCCACATCAGATATCCCAGGTTTTCACCATGAGCAAGAAGAGTGGTAGTGGGTTTAGAGCCTTTAAGCTGAGATAAAGTTCACAGTGGAGCTTGGATCTGGATTTCAGTCTTTGCCCTGAAGGAAGGACCCAGCTAAATTTGCTCACTCAAGACAAGCAAAAAAGCCATGCTCTCTTCACAAATTCAGGTCCTGCAATTGCCAAACAGAATCTGGACCACAAGGTGGACTCAGAAGCTCCGCCTCGGTTTGAGACACAGCGCTGGAACCCAAAGGAAGAAGATCCCAAATGAAAAGTACCAGTCTGTGATCCTCAGGTTGTTACATGCAGGAAAAAAACACAACCAACCAAAAAACCAAACAAAAACCCAACAACAACAACAACACCAAACAAAACCCCCAAGAAAACCAAAACAAAACCAACACCAAACCCCACAGAATTGACTACATTTGGGTCAAAAGATATGGGAAAGTGGTTTTCATCACCAGGCAAAACTACCTCAGAGATAACTACCTGTCCTGACCACCTCCACAGAAACAGTTCCCAAAATCCAGCCCAAGAAGGCATCCCTCTGAACTCACAGAACTCCTTAACCAAATTGATATGTAAGACTAAGACAATGCCAGCTCTCTCTGCTCACACACGCACACCCTGCAGCACCCAAGACTCATTCTTTACAGCAGAGCCAGTATCTCAAGGCAACGACCCAAGTTGGCAGGACTGTGCCGTTCTTTGCTGCTCCTACTCTCAGCGTACAATGGTCTATTTACAGTGGGCAGCAGCCTGCCTATTGTCTATCCATAGCCAGACATCGTTCGAGTGCAACGGAAGAGAACAGGAGGAGCCGTCAGCTTCTGCACAGCAAAGAAAACAACCCCAAGGACCAATGGCCTCTCTTCCTTTCTATTCTTATATTTAGATGAACGGCCCAGAGCACTGCAGTTGCCTGCCATAAAGGCAGGTCCACCACATGGTGTAGAAGGAGCTATGTTATTTCTACAGCCTCTTGCAAGAAGGCAGGAGAAAGCTACAAAACAATTTGTCCACCTCTTATTGTGAGCAATAAGATGTTTTTACTATGACATGCTGGAATAAGGAGCCAGCCACCCATATACCTTTGCATCCTGCTGGATACCTGCCACTGCAGTTTGTTTTCTTACTCTTACAGGTTACACTGTACAGCTCCCATAGATCTGTTTTACTTCAGCCTTTCTCCACTCAACCTTTGAAAGAGCAAGTGCACAATCATGTTCTAGCTCCTCTATTACATATCAGAAAGGGTACAACAAATAGCTTTGGCTATTAACCAGAAAAATCCTTTTGTCCAAATAGAATACATAATCCTAATATCAGAGTGCATTTACAATCAGCTTAAATTTGAGTCAGTCCAACCTGTCCTAGATAAATGCTCCCACAATACTCTCCATGCTGGCCAGGCAGTCATCTGGTTGCATCACTAGGGAGGTGATCCGGCAAACACCGTTTTCCTGGATCAGTTGTGATGTTAGTTCTTACCTAGATCAACTCCTGTCTTGATGACCAGACAACCATTAGCTCCCAGATGCAAACATGACGGCACAGCCAGGGAAAGTGATAGACTGTTGCAATAATACACATTAAGCCATGCAACTCCAAACACTGCATGCAAGTTCTCCCAGGATTTTCTGCCTCTGCCCTGCAGTCAAGGCAGTAACTTGACCGAGGTCTTGCCAACACCTGTTTGCCAAACTGCAGCCAGCAAGCAAAACACAATCACCCTCGACATACAGCAAAGGAGCTTCAGTATGAGATGTGAAGGAGAAACCCCAGTTTAAGTCCTGTATAACACAAATAGGCCAGCAAGAAGCATCCTCTGCTGCAGCCTCTCATATCGTGCATTATGTGACAGTCTCTCCTCAGCCACAGAAGGTTTGTTTCCTGAACAAACCAAGAACCGTTGAACTGTCTGATCCCCTACTCTGCCCTCCGCCTCCACATATACTTCATTCCCTGCCCTGTCCCCAACTACAATTAAAAAAAAAAAAAATCAAATATCTCATCCAGAATTAGCAAGTTCACCAAGCCAACCATCAGAGTTATAAACCCTCCTTTTAAAGCAGTAACTGACAAATTTACTTTCCTGCAGGAGTAAAAAGGGAGGAACGAAAAAGCTATTAATAGAGAACACATCCCATGCTCAGAGAAGAACCATCAGGTTCTTAATATTCATCCCCCTCATGCAACTCCTCTTCAGCCCCCTCAGTCTGGCTCCAAGCAACCAGAGGGCATCATGCAGTGGGGTTCAGGTGCCTCTGCAGGTTGAGCTTCTGTTTCTGCGTTTGGTACAAGGCAGACCTGCAGTGAAACACCCTAGAAGCTGGACTCAGACCCATCAGTTGGCCGCAGTGCTTTACATCATGAGCTGCAACTGAAGTTAAGACTCCTGCTGCAACGCTTACAGAGCACTGCATCTGATAGTGATGTCTCAACGCTCTGTTCATATCTACAAGTCACAGCCCTGTCTTCAGACATTTGACTGCAATCCTCTCGCAATCAAGTGGAACATCACCTGGAATCTTGCCTCTTAATGATGTCCAACAAGTAATCTGAGTGCACACTAGTGAGGTCACTGGAGTTTATTCAAGTTCAGGAGCAGAATCACATGACAAGAACCTGCTCAAAGCCTTTTGTGCAATTACAGTACTCCAGCAGCACTTGGTAACCCTGTGTATTAAGGAAAACCAATACTCACCACTAAAACCTTTCAGACAATGATTGATTTAAGTTACTTTAATCCATGCCCACACACACACACAATACCATTGTGCAGTCTTACTGGTTTCTCACATTCAAGAACCAGAGAAGATACTCTGCAACCCAAACTGCTATCCATCAGAATTGCATCCCTACAACTCTAATTTGCAAGTACATCACAGTACTGCTCTGTTAATGTAACGTCAATCCAAATACAGTAGAGATGAAAACCACCCTACAGAAGCAAATTGCTACAGGTCAGCAGCTTTCTCGTGGCTTAACAGCTTGAGTAGATCATACCAACTTATTCATTCTCCTCCTCCCAGGAAAAGGCTACTACTCAGAAAACCCAGTATGCAACATCAAGTTAACACACGCTTCAAGTGCTCACCTGAGACTTCGTGAGAATGAGTTTCTTACTCATACTTATGACACCTGAAGTCTTGCAGAAGACAACCTGGGTCAGGCACACTAAGCCCCATTGCAACCGCACTACATAGCGTTTACATTCATAAGGTTGTTTTAAAGACATATCCCTTAACTCTACGAGACTGGACAAATCAATAAGCTATGAAAAGCAATTGGTTCACTGAGTGACCTCCCAACACCAGCAGCACAAGGAAAATAACAAACCAAGCAACCTTTTGACCTCTGGTATTAAGGTATGCCTGCATTTCCTCTGAGTCAGTGATAGCAAGCATTTTCTTCTAGCTTTCCTAGGAAACCAATTCAACCTTACCAGTCTATTACTGCAGCCCAACTGCAGAGGCCAAGTTTTCAAAACATGGCATGAGCAGTATCAAACTAAAGCTTGAGAGTTCTGGGTTCAAGAACAGTCATTCATACAAAAAGGCAGAAGTTCTCTGCTGAAAACAGGACATTACACTGTTCTGCTATAACCCTTAAATGGTCCAACTACAAAAGTAAAGACCATTTTTCCTCTGCATCTCTGTAAAACCATGCAAGCTGTTTTCAGCCAACAAACTACCAGTAATACTACGATTCAAATCTTAACCAAAAAGAAGAATTTTAATGTCACAGAATGGATTGGGTTGGAAAGGACCTTAAAGATTATTTAGTTCCCAGCTCCCTGACATGGGCAGGGAACCATATTTTACCCTACGTAAATTAATAACTCCCAACATGAAAGGCAGAAAGAGACCAGAAGCTTTATGTTATTATCAAGTGTCCTCGTTTGAGGAGTCAGGCAGGATCTGCAGAAACACAAGCCCCCCCCATCTGCAACCAGGGTCCCCTCTACAGCCTGTAAAGGTCAATGCTGTACAGAAAAGTTTCCCTGAGCCACACAGCACTGTAAACTCCCATAAAAAAAAAAGGCTCAGGAGACTGCATGATTCCCTGTAAAGCAACGTAGATGAAAAAGGAAATTTGCTAACATGGAACAGTTCTGTGGTCCGGGTACAGACAGACAACCATAGGGTATTGGTAGCAGTTGCTTTAGAAGTTGCTCTTTCCTATCACAGGACCTGACCATCATATCTCGGACATTAACCCAAGTGAGACATATGTTTCGATGGATTACTTAGACCAAGAACGTGTCCATAATACCCCATAGAGCTCACAGACATGCCCTTTAGAAATTTAGAAGTCTTCAAGTGTTGCAATTCCTGTTCAACAGGAACAAGAAATGTATGCATCCTAGAACAAAAGCGTCGTGTAACCAGGCTAAATCCCTGCGCTGTAGCACTGCAAGTCCTACCTAACAGCAGAGGAGGCCCGCAAAGTCAAAGCCACTCAACCTTCCATTTTAGGCCAGTTTGCCTCACGCTGCGTTTCCATACGCGCCCTAAACCGCTTAAAAAGAAGAAAAAAAGAGTGAACCTGCTTCAAGTACATGCTGCATTCGTGCCCGAGAGAACAACCTGACTAAAGGCAAGGTCCGGCAGCGGACCAGAGCCGAGCCCCCGGGTCAGCGCCGCTACCTGCTGCCCGGCCCGCCCGAGCCGCTCCCCCGCCAGGCCGGGCCGGGGGCAGCGCCGGCCCGAACAATGCCCGGCCAGCCCGAGCCGCCGCAGCGCCGGGGGGAGGCCGGAGGCGGCCGGCTACGGTCTTCTGAACGCCTCTGTGCGAGGGGCAGCCGAGTCGGCTCCACGGGACGCTGATCCCACAGCGGGACGAGAAGGAAAGCGGCAGCCTGCGGGGATCGGCGGCGGGACGGGACAGCACAGGACGGGTCCGCCCCGGCCCCGCGGGTGACAGCGGCCGCGCAGGCCACCCCGGCCCCGCGGCGACGGCCCCGGCAGGCCCAGCCCGGCTCTCTGGGCGGCGCGTCCCCGACAGCCCACGGCCCCTCAGTGCGGCCCGACACGCAGCCCCGGGCCCCGCCGGCAGCGGCGCCCCCGAACCCCGCTCACCTCCCGGCGGCTGCGGCGGCGACCACGACTGTACGCCGCTTCCCCCGGCGCCGCCCTATTTAAGCCGAGCACGGCGGGAGCGGCGTGTGCGTTGCCGAGCCCGCCTCCTCCTCCTCCTCCTCCACCTCCTCCGCGCCGCCCGGCGGGCGCTGGGCCCTGCCTGCCCCGCGCCGCCCGCCCCTGCCCCCGCCCCTGCCCACAGGAGCGCACACGAACACGCAGGGAGCCCGTGGGAGTGTTGTACTGTGCGGGCACGGATGAGAGGGGTGCACAGGGAGCTCAGGGGGAGCGTTGGCACTGCAGGGTGCCTCGCTTAACACCTTACAGGTCTGAGGTGACGGCTTGTAAAGGGACGGTTTGCTTACGGCTTCCAAAAGGACATCTGCATCTCGTACAAATATACTAAAACAACGCAAGTTTCAGTATGAAAGTGTTGGAGGAGGACAAGGACCTTGTTGCAATTTGGGTAGTCATCTCCTCATCTCTGCTAAACTTTGTGAGGGGCTGTGGGTTTGAGGGACATCTTGATGCAGCTGGGGCCGTGTCAGCAGCCCCTGATAGTAGTCACAGAATCATAGAATGGTTTGGGTTGGAAGGGACCTTAAAGATCATCTCGTTCCAATCCCCCTGACATGGGCAGGGGCACCTTCCACTAGATCAGGTTGCTCAAAGCCCTATCCAACTTAGCCTTGAGCATTTGCAGGAATGGGGAATTTGCTTCACTGGGCAACCTGTTCCAGTGTCTCACAACCCTCACCGTAAAGAAATTCTTCCTCATATCTGATCAAAACCTACCATCTTTCAGTTTAAAGCCATTACGCCTTGTCCTATCCCTACATGCCGTTCCAAAAAGTCCCTCTCCAGCTGTCCTGCAGAGACCCCCTTCAAATATTGGAAGACTGCTGTAAGGTCTTCCCAGAGCCTTCTCTAAGCTAAGCAACCCCAACTCTCCCAGCTTGTCTTCATAGGAGAGGTGCTCCAGCCCCCTGATCATCTTCATGGCCCTCTTCTGGACCTCCTTGAAGAGGTCCATGTCGTTATGCTGGGGACCCTAAAGCTGGGTGCAGTGCTCCAGATGAGGTCTCACCAGAGTGGGGAAGAAGGTCAGAATCACCTCTCTCGACCTGCTGGCCTCTCTTGTTTTGATGCAGCCCAGGACACAACTGGCTTTCTGGGCTGCAAGCCCACATTGCCAGCTCATGTCCAGCCTCTCATCCACCAACACCCCCAAATCCTTCTCCCTAGGGCTGCTCTCAATCCATTCCCTGCCCAGTCTGTATTCCTGCTTGGGATTGCCCCAAACCAGCTTGCACTTGGCCTTGAGGTTCACACAGGCCCACCTCTCAACTCTGTCTAGGTGCCTTCGGATGGCAGTTGTTACCTCAACTGGTCTTTGTTGCGATATGCTTTTGGATATAAAAGTGGTAAAATTGTTTAAGTGACCACGCTTCCAAAATGGCTTTTGTAACTCATGTAACTCTTTCTGTAAACCCTTCTTCTTCCCAAAATCCCTTACCTGTATCTTCAGAATGTCTAAGAGATAAGTGGAAGCTCACCTATTGGTTGTTAACCCTTTGTTATCATTGGTTAGTTTGTAAGACCTCCTGAACTCCCACTGGTCACTTTGCGATCCCCCCAAGGAGTACTTAAGCAGCTATCCAGAACAATAAACCTCTCTCTCTGCCTCCTCTCTCTGCTTGCTGACGGCGCGGTGGTCTCTCTGGGGGCCATGGGCAGCCGCGGGGCTGGAGGGAAGGGGGGAGGGGGAACATTCCCCTCCAGGGCAAGGGGTAACTGGAAAAGCCTCTGCCTGGAGTCCCCCTTCCCTATCCACAATCAACGTTCGTCAGGTCTTGGTTTGGCCATGTGCTGCATCAGTCTATCAGACCTGTAAATCACCAACCCACATGTCAAAGTCCCACAATCTTGCACATTCTGCATTGTCATAATTTTCCTGTGTCCCATGGGTATTGTTTGGGTTATTTTAAGAGTATAATGGAGGGGTTAAGGCTGTACACTTTCATATATATATATAATATTTTATAAATTACCAGAGGTACTTTTATTTTACATAAAAGCAACTACTATTTGCTGATGGTTCAATTTATACTGGAATATACCAGGCAAAAGATTTCCTGCAGAACAGAATTTTATCAAAAGAAGGAACCTGTGTTCACATTTTAGCACAAAGGAGGAGGGCAATTGTGAAGCTGGTGATAGGCCCCACTTCACTTCACTTGGGTTCACGCTGTGGAGTGGCTCAGAAATGCAAAATAAATTTCTTTCTCAGGAAAGGAGGTGGAAACGTGATCCAGGAGTGCATCTGACCGACTGCAGCTGCTCATGGGCATGGAGTCCATAGCACCACGCTAAAGCTAGTTGAGTAAGAGCACAGGCAGCATGGACATCAGCTGCTCTCCCACAGGTGGGATCTGCTGCTTTGCTCCTGTTGCTCCACATTTTGTGCTCATGTAGACACAGCTGGACCCTGCCAAGTGATTTTTGCATTTTGTCCAGGGTTTTGGATGAAGGAAACAAGTGATAAAGAAATGCATACACTATTTCAGGCTCTGGTGATTTCATGTTTTGTCCTGAATGCATCTAGGTTCCATCTGCCAAATGCCAAAACTTATTATTATGTTAGCTAGTATGCTAATTAATCCTTCATTAGGACATCTTTCTCCACACCTGGGTTTCTACAGGCCATAAACCACGTTTTAATGCTTTTTCTGAGAAACTTCAGTGAACTGATTTTCTCTTGTCTTTCACTGGAAAGAGAGTTTCTAAAAAATATCTCTCTCTCATACATATCTTTCAGCAATAAATGGATATTATAGAATTTTCAGCACTGTTATTTGCTTTTCCCAGTAATGTTGATATCAAAGTACTGTTCTTATATAAATGTCCTGGTCATTGACAAAATAAATTAAGCATCTGACAGAAAAAAAATCTCTTAGCTGTGTTCCTTTTATTTTTATTTACAGGGTTTGCACATGACTCTACTGAATATGGCAGTCCCAAGTGTATAATTTCAGAACCATCCCAAGTGTATCATTTTTATACAAAACAGACTGTCTAGCCTACCATTCTGTATCTGCATCTGCTAACACTTGTGTTCAATCTCAAGAGAAGAAAAATAAAGAAATGTTATGTAAATAAGCACTTCCAAATGTCTAGCATATATAGCAATTAAAAAACATAAGCAACTACACCAGTCCATGGAGCAGGAAGTTACTTACGTCTTGTCAATCCTCTTCCTAGTAGGAAATGGAATAACGTTTATTTTGCATTTGTAGCTTTCATCCACTTGGAGAAAGGGAATGCCTCTCCTGACAGGAAACACCAGGGAGCAGGAAAGGGGAGTGGGGTACCTCCATAGTCAGGGATCAGCAACAAGCTGAGGACAACTCCAGTAGAAGCAATGCTCTCCTCAAGGACCAACAGCCTTGGGTAATTTGAAGTGGTAAGTCAGGTCTGGGGGCCATGCGGAGACCCAGTGGAGAACAGCAGGAGCCAGCACCAGGGAAGACAAGGCTAGGACATACGTCACTTGACTTGCTGGCCACACTTCTTTTGATGCAGCCCAGGATGCAGTTGGCTTGCTGGGCTACAAGTGCACATATTCCTGCCACACACTGAAAGACAATGGTGACACGGGGACCTAAGTTTCTTGAAGTTATATGACAATTACAGTATGGTTGGACTTGATCTTAGAGGTCTTTTCCAACCTAAATGGGACAAAAAGGTACTGTGTGAAGAAGATACTAGAATAAGATATTGTAGGCTTGAAACAGATATACTGATTTGTTGAGGACAACTGAATCTGGTTATCTCTGTGCATTTTTTTTCCACAGGTCTGTGTCGTTATACAAGTGCATTTTCCTCTAAGAAACAACACGTCATATTAGGCACTGCAGCAAATAACCCAAAGGTAAGAGGCACCCAGAAGTAAGAAACTCTGTCCTACGTCAGAGAGGAAAAGTATATACAGGGGGATTCCTGCAGACTACAATCATCTGCCATCCTTACACATGGATGAACACAAACTCAAACATACTGAGGTCATGAATGAGCTGGACTGGCAGGGCGCTCTGGATAAAGGTCTGTGCAGAGCCAGCCTAAACCATGCTTCAGTCACCCTCCATATGTTACCTTAAATAGTCCTTCAGCTTAGAAAGACAGAAGTAAGGAATTCATGAGTGTACTGAGTTCCATGAAACATAGGTCTTCTGAGTGTTGAGATACCTAACCAGGAAAATAAAATGTTTACAAAATCCTCTGTACAAAAGCACAGAAAAACAATTGTGAAACTTCTATTGCACACCAGAAAAGAGACATGAGATGATAGATAGATAGATAGATCACAAATATATCTAAAGAGATTTTTAAAAAAATAGAAACAAAATGAGAAAGCAAACTTAAATAGCAATTCCATGTTTATAAGCATGTAATGACTTTGTTGTGTTTTGATGATTTTGTGGGGGTTTAAAATACAGGAAGGATTTTTTGGCTATACTTACTATTCCTTCCACTTTCTATTACTGTCTCTGTTTATGAAATAGTTCTCCCGCTCCCCTACCTCCTATAAGATGAATGTGTACCTTATGGTTTAGGATCTTCTGATGAACTTCTGTATGAACTGACCAAGTCTCTGTTTAGTTCATACTCAGCACACAGAAAGTGCCCTTCTCACAGCATTGAGGTGTCAGTTTGAACCCCAGAAGATATGAAGAAGATAGAGAAGACCTATGGAAATAGTATTCTGTCCAGTAAAACCAAGACAACCTGGCCATAACTGATTCAGCTTGCTTATGTCAGGCTAACAAAAATGTTATTTCCTCATGTGATAAGGTACCTATGTAATGACACAAGACTGGAAAAGTCAGCCTAAAACAGCAACAGATTAAATTGTGTCAGCTCATTTGTCACTAGTCCTCCTTTTTCTGAACTTTGGTTCACAGGCTGCGTTTCCACCTCCTTCCTCCTCTAAGCTGTACATATGTGCAAGTT
Source organism: Myiotriccus ornatus (assembly GCA_036023395.1). Lineage (NCBI taxonomy): Eukaryota > Metazoa > Chordata > Aves > Passeriformes > Tyrannidae > Myiotriccus > Myiotriccus ornatus. The sequence continues at coordinate 41,085,706 of JAYRBT010000139.1, forward strand.
TACTAGCAAGTTTACTACTTGCTTAATCAAAATTATCAACACAAAGCTTTTCAAATTTGAGAGTTATTTAAGTGAAACCACAAACATAAGAAGAATGTTCTGCTGGTTGTTTCTGCCAGTACAATATGAACAAGACAACTTGTTCGCTTTTTCACTTATTAAGTATTTTCCCCAAACACCATTCCTCTGTATATACATCTTTTTGAGGGTCAAAGGCATCACACAAAAAAAGATAAAGTTTAAGTTCTTTACTTCTAAAATCTATGTGAGAACAGAAGCTGCAAAATATAAAGCTATATTACTGAAATATATGAACCAACAATAATGTTTCATCTGCCTAACTGAATATCAGGCAAAATATTACACAGAGATAATCAGAGCAAGAAAGCTCAGAAGTTAAATATTTATTATGGTTAAACTGCAGCTAAGAAGCAAAGTGTCCATGTCAAAAAATAAAATATTATCTCTTCTGCTGGAATATATCCTGATCACAACCTTTTCTGGCTCTTAAAAGGAGTAAGTTGTTTTATCTGGTAGAATTTACAGTTCACCGGTACATGTTTAACACAGAAATGAATAGCAGAACCCCAGGTATTGCAGCCCACAGTATATTGAATGTCCCTTGCCAGCAATGACCTCTAAATGCACAGCATGTTCTCACATTCTTCACATACCCACACCTCCTTGCAACTATTTCGAATGAGAATTGATGCACAAGCGCAAGTTCAGCCCCAGGAGCAGGCTAGATGTCATGGCAAGGAACATCTGCTTTTCAAGGATATCTCAAGTTGAGTGTGCTCATTTCCCCAAAGCTGTCAGCTAAAAAGCATGCTCCAGCACTGCAAGGGTTCATTTGGACTCAGAAAGGGAAAACAGAAAGAATTAGCTCTCTTTCCCAAGGCCAAAGAGCTTGTACGTAGTTATTTTGATACTCTGATTTTAAATTAGTGCCTAGCATTCAAAAAAGCTTCTACAAACCTTATTTCTTACAAAACATATCTGCAGACTGAACATGTACATTCATTCTGTTAAGTTGCATTTTCATATAACACTTATGTCACAACAACTTGAACCATGTGTGTAAACAGAACTCTGCTTTCGAAAGGTTGGCCCTGCATCTCATCTGCCCAAGGCCATCAAATGCCAAACAAGTCGAGCCTGAAGACGCCAGACCAAAACAATGGGTGAGCAGGTGTTAGAAATTATCAACTTGCCTTCCTTAAACAAAGGGAGAAGATCCACAGGAGACATGCATGTAAGCAAAAAAAGATGCCAAAGCACAGGCTTCTGGACAAGACTTACAATTCCCACATGTGGCAAGCTCTGTTCCAGTGCTTGGCTTCTGTGGGAAAGAGGGACTAAGTGCAGAGAGCTCAGGTTGGCAGTTGGAGCAGCTCAGGCTTTAGTTAATGCTCCTTCTTGTCCACAAATCTGAGGTTGTGCACTCCTTCCTGCACTCTCTCCTGTGTTTAGACAGGGAGAGAGATAGAGCCAACTCACAAGTTAAGGTTGTGGTGAAGACGAGTCCTGGGAATAGTTTAAATAAAAGGCTTGAAGGACATGGATAAGATCAGCATGGCTAACGTACAGCTCATTAAAATATTGCACAGCAAGGTATGTCAGTAAACTACATCTTCATTTGGGATAAAAGCCAATCCAGGGATTAACTGAACAACCTGTCAAGGCCCTTTGTCATAAATCACCTGTCTCTGGAAATGGGTGGAAAGAATTCCACCCTCCTTCCTCCACTGTGATGGGGTAATTTGTAGTGTTGCACAGGAAAACAAATAGGTCTGGCTTGTGACTAACAAACCTGCAAATGCAAACTTGAGTTTATGGGAAATAGACATGAAAACCAGGCTAAATATGCCTCTGCTTGGTAAAATATTGATTATAAGAGGAAAATAAGCTTTTTTGTCTATGTTAGAAGGAACCACCATTAATCAAATTATTATTATTATTATGAGCATGTATCCAGTTGTCTACACAAAATAGCTACGAGGTATTTGCACCATTTCCCTGCTGGTGAGTGCTGGCTAACATGTACTTGACCACCATGCTTGGACCCAGGAGCCTCTGCTCCACACAGGAGCATATTTGTCTTTGCAAGCTGTCCTCCTCCAGCCAGTGTTCAAGCTCCTGCCGAGAGGGACATGTGAGGCTGCTTGAGGCTACTTCCTCTCTCCTATGCTCCTTTAACAAGCCAGGAGGATACACATCAGTGGTCTCTACTGAGGAGTGACTCAGTGAAGAGATCACTTGCAACCTGTTGTCTTTTGGGAGGAGCTAATGAACATGTCTAGGGATATTTTAATGGTCTAAGTTTATTCTCTATTTTCTTTTCTTATATTTTAAGATGCAAACCTCCTAGAGTCAGCTACATCCAAGACTGTTTAAAGTGATGAGAAAGCATTTATCTTTGGAAATATATCTTTTACTATACATCCTGGTAATGAAATTCCTACTCCTTAGATAGAGATGGGCCTGGAGGAATATTTGAGTACTACTTCATGTAACAAACCACTTAATGTTATTAAAAATTATTATTTGAAGTGCTTAGCTTTCATGGACATTCATGGATACCTACATATTTGTACTTTAGAAAACTGATTTTCCAAAATCTCTGTCTGGAAATATCTAGCAACAACAAACATTTACTAGGAAGAAATCCCCCTAACTTTATCTGTGTCAAAAATGACTACATTAAGTTCCTTCCTTATCTTTTCTCCTATGAAACAGTGACAGATCCTACCGGAAAGGTTGTTTAACCTATGTGTAATAATACAATGTAATGGCACTTACAGCATGTTACCTACACAGGTAGGTTCCTGCTGGCTCCAGGTGCTGTGCAGTCTGCTAGCACAGTCCTTTCACCATATTATTTTTTCATTGCCTTTATGATACTTGAGGTTTTTTGATGAAAACATCTATAAGAGTGATGGTCCTTCAGTCTTTTAAACTTCAAGACCTCAATTAAGAAAACAACTAGAGCCTCTAGAATGGGGTTGTGAGTCCCAGGTGCCACCAAACAACCCAGTGCAATCACTGCTTCTCAGTGGCTAGGACCTGTTCTCAACAAAAGCATACAGCACCTTCAAAACCCTCAAAGTGACCAGTTCAGACTTAAAGTTTAATGTTAAATAAAAATTGAGTTGATTAAGCCAAACTTAAGCTTAGATTAGCTAAACTAAAAGCAGTTATGTTATTTCGAGTTGTATAAACATTTTGCAGTTTCTTTTCCTATTTGATCCCTCATTCATTATTCGTGTTTTGAAATTCTTAATAGTACAACAATGCTTAAAGAGAAATCACACAGTCAATCGATTTGGGAGACCAATTTTATTCTGGGCTCTCTGCAACACCAGCAGCCAGCACTGCCTGGTGTATCCAGACGTGGTAACAGCAGTACGAGGTGCAGGCGCTGGCAGTGCCAGCAGGCAGGAGCAGCGCTGGCAGCGTGTGGAGCCTGGGGCTCTTGTGCTGGTCACA
>JAYRBT010000139.1:41102146-41119217 GCA_036023395.1 Myiotriccus ornatus
GTATATAAGTAGAAGCACTGTTGTAATAAAGGGGGCTGGTATCCCTGATCACCGTGTCGTCCTCCCGCCCCGACCGATGACAACACCACCCTGTTGAAGGCAAAGCAGTGTCTCCATAGCCAGTCGTTGAAAAGGACAGACGCTATATAGGAACTTACACAAAAAAGTCGTTGTCAAAATGCAGATCGCTTTTTGGAAGCAACATACACTGATAATCAAAGCCCAAAGCCTTGCAAAATAACCAGTGAGCAAAACAGACACATAAAGCTCACTGAGATTCTGAGCAGTGGAGTAATTTCAGGGTATGTGCATCCTGCTCTTGCAAACAATATAGCTTATGGAGAGCAGTCCTGTTGCCTGCAGTCAGTTTACTTTTATGAATAAGGGTTTCAGGATCTTGCCCTTATACAGAAAACAATTCAAGACTCAAGCAGTCTACATCAAAAAGTTAAATAGTGACAGTACAGTTTGCAACTTAATTTCACAGTTTGTCATCACATAACTTTTCTTCCCACATAACTTTTCTTCCCATTCCAAAATTCTTATTGTCTACAATGAAGGTGTATAATAATCTGCAGTTTAATAAACAAGAATTTTTAAAAATACAAGGAAGAGTATCTCTACTTGCTGCCTACAGAAATAGATGCAATTATCAGTTTTCAGGCAGCACTTATTATCAGTTTGTTAAACTCCCGTTAAGAGTCATACATACATATATCTGATATATATATAAAAAAATCAGACTGATGTTTCTGTAATATCCATTAACAGTCTACTGAAATATCCCAGATTGACTAAGGCCAAACAGTATTTTTCCTACAACATGGTTTCCTAAGGAAAAGTAATTTCAGATGGTAAAGCTGAACTGAGGATTATCTTTATACGGCAAGATCTTGGCTGCATGACAGAAAAATTAAAGGAGCCTGCTGATCAGCTAAAATACTACAGTTCCAAGTACGTTTGGATGACAGCCAAAGTCTTGGAATTGTTTTGCCATGAAATCTGCTTTAAGACAGGAAGAACAGGAAAGTTTTCAGTCTGGAAGAGGCTTCATGATGAAAAGCCTGGAAATCAAGCCCATTATTCACATCCAATCAAGCCTGCCCCTCCCTGCTCCTTGCTGCCCTCTCCATCCCCAGAACAGGCATGTCCATGCATACAAGTGTACCCCACACACTACACTACTCACCATGCCTCTAACATGCTCTTGGACTTTATTTTTGATAAAACTGCTTAATATTTAATTCAAAATTATACTGCTGATTTGCCATTTGAGTAAGCATTCACATACTGCAGGTCACAGAGAGAGCTGCCCTTTAAAATAAGTTATTTGCCAGTATTACTTGTGATTCAAATCTCCTGGCTCCTAAAGATAAAGGCATTACAAAGAGGCTCTGCCTGCTTTTTCCTCTGTCTGTCTGGACTGCAGCCTTGATCTGCAGTTGCCTTTCAATCATCACATATTGTTATCTGACACATAGGTTTCTTAACTCTGAATTTCAAGTAAGCCACTCTTTCCTCACCTCCCCACAAGTGTTGTATGAGCCACTTGTTCTAGAAAATCTACTTTGTTCAAAGACCTCTTGGTGTACTTTACGTGACAAAAGTACCTCTTTTAAACCAACAGGTTTAGAGAAAATAATTCCAAATTAACACATAGATATGGATTTCCTCCAAATTACTTTTGTTCCAAGCTTGGAGGCCCTGAAAATTATCATACACACATATGGAAGGGAACGTGTAAGTTTTAGTCACCAAAGGTTAGGTATGACTGAGAGACGTTTAGGCATTACTTTGAAGCCTTTGTTCTGTGCTAGTCTGTGCTTAGCAACTCACAGTTACAGTTTTACTCAGCTGTCCCTTGAATCACTTGCAGCTAATATGGTAATACTGAAGCAGTCACACAGAATATGCCTATGCATCCTATACCCTACTTTATCCAGGTCATCAAATCCACTGTGTAGATTTTTCAAACTCTTCTGCCATCAGATCCAGGAAAGCGAGTGAAAAGGGTGGGGTGGCCACACCACCCTGTAGTCTAGAAGAGCTCAGCTACCATGGGATACCTGTCTGTCCAGATCCACTCTGCATTAGAGTGGCACAGATTTATCAATGGATGGCAGTGATCAACTAATGTTAGATAAAATGAGGCATGGACAACTTGCAAAGACATGAACTTTTGCATCCTCAGCATGTTATAACATTCTGAGAGGAGTAGGTGAAATTGTCTCTCAATCTACTGCTATCATGAAACTTGTTTGCATTGTCCTGAAATCTGTTTCTACTGAAAGGCATTCTTTCTACTTCAAGAAGACCTTCTGAAGATAGTCAGTTACTGATAATTTTATGTTACACAGGGCAATATGCTTTTATATTACATTGCATACTTCTTAGGAATACTTTTGTTTATGAAGATGTTTTACTGCTTCATGACTTCTTTTTGATCCTGAATATCCTCAGAAAACAAATATTCCATTCAAATGCCTTGACTTTCTTTTGAAAGATGCAAAATTAGGCATTGCAAGCATTCTCAAATACAATGCCTCAAAGCATGGTTTATTTCCTCTAAGCTCCGCTAACTAAGGTTGTCTGAGTCATCAATTTTCTGTCTATGTCTGTAGTCTAACTATTACCCCTAAGTATGGTGAGAAGTCCACTGTTGCAAGTCCAAAGATTCCTGTTTCCTTGTTATATATAGCCAGAGATTTGACTTTGCTCTGGCAGCCCCGTTGTTCCAATCATACACGGTCAGACCTGCGTGCTCAGCATTTTTCAGCAGTCTAGGCAAAGTTGAACTATAGTTGCTCTGAGGGTGAAGTGGAATGGCACACTTTGCTCTCCCTTTGGAGGGGTCAAAATTCAGCTGAGCAGTCGCAGAAGGGCTCTGCCAGACTCTGCTGCCTCAGACAAGCTCATGGTACAATAGTTAAGTGAGCTCCCTCATCCCAGGAACAGGAGGTCACAGTCTATTTCAGCTCTTGGCATACATAAATGCCCACAGTAGTCAGACTATTCTTGTACCTCTCCCCATCACCTTCAGAATACATACATATGGTGCTGCTGACCTGAGGAGAAGAGAGAAGTGAAAAACTTGGTGTGTTGTGTTCACCCCAACTTCTTTTTCAGGACATCATTTTTCCAGTCATGTCTGCCTACCCTTGGGCAACTGTCAACTTTGTTTGCATCTAATGCCAGATCTAGATGCTACCAGGTAGTTTAGCATGCTATAAAGGCACAGAAATTTGGGCAAGACCTTGAGAGCTAGGGTTATCTCAGAACTCCTGACCAAGACACTCAGTTTTCCCCTTCTCTGAAATCGAGTAATAAGCAAGTTCTCCTGTGCAGACCACTGTGCTGGTAATACCTAACAGTGACTGAGGTACTCTGATAAACTGGTATCAATGTCCACAGAAGTACCTCGTATTTAGTCTGGTCTTCAAAAGAGATCACCTTCCATGATTTATTGATTGGCTTTGCAGTTGACTTGGTGTGACACTAATTTTATGCTTACATGTGTTTGTACTTACCACTCTCAGAGCATTTTGACATAGTATGGTGCAAACAGACATGTCACTGCATGAAAACTGAAAGTTTGCCTGCACAAAGAATTCAAATTAATTATACCACAATGGTTTTCAAATTGGTTTAGTTTGATAAATCTGTACAAATTTGCTGTATGGATATTATTAAAAGTTTAAGAACACTTAGGATGGTATCACATACACCAATAGCAGAGTATTCATGCAAAGGAATAGTGGTTGTTGAGCTGTTATGTATTCACAGATATTATTTTATTAAATCAGATTTCATCTCGAGAAGTTGGGAAAGAGAAGGGCAGGGTAGTGCTGGTTATTATCATTCTCTGCATCTTTTTTACATTGTTAAGTTTGTTTATGGAATGGTTACATGGGTATTCTTGCAAAACAAATTCTAATTCACTGCATAATCCCACAGTGCATGTGTTCTCAACACTAGGACTCTCTTACATGTCACCACAGATACATTTTATCTCAGAGCTGGCATCTAGATGCTTATTTTATTCCACAAACAATTGTAAGAGAATGGTTTCAGAGAGACAAAGACCAAATATTTGTTCTGTTTGTGATCCAAAAGTGAGCAGGATAAACTTAGGAGTGAGTAAAACTCTTCTGTGAATTGTGAGGTCAAAATGGAAACCACACATTGTTTTGTTTACAGTTCAAAGTGATTCCAAACTATGCCAAGACCCAACCCACTTTGGCTGAAAGACAATCACTGTATTTGCAAACAAGTCAAGAAAGGGATGCTTAACCACACTCGAGGCTTCTGCCTTCAAGCACTGCAGCTAGACTTACAAAGGCAAATATACCCTGACCTGAAAATCCAGTACAGTATCTATTCTTTTCTTACCATTCTCCTCTCAGTGAAACCCAAGAAAGGGAGGAGAACAGACTTAAGGAGGTGGGTAGTCTCTGCTATATTGCTGCTGCTTGCAATTTCCACTATCTCTATTACCCTCAGGCAGCCCTGCAGTCTCTTCTCTGCCATGTTATTACCTGAACTTCACCTAGCTATTTCCCAACAGCCTTCTGATTGAAGACTTTTCTCCCTCTGCCTTCTCAATTTGTCACAATCAATCATCCACAGCAATTCCATTTTCTGCTCAAGGAACCACTCCATCCCTCAGTTGTATGTTTTATTGTCATCACAACTTCATCCAACTCACAGCCCTTTTTTTCTTCCATTCAAAAGATGGGCCTTGAATGAAAATGTTCTTTGCAAATAGTTCACCTCCAATTCCTCATCTAATATATAGCTGTTCTTTGGCCACCAGCTACCTAAGCTTTTTCCTGAGACACTTCATCCTCTGAGATGTGGTTTGCAAGGAATCGTTACGTTTTTGCCCTTTCTTCTTGGCTTCACCTTCTCTTATCCGTTAGTACAGTGCTATTTCTCACCATTCTGTATACTCTTCTGTGTTTGATTCCTTTCCCCATCCCTCCCATTACAACTTCTCTCCACCTCACCTTGTCCTGTGAATTCATCAAGACCTCTCACCCGGACTGATACTACAGATCATCTCTGAGAGAAATCCCGTAGGAACGATGGTCTTCCTTAACACAACAGTGTTCTCTCCTCTTCCAGAAACACCATCCACCCCAGGTTGGCCTCTGCTTCTCATGTTACCCCCTTCCACCAGTTCTCTTTGCACAAGATGTTGCTGATTTAATCTGAGGAAAAACTGACCATATTAATTTTGCTATAATTTTATTCTCTCATATCACCAGATTTGATTCTTTTCACACTCACAGGGGCTGTTCTTGCTTCCAGCCTAGGACACCAAATGCCACTGCCACTACAACAGAACAAAACAAACAAAAAAACACATCCCCCCTCCAATAATCCCACCACCACCACCACACTGTCAAAAATCAATCAAATTAACAAACAAAAACATGCCCCCCAAAAAAGGCCCAATCCCCCACCCCAAACAAAACAAACCCCAACCAAAACAAACAAAATCTGTCAGCCAGAGCTTACTACATAAACAAGAGAGGAAAAAGGGCATTCAGATTCTTGAGAAAAATACCTCAGCATCCTTTCAGAGCAAGCATCAGTGCTTCCCTCAAAGTAATCCAGAGAGGAACCACCAGCTACAAAAGCAGTTCTTCTGCAGTGTCCTTCCTTGGACATGCAAGTAGTTCCAACAGGAGCTTCAAACCCTACCTGCTCCTCTTGTACTGGGCCTAATGTTCCTGGACTAACTTCCAACACCTGTTTGGCATAGGACCAGCTGCTCCCCTAAATCCTTAAAAGCCTTTTCTCCGTGTTACACTGCTCTTTTCTCTAACTCCTCGTGCACTGGTGACCCTGCCCCATCTGAGAGATGGATGTAGCTCACACCTGCTCCCATCCCCTCCCCTCCCCCTGGTCCTAACCTGCCGTTCTCCCATCCCATTGCAGAGCTAAAAGCCTCTGCAACCATTGTCTTCCTGAGGTGCTTCCATACTTGCCTTCTAACTTAATGCTTTCTTAAAGCACTGCTACACTAAGACCTTCAGAAAGACCTCTAGAAAAGGTCTGCCTGGACCATCATCTATCAGGCTCTACTGCAGCTTCTCAGTTTCCTCCTACTCTGCCAAAATGCCTTTAGCCTTTGACACAGACCAAGCTCCTCGGGGTGGGAATATTTGTTTGCTCAGAACTGTTAGCACCCAGCCCAAGAGCAAACTTCTGTGCACTATAGTAATTAATAACAACAATTCAGACACCTATGGTAGAACATTTCACAGCTTGACAGTTTTACTTAAGGAGGTATTTCTTTCCTATTTTGTTTTTAAGTATCTGTTTTGCTCAACTGTCTTACTGGACCTCAGGCAAAGTGCGAGAAAAGGAGGACACTTGCACAGAAATCTCAAGATGGACAAGCAGAATGGCAGTATTTCTTGAAGGCAACAGCCTTCATACTGAAAATAATTTTGTCTGAACAATTATTGTTTTAATCCCTGTCCTGGTACACAGAGATTTCAAAACCATGATCTGTAGGTCATTGCATTTTTCCCTGTAGCTCAGTTAAGATAGTCATAAATTTATATCAGTATCAACATATTTATATCAATATCAACAGTTTCAGGAGTCCACCTCACCATTTACTCACCACTGCATTTTCTTTTTTCCTTTTGACATTTTCAGTACAAAAGTTCAGCCTGTCATTTCAAACTGCTCTCTCAAACCAAATTTAATTTTAAAATAAACCAAAAAGGAATGTTTGGGGTTTTTTATTTCTAAGCCAATGCAGATTTGTAGGATGTTTCAGGGGAAAATAAAATAAAATAATAAACAAATTAAAACCAAGGAAAATAGGAAGTCAAATTACTTGTGTCTCTCCAATTTTTTCTCATTCTTACCACCCAAAAATAGTTATTAGCAAAACTGTAGTTAGCAAGAAACTGCCTTAGCCTGGATAGTACATCATCTTCTCTTGGTTTCCAGAGCTGGAAAAAAAAAAAAAAGACAGATTTTAATGTTATTTTTCCACCAACACTATGGTGCTATTGTCACAGGAACTCCACTGCAGATTACTGAGTGCCATCTGATGTCACTCCACCTCTTCAGGCCCCAGACCCAACCAAGCACACCTTGATGACTCAGTGCTCCATCAAAGCACAGGCTTGGGCTGTATGCCCAAGAACTGTTCCTGCATGAAGTTGTTCAGGCAGATTGCTTGGGGAACGTCCTTGCAAACTCTGTGGCCACATCCCTATGGCCACACTCCTATGTGTGCAGCAGCCAAGATATTCCCGGCACCATTCCCACGATCATCCATCAGCCACCACATGGGGTTTCTGTGAGCAGACAAGACCAGGTCCATGAAGCTTGGTATGGATGCAAGTTGTATTTTAAACACAGCATGCAGTAGAAGACATCTAAGGTGCATCCTGACCTTGTAGATCACATTAAATCTGCACAGATAGGCTGAGCTGGGCTCCTTCCTCAGGGTCACCAGCACCACAGTGACACATGGGCAAAAGGTGGCTCCCTGCACTAGAGGCAGACTGGATGCACCTTTGCATCTTCTGAGGCTCCAGTAGATTGAGTTTTCTGGGGTCTGGACTTGTCCTTTCCAAACTCCCAGCGCCGTGCCTGCTGCTCACCTCTGCCTGACTTACAACACTGCATTTTCCACAGCCTTTCATCAGACTGTTGCAGCAATTTGGGTCCATGCTCTCTTTCAGGCTGTCTTTGCCAACCCCGTTGTGACACTGCATGTTGGAGCAACGTGCACCATTCCATATGCTGCAAAAGTATTTAAAATGGTCATCTCTGCAGTTTCTTAAGCAGCAAAGACTGGAGAACAACATGGCAGGGAAAGATAGTATTTTGCAGGACCAAGCACATGTCCTTTGCATGTATTATATATTATGTGTTATGTATTTGCTGTGAACACTTCAACCTTTTGCTGGGCATGTAAGGTAGATAGAGCAGAGAGAACTGTAGTTATGATGGGAAAAGTTAAGCAGGTAAAAGGTTAAAATAATGTCGCTGGCTTGGGCTTCCCGAAAGAATGCAACCAGTTATCTGAGATCAGAGTTAACCATTCACAAATGCTGAGGTACCCTGAGGGTTTGCTACAGAGAATTAGAATTCATTGGGGAGGCGATCACTAGGCCAAAGATAACCTAATAAGGAAGTCAGGAGGTTACAAAAGGCGACTCTTATTTTCACAACAATTGTAGGTCCTGCACAGTATGCCCATCAAATGATTCTGCGTTGATAAAACCTAAAAAATCCTGTCTCCCAGAATACAGTAAGCACAGTTTTTAATGAAAAAGAAACACCAAAAATTTTAATGATCTTGCATATTAATATTCCCATTTTTGCATCAACCCAGATCAGACTAGGTTTACACAACTTGGAGGAGCCCCTCCTCAAAGACTGGAGGAGCCCCTGCACTGCTGTCTGGCAGCTGAAGTAACTCCTTGGTCCCACTCAAATCCTTCTGACAGCCTTTATCCCAAGTCACAAAATGTTCTCAATGTGCTGCAGAGGAAAGAGGTGCATATCACACCAGTTTATACAATTGTAACTCAATTATCCTTTTGCAATACATCATACAGGTCTACTGCTTGTAAAGCTTTTTTTAATTTTATAATTTGTAAAAGCTCTGTAAACAATACTACCCTTCCATATAAAACAGAGGTTCACACATTATGCAGGCAGAGGTGCCCTGAAGCTGTTTTAGAACCATATCATGACATTTTGAAAAAACGTCTTTCTTAAACACATTTAATGTTTTAAAAATATCCATTTTTTCTTAAACCTTACTACATTTAAGACTTATTAGTGAAAATTTCACCTTAAAATGCTTCTTTTTTATCTAAAATGCAAGGTGCAAACAGACTCAAACAAGGCAATGTGTCTTCAGCTTAAACTCCTGATTTCAATGACAGAGATTCTTGAGTTAAAGGAGAGGATTAAGTACCTGGTTTAAAAGCTATTTTCAAATCAAGTAAACAAACCAGTCTGAAGATCACCACACCTTTCTTACTAGGGAGTCTCTAGCTGAAAGGTTTAATTCAAAAGAAATGCCAGTCAGAAAATTAAAAATTGGCAATACTTCTAGGCATTCCACCTCAAGTAATTCCTAAGGCATTACACTTACACTACATTTTGGGTTAGTGGTCTTTCTTTTCGCACCCACAAAAGTGAAAAGAACTACCCGAGGCACAAGAGAAACCATACAAGGAGGTATGACTGTAAGTGGATCAATATTATTTTTCAGTGCTGAAATGTCAGAATAATCCAGGTTTGCTCCTTGAGGTCCTTCTGAATACAAAAGGCTGCCCCACTAAAAACAAATACCAGTTCCATTTATGTCTTCCAGGGACTGGTCATCGTGTTACAAACAAAATACATCAGTCCAGCCACACCTTCTTCCCGGATCATTTCCTCTTGAGCCATCACACCACCTTTCTTATCTCCATTCCTCCCTGATCTGCCCATCATATATCCATGTGCAGAGGTAAGGTAATATCAGAGGGAGGGTAATATCAAGGCACTTTTGGAAGGAACAGACCTTTATAAGACTGCTGCAAAATTAGTCCTAGTGCTGTGCAGGTAGAGCTCAGACACCAAAAGACGTAGATCCACATCAGTCACAATTCTTACTGTTTATGGAACCCAGGAAAAGAAATCAGGAGGATAGTCTTAGAGAAGACTATGCTTTACCTACAGGCCCTGAGACCATGCAAAAAGGAAGGCAATCAGAAATCAGCTTAGCTTCTAGTAAAAGGCAGCTCAAAATCACCTTGTAGGAGCTCCCAGATGACCAAGGCAGATGGAGTCAACTGTGAAACCTTGCACAAAAGAATGAAGAGTAAGATGCCTCATAAAATTGAGACCCATAAGCAGTATGGTTTTAACCACAAAAAAGAAAGGAGAAAAAGCAAGAGGATCTGTGCCTAAGTCCACAAGAAGTCAGAGAATACTCTGGAAAGATGGATAGAGCCAAAGCTTTTTCTGTACTTAATCACAGAATCTCAGAATGGTTGGGTTAGGAGGGACCTCTGGAGATCATCTGGTCCAACACCTCTGCTAAAGCAGGTTCACCTAGAGCAGATTGCACAGGATCACGTCTGTGTGGGCTTTAAATGTCTCCAGATATTTAAACATGTCAGTATTGCTGTGCTCTTATCACACCAAGCCACTGCTGAAAGGGCCTCTCTTTCCTCCTGCTCCCTTGAAAAAATGTTGACTTTTTTAATCCCCAAATTGATGACTTGTGATTCCAACTGCAAACTTGTATAACATGCAGAACGAAAGGCTGATGAAGGGCAAAGTCCAGAGCTGAGCTAACATGTCAATCCAAGACAAATACACACTGTTTGGTCTCTCAATGGACTGTGAACTGCAGCTATCAGATGGACCAAACTCTGAAGAAAGATGTCAAATCTCCTAGCATGGGATAGTCAGACCAGCATTTTGGGGGCCTTATTATGGATATAAAGAAGAATCTAAAAATTAAACCAGGTTCCCTTTAAAGGCACTAGGAGGCTAGTTCCAGCACAATGCATTAGAAAAGATGAATGGCAACTGTGCAGGACTTACAAAACCTCAGTTAAATGCCTCATCTGAAAAGCAACACTGATGGTGCCCTGGAAACCAAACAAAAAAACCTGAAGAAAACAAAAGGAAAATTCGGGAAAAGCCTCCCAAAGAAAAGCAGTCACCGGTGCATTGGTGACGAAAGGCAGGTAGCCACTGTCTCCTATATGCCTGGCAAGAATAACCACCAGACTGCCCCAGCCCTGGATTCTGCTTTGAGGGATGAAGGTTACCTCAAGTATTGTGCAGGGATTACTGTGGTTAACTGAAGGGTCAGGTGTCCACTTCTCCAGTGGGGCACCTGGGGTGAGGCTCAAGGCTCATTCTCAAATGCAGGTCACAAATACCAAAAAGGTCAGATAGTGAAAACACTATTTTCTATCAAAAAGACAATACAAATTAGGACAAACAGTAGAAAACCCAAAATCCACTGTTTAATCTAAATCCAGTATTCCTGCAACAAACCTATGTCTGTTGGAAGGGCTTTCCTCAATCTGTAGGAGATACTCTGGATTTTTTATCCATCTTCACAGCTGTTTAGAGGTCAAATTGTATCACCTTTCATGCATGTTGTTTTCCAAGAAGGACAGGAAAACAAAACCACCTCAGTGAGGGCTTATTTAGATATTTGGCTGTTTGCTTATTGGGTTAAGCACTCCATTGACAAACCTTTCACACTGATTGAAGGGTACAAATTCCACTAGAAAAGAAGCAGTCTTAAATGCAATCTTATTTAGCAAAATACTTAAACAGGTACCTGAGCTTATCTGGTGCTTTAAATTTCTGAAAATCTTAAACTTTCTGACAATGCATCTCATAGATACTGAATACCAGCGATTTGCCTTCAGCAAGCTTATTACAAAATATGCTTCTGTGTGTCTAGAAACTAAAATTTACACTGCTAAATAAAGGTCCCCTAACTCCCAAAATAGTACTGGAAAATGAAGTTCCCAGAAAAAGAGGGAGAACTGTCTGATCAAAAAAAAAATTATGACTTCTGCTATGACAGCCGCTGCTGTTAATGCTCAGTGATTAGGGTGAAATATAATAAGGATTACAAATGGAGAGTTGCTTATTAAGCAATTTACTTCTCCCTTTTACCAGGGTTGGACAATTCCCTACAGTGCTCTCCTGAGCTTTCTGCCCAGGGTGTTCAAAGATGACTCTGCTAATGCAGCTTCTTTGAAAGATTATGCCTTAGTATAACAGATCAAATCAAGAAAATTAGTCTGGTTTTCTTCCTAAATTTTGTTTTAATGTCTTCCTCCTTCTCCCTTTAACTGTTTTGCCCGAGGCTGCTCTTTATCTCCTCTCCAGCTGCCTGATAACACAACAGTAGCACAGAAAAAAACCCTTTGAAGGAAAGAGAAGGTATGTCCCATAGTCTGACAAACGTGACAACTTCCAGTAAAGAGTGTCTGTAAAAAACTATGAAGGAAGGCCTCTTTTTTTGCTTTTCTGAACTCCCATAGCTTTTACTAGTGCTAGCTGTGGGCTCCCTTCACCATGCCCTGCTCCATGCGATGCATTCCCAGACTTTTTGTTTCCTTACAGATCTTTCTCCTCCTGGCACCCGTTTGGTAATTGCTTGTGCTTGAACATCACCTTTAGAAGACATTTTTACGGCTCAAGTAGTCTCTCATGTACTCACTCTCTCTCTTAACCAAACAGACCTCCAACACCTATTTTATAGTTTTTTGTAATTGTGAGGTTAAAGACCAGAGCAGATTGACAGCTGTCTGAAAATGTTTGCTCAGATTTACCCCTTATGTAAATTCACTAAGTTCAGAAGCAATACAGAGAAGATGACTTCAAACTGTTGATTCCTCACATATCTGAAAAACCACAGCCCTCTTCAGACAGTAGTGGTCTTAAAAAATAAAGTTGCATTTTTCATGGGAATAAATATTCAGTGCAAAAATCAGTAGTATCATCAACAGAGAAAGTTTGTGCTGACATTTCAGTGTCATAAACATTTCATAAACATGTCATACTCCATGTTTACAAAATCAAGATGAACATGAAAGTGTAAATAAAAACATTAAGTAGGCTGAAACTGCCAACAAGTAAAAACAGAGGTGTTCAGTGTCATCAGAGACATAATTTAATGTTCTCTGGTGCTAATGCAATGACCTCAGTAGATTCTCATTGACTGTTTTGGAGTTGAAAGGCCCAATGGCTATGAAATAAAAGTAGTTTTGCTCTGAAGGAGAACATCTGGGACCAAGAGTGACAGTAGCCATGGCCCCTTTCCTCCTTCTGCTTATTGCCCTGTGCCGTGCAGCACCAGCGCCTGCAGCATCAGCTGCCAAGCCTCAGCACTCCTCTGCAGACAGTAGAGAGGCAGCCAGGCAACATCCCCACACAGAGAAAGTCTAAAATAATAATATAATAGTACCACACACACACATTTACATCGCACTAGTGAATGCCATGACTAGGGTGATTCCTAAGACCACCTCTGCAAAAGAGTGGGAATGGTTTGAGAAGCAAGAGGTAGCAATGTCAGCTCATGCAAAAAGAGTACGAAAGACCGTAAATGAAGAATCAGAAACTGTGCCTAAGGGCTCCAATGCTGACATCAGTAGCAGAATGACTTGGTTGGTGTATGTAGTCTACACATAATGAAAAGATGTAACTTGTGTTTATCATATAAACAGGAAAATACCTATAGGCCAAGGTTAAGTGAGGATCCAAGTAACAGAACTCATAATGCAGGGATTTATAAAACCGTGGATAAAAATCATTACTTAATAAAAATAGCACAGTTGTAATTTAGAATTACATGGCTCTGTTCCAAGAGTCATCAGCCACAGTTGTGTCCATCCAGCCTCTCATGTACATCCTGGAACAACTTCTCCTGTCCCCCATTTCTGCCATAATGGTCAAGAGGACAGCACATTTTTTTTTCTTCTTGGTGGTAATATAAAATGAATATTAAAACGGCCCCTTAGTGTCCATCAGTCTACTAGTTCATCAACATATTTCTTGATAGTCTCGTTCCCATCCTGCAGAGCAATCTCACCTGGCTAACATGACTTTTTAAATAAAAAGACTTTTTTCACAGATGGAGGTACCAAAAGGGAAAAAAAAAAAAAAAGCTCTCCTAATTTCACTTGCAGATTCATTAATGCTTTTAGCTTTCAAGGCAGTTTGAAGTGTTATGAGAACAATCAGCTGATGCATGCTACAAAAATATCTCAAAAAGGTAAAACACGTCAACATCATTTCACATCCCCCTTCTGATTTTATGTCAAAATCTGTCTAATCTGCAGTTGACTTTATACTGATGCATGGGTATTAAAAGCAAGACTGAAGGTACAAGCAGTGCTCCTGTTTTACACAGCAAATGCACTGAAATGCATCTCTCACAGTGCTGTCTGTGCTGCTTGCCTGTGCTCTTCTCTGTGCATTTGCTCTTGAGTACCAATCGTAGCAGACAGCCTCTTGTTTTCCCAACATTATTTCAGCCAAATTCTCCTCAGACAGATACAGCATAACACACTCTCAGTAAAAACAACCTGCAAAGGTGCATACTGAATTAATAACCTGTTTCTATGAGATCATCTTGGAACAGTCTGCATCCAAATCATCAAGCAAATATGTGTTTGCTACAGGTTTTTGACTTCTGTCTCCACAAAAACACTAGTGAGAGGAAACAGCAATATGCAGAAGACTGATTGTGTACATCCTAGCCATGGGTAAGCAAATGAAGAAGTTGGAGTAAGGCTTTGCAAAGCACAAAGGAGAAGACAGAAAGGGAATGGAAGATAACAGAAAAATGGTGAGAAAATAGTCTTCACGGGAAACTTGAGGATCTTCCCCTCCCAGTCTACATCTTATACAACTGCCACTGGTATCCTATACACATGTGAGTGGTGCTAAACATGATTTACTCCTTCAATATAAAATCATTGTCAAAATTTTCCAGGATGCCTTGTCAATAAAATGCAATATTTCCTTCCTGCTGATCTTTGATATTTTAGTAGCTTCCTCAGGCTGGGCCTCTGTGCTAAGCTAACCTGGCAAGCAGTTAGCATGGGCAAGTTCACCATTTACACACAAACAGCTGTTACTGATACTCAGCCCTGTGCAGCAGACACCAGAAAAAAACTTTCACTGTTTGAACACCAGTCACTCCCTAAGATTTAATTCTTATCTCTCATCACCCTTCTCCCTCGTTATTCAGTTAGCTGAGCAGAGGAGCCTGCTAGCCGGAGCAGTGGGGTGAGCTGCTGGCAGCTCCCCTTGGCCCCTCCGGTGAAGTGGGAGCTTGTGCAACCCAGCCCAGCCCTGTAAGTCAGATCTGCAGTGACAGGACTCTGTCCTCACCCGGTTTCTTCACATGGGATTGCCAGATGGATAGGATAACTTGTGACGATTCAGGTGCAAGGATTAGAGTAAATTAATTTTTATCGCTTGTTAATAATTATAAGGTTCTGTCTTCCCAGGAGGTGCACGTTGGCAAACAGGAGCAGGGCAGAGGGAAGACCATCTAGAGATAGACTGAAGAAACATGGGGCTCTGCAGACCACTGTCTCCAAAGGGAGGAAAAGGCCAGTTATATCACTGAAGAAAGCTACTAAAATGTTGTTCCCTGAGATGAACTCTTTCCTTCCACTGTGTGGTTTTAGGTGACAGCACTATTGTGGCTGGTGACCAGTCACTAGTGGGGTTCCACAGGGCTCCATTTTAGGATCAGTTCTCTTCAGTGTCTTCATAAACAACTTAAACGAGGGGCTGAAAGGTAGACCAAGTTTGCAGATGACACAAAACTAGGAGGAGCTGTTGACTCCTGTGAAGGCAGAGAGGCCCTGCAGAGATACCTTGACCAATTAGAGGTCTGGGCAATCACCAACCATTTGAAGTTTAACAAGAGAAATTGCCAGATTCTGCACCTGAGATGGTGCAACCCTGGATGTATGTACAGACCGGGGAACAAGAGGTTGGAAAGCAGTGCCACAGAAAGGGACCTGGGGGTCCTTCCTGGTCACTGGCAAGTTGAATATGAGTCAGCAGTGCCCTTGCAGCCAGAAGGGCCAGCCATGGCCTGGGTGGCATCAGGTAAAGCATCACCAGCTGCCCGAGGGAGGGGATTGTCCCACTCTGCTCTGCACTGGGGAGGCCTCACCTGAGTCCTGGGTGCATTTTTGGGTGCCACAGCATAAGAGGGATATAAAGATACTGGAGAGTGTCCAATCAAGGGCTATGAAGATGTTGAAGAGCCTTGAGGGTGAGCTGTGTGAGGAGTGGCTGAAGTCACATCATCTGTTTAGCCTGGAGAAGACTGAAGGGAGACTTCATTGTGGCCTCAGCTTCCTCATGAGGGGGAAGTACAGGGTTAGGCACTCATGTTTCTCTGTGGTGACCAGTGATAGGACCCAAGAGAATGGCATGAAACTGTGTCAGTGGAGGTTTAGGTTGGGTATTAGAAAAAGGTGGTTGGGCACTGGAATAGGCTCCCCAGTGAAGTGATCACAGCACCACGCCTGAGAGAGTTCAAGAACCATTTGGACAATGCTCTCAGCCACGTGGTGTGACTCTTGGGGATGTTCAATGCAATATCAGGAGCTGGACTTGATGATCCTTGTGGGTCCCTTCCAACTCAGGATATTCTGTGATTCTATGCTGAAGTACAGTATGTTGTCCTGTATGTTTAATTTGTATGCCAAACATATGCAAATGCCTCCACAGAAACAACAGTGCAGGATGTACTCAGGCAGCAGTGGAGTCTATTGCTTCATTGAGCTGCTGTTTATTAGGTTACCAAGGGTTTGGGACAGTCCTATGGACTTTCTGGTCACTCTCAGAGCTGTTACGCTTACTGCAGGCTGACTGATGCATCTGGAGCAACTAATTGTATAACGTGACCAAGATTTTCACATTTTAGATGCTGCATTCCTAAAGATACTTAAGAGATTCCTCTGTATCTAGTACCAAAAGGCATTGCTGTGGACTGATTTTAGTGGAAATCAAGTTTTTCCAGACTCCTGGCTTTTGCTGGAATCGGTATGACTCTGATAAGAGTGGGAAAGCAGGGGAAAGAGGTTGTTAGGAGAAGGAGAAAAAACAGCCTGACTCAGGTCTAGCCAGTTGATAGGGAACCTGGTTACCTTAAAGTTCCTGGTTTACCCCATTACGTGGAAAAATCTGCTCTGTTAGCACAGCACCTGGCGAGATCCCTGATCACCTTTCTGAATGGCCCAACTATCAGGTTAGGGAACATGAGACCTTCCTACCTCTGCAGTTGTCAGCCATAAATGGGGTTATCTTCAAAGGTATATAGGACACACTGAAAACCATAGAAATTGAGAGTATGCTGGTTTTAAAGTACTGTATTGCAGCAGACAAACATCATCTTCCCATACAGATGAGGATAGGGCATTGCTTCTCATAGCCAATTGTCGTCGTCGGTCGGGGCGGGAGGACGACACGGTGATCAGGGATACCAGCCCCCTTTATTACAACAGTGCTTCTACTTATATAC
>JAYRBT010000139.1:41131184-41156184 GCA_036023395.1 Myiotriccus ornatus
CGCGCCCGGCGCCCCGCGCGCCGCATCCCCGGCCCCATCTCCGCCGCTATTGTAGGATCGTCACGTGTGTCCCCGAGGTCCACGTGGGGCGACACAGCTGGGCCGCCCCCGGCTGCGTGGATGGGGAGGAGGAGGGGGGGAAAGGAAGAAGAGAGAAGAAAAAATCCCCCCTCATCCCCTCGCCCCCTTCCACCCTGATCTTTAATGCATACATTCTCCCGGCGCCGCTCGTTCCTAATCCTATGGGATCAGCGGGCCCGTGGAGGCCCCCCGGGGTCCCCCCCAAGAAGTGATGGCTTTATAAGGGGCCCAGAGAGAGCGGGGATGCAGTGCCCACCATGGCCTCCAAGCTTAAGGAGCGGAGGGTGAGTCGTCGCCCGTCTTGCGCGCACGGCTCTGCGGGGCAGCCAGGCGGACCTGGCCCCGGCCCCCTCACCGCCTTCCCCTTTGAAAAGCCCCCCCCCCAAAAAAGAAGAAATCTACCCCACACCCCCCAAAACGTTCCTGTCCTGCCAGGACCATCCGCACAGACGGGAGCCACCGGAGGGGCGCGGGGAGGACCCGCCGCCGAAGCATCATCCCTGCCGGGGCTGCGCCGCGCCCGGCACCGCTGGTCGGAGCGGGATGGGCACTGGCTGGAGGGGTCGGGACCGGGGCCGACTGTCCCGGCGAGACTAGATCCGACTGCTTTCTCCTTCTCCCCTAACGCGCCCCGTATGTTTTGCAGAGGACGCCGGTTTCCCACAAAGTGATTGAGAAGCGGAGGAGGGACCGCATCAACCGCTGCCTCACCGAGCTGGGGAAGACGGTGCCCATGGCTCTGGCCAAGCAGGTAGGCGGGGGGGAGCAGCCCCTACGCCCTTCTCCCCGGTGCGCTGCGACATTCTCCCCCGATGCGGGGGGCTGGGGGCGGCCCAGCAGGGCGCAGAGCAGCCGCAGGGGAGAGGTGATGCCCACCTGCCCTGCCCGTTGCAGAGCTCGGGGAAGCTGGAGAAAGCGGAAATCCTGGAGATGACGGTGCAGTACCTGCGGGCCCTGCACTCGGCAGACTTCCCCCGCGGCCGAGAGAAGGGTAGGTGGGCGGGAGCGGCCTCCCGGGGCCCCCGTCGGGTCACTTGGGGCGTGGGGGCGGCCTTTTCCCTTCCTCCCGAGGCCAGACCCTGAGGAGCTCGGCTCCCTGCCGCTTCCTTTCCAGCAGAGCTACTCTCCGAGTTCGCCAATTACTTCCACTACGGCTACCACGAGTGCATGAAGAACCTGGTGCACTACCTGACTACGGTGGAGAGGATGGAGACCAAAGACACTAAGTACGCCCGCATCCTGGCCTTCCTCCAGTCCAAAGCGCGCTTCATCACTGAGCCCATTTTTACTTCCCTGGGCTCCCTGCCGGAGCCGGACTTTTCCTACCAGCTGCACCCCGGGCCCGAGTGTTCCGGGCACGGCCACAGCCACAGCCCCGCCGAGGCCGTGCTCCAGCCGCCCTCGGGGGGGCCATTTCCCTGGCACAGCACTGCCCGCAGCCCCTCCCTGCCCTATCACCTGCCCGGCGCCGCCGTGCCCCTCGCCAGCCCCGGCCAGCAGCGCAGCACCTTCCTCTCCTCCGTGCAGGGGCTGGACCGCCACTACCTCAATCTCCTCGGCCATTCCCACCCCAACGCCTTCGGGCTGCCCCCGGGCCAGCACCCCTCCATGCTATAGAGACTCATCCCGCCTGAAAAAACCTTATTTATGACAGCGGACACTGCAGGTTACACCCGGGCGCATGAGGAGGCTGCCGGGGCAGAGGCTGATGCGCTGGGATCCCGGAGGGCGAGAAGCCCCCGCCCGTCCTCTCCGGGGGCCTGGCTCTGCCCCCGCCCGTCCTCTCCGGGGGCCTGGCTCTGCCCCCGCCCGTCCTCTCCGGGGGCCTGGAGCTGCCCCCACCCGCTCCTCTTCCCACCCGCTCCTCTTCCCACTCGCGGGTGCGGTGCCTGTACAAGCGACGTCTTGGAATAAACGTTTATACTCGCTCCCCTTCTTGTTTCCGTGAGGGAGCTTCCTCGGGTGGTGGCGGGGACTCTTTCCACCCACCCAGGGCAAAAACCCCCAAGAGCGAGACGCGGTCCGCCCAGGGCGCCCGCTGCACGCACCGGCCGTGGCACTGCAGGCAGGGGGGCACGGCGTGGCAGGACTGATCTCGGTGCCGCCTGGCCTTTGCTCCCAGGTCACCGGCGGCTGAGAGGGAGTGCCTGGGGTGCCCCGGAGGTGGCGGATGCTCTGCAACCCCGCGAGTCCCGCCCTTCCACGCGCCCGTGGAGGGATGCTCCGAGGGCACGTGTCCGAACGGCACCGGCATCTTCCGTGTGCTTTGCCAGCGAATTTCTCCGCGGCGCAGCTTGTTCAGAGGAGGAGGAATAAGAGGGAAGGGGCGGGGAGGGGAAACTGCCGCGGAGACGCGGAGCCCCGGGATTAAAACCTATGGAAGCTCCTGCGAGTGAGTCCTTCCAATCACTCCCCGAGGCCGAGGCACGGCACCCTCCCGGTGAGACAACTCTGGCCCCGCCTGAATCAAGCTTCCCGGGTGCCTCCACAGCCTCTGGCAGCAGGGCAGGGGGACTGCAGCCAACCCCCCGCCTCCGGGCAGCCCGGGTATGCCCGGCGGGGCCGGAGTCGCCGAGGGGTAAATTAACTTATTCCATTTGGGTGGGGAGGCTTTGAGGAGATTTGACCTGGGCTGTTTGCCCAGGTCACGGAGTGGGTTGACCCGCAGTTTGTAAACCAACCCGAGCCTTTATTCGGAGACAGACAAAAAGATCTTCATTACAATGAGTAAAAAGTGGAATGTGTATCTTCCATTTAACCTGTAAATACAGGAAAAGCTGCTATCCCAGATTAGTGGGGAAAAGGTCACACGGCAGAATGACAGCCAGGGAGGAGGAAAAACACTTGCATTTCCTCGGGACACCTTTAGGATGGTAAATCCAGGGGGAATCTTTCTCTTGGTCAGTGAACACAGAGCAATTTGGGATCAACTAAACACATTCAGCAGCAACAGAGAGGCTGGTGCCTATTATGAAAGCACATGTTAAATGCTCATTTTTACCAGCACTAGGTGCAGAATATGGAGAAAACACTACATGATTTTTATTCTCTGAGCATAAGCTCTTGTGATCCCCCTTCGGTACTAAAGCATTAATATATGTTTTTTTTTTTTGTTTTTTTTTTTTTTTTTTCCTGAAAATATAAGTATATTCAGCATTTTGGCCCCTGTTAACCAAATTAAACAAAACTTTCCTTTGCTAAGTAGATTTTCTGTCTGGGATTAGCAGAGGGCCACCATGGTCAAAACTGAGGTCATTTGCATATAATTTTGCAAACTCGCAGTGGTCCATGACAGTCTTTGTCTCCCCAATGTTGCTATCCTTGTTTGTTTTCTTTTTTCTTTTCATTTTCATTTAGCTGTGGAGGATAAACCTCTCTGACTTTAGAATTACTTTAGGATAAAAGTTTTCCCCTCCCTCCATCCTTTCAGGGCTCTGAGCTCACCTCCTGGTCATGCTGACCCTGACTTTTGCCCCCCAAAATTATTTTTGCATCTGCGAAAGTCAGTTGTACCATGCACGTGACCTGAGCTGCCTTCCAAGCTCAGATCCACACCTGTTACCATGCTCTGTGCCCACAGCTGGATCCACATAGGCAGTGGAACACAGAGCTTCCTCAGGACTGGCATCCCCAGTCTTTTGACAGAGGTTCATATCATTTGTCTTTATTTTATTTTACATTTCCACATCTGTAGGGCAGACACTTTTAGCCCTTTCCCCCCGGATTTATTTTAGCTCTGCCATGAGCATCATCTGCCAACTTTGGTGGGAGCAGGTAGGATGTCACCTGTGCTGGGCCTGTAAAGGCTGTACCTGGTCCCAGATGGAGTGCCTGTCTGGCCTGGTGATGCTCATCATCTGACACAGTAGTGCCATTTACTGGTGTCTGGCAGCAGCTAGCACAGCATTTTGTTCCTGAAAATAAACTAATTCCCAAAGCCCTCAAAGTACTAACTTCTTTATTATGCACCAGCTTGGCCAAAAATCCTAATGGTGAATGGCTCTGTCATGTCCTATTCATTTCCTTCAGCTAGCATCTTTCTCCTTAAACCTTCGCAACCCTTTTGCCACAGTTTGCCTTGCCTTGCTTCCCTATGTCTTTCATGTCCTCTTTTCCACCTCTTCTTCTCCCTGCCATCTGAACTCCTCTCTTTTTCTCACACTTTCCATGTCCTACATGTAACTCTGCAATTTTTACGGTAGAAAAGAGTTGTACAGCACAGTCACATCTCAGTAATTTCTTTGTGTTGAGGGCAAATAATCATGCTGGAATAAAAGGACAGCAAAATGTGAGTTTACAGTTTTCCATCTGATACTGACTCTCATTTGTCATCTACTCAGACAACAGAAGAGTTTATGTTGATCTTTGTAAAATTGTTTTATTGAAAACATTTACAAATCCCTATTTTATGACAAGGATTTGTTTGCACTATCATTTAAGTAAAGCATCATCAATTAGATCAAAGACATAAGTAGCCTATTCATAAACTCTCCATCTTAAAACTTTATGTTTTCAATAAGTAACAGACAAAGCCTGGAAGAAAATACTACTTTGCCACTTTTACTATTTAAATAAGTAAAAAATATTTATGGACTTCGAGCACATACAGGACAGATCAGAACTCTTCTTTCTTCCCATGGTTTTGCACCAGTCTGAATGCATTATTCAAAGACCTGGGGGCTTTGATGGCAGTGCCACACTGTGGAGTTTCCAGCCTTGGAAACAGAGCCCATATCACAGAGCAAAGTCCCCAAATTCATGCCAACACAGTAATTTTTGGGGCCTCTTAGCAATCAGGTCACTAACTGACTAGAAAAGAGTATTTTTATTGTATTTTGGGTCAGTGACCCTGCTTGCAGTGAACCACAAACAGTTGCACTGGCACATCTATAGGGGCTGAGCCATGGGTTGGGAAGAAGCAACTGAGGAAAGGAAGAGGAACAGCACCGATGAAGGCTCTTAATCACAGATCTGTTCCAATAGTGATGCACAGAATAGCTGGCTTCCTAGTGGTATGGATATGATCCCTTTCCCATGGTTAAGATCCTGACAGTTCATAAGTCATGCTGTCCCACTGCTCCCTGGATGCTGCTGTTCCTCTAAGGCATCCCAGGGTAGGCCACATGATTTGACCAGGATCATACCAGAAGTGCTTAGAAGAGCAGAGGGTCTTAGGTGCCAGGGTACAATGATCACCCCAGCCAGAGCAGCTTCTTACTATGCTACCACGTTCTTGGAGAGAATTAAATAGTGTCTTGAAGCCCAAGCATGTGTTTTTCCTTTATAAAGTGACTCAAGCACGAGGAGGAGGAAATCTGCTGTTTGCCTGTGGAACAGTTTGCGTATTACACACAAGCTGCTGAAGCAGCTGCGGGCTTGTCCAGCAACCCCTTCGCAAAGGCAGACTTTTGGAAAGAAACCCTCCAGCCAACAGTTTCATATTTGCTGAGATGTAGCATCTGATCTCACAGATTTGCCTCCTGCCTTGGATGAGTCTCACATCATCACGTCTATTTCTAGAAAACTTGCCCACATGGTGCATAAAGGCTGTTTTAGGAAAAGGACACTGAATTCTCTTGAAGAGAACAAGTGATTACAGAAAGATATATAAGAAATGCATTTTCATACGTATATAAGGTTAAAGCTCTGATACCTACCCACATACCATACTGCATACATACAGTTTTAACTGGCATGTTAAAACAAGCAAAACTCATTTTAAAAGGTGAGAAAAAGCAACATTGAGAGTGACTGGATAAACATCACATGTGAAGAAAGAGGAGTAGTTTGGAAGATTCAGACAGAATATTAAGTCCAGTTCAACTTAGGAAATAGATTATTTAACATTTATCTTCAAGCTACAGCAATTGAAATATGCACTATGCTTCATCAGCAGTAATACAGTTAATTAGGCTGAAAAAACCCACTTTTGATAACAAGAAATCTAAAATTCAGTATGTATGCTCTGAAAACTTAAAGGTAAATAATTTAATTTTTAATAGTGTAAGAACACAACACCTCTCAGTGCAGTTCTAGTCTATGTATTGATTGTGTTATTAAAAAATGAGGTTCTTCAAAAAAGCAAGTCCTTCAAGGCAACAGGGAATTCATTACAGGGTCTGTGACTCAGTTCTTATGCTTTTGATGAACATTATGAAGTCAGTTTTATCCCTGCTGAAAGCTTAACCCAGAGCATGTAGAAGGATGTACACCAGCTCACTTTGTGGTCCATTATTTAGAGAATCTCAGTCTCTTGCTAGCTTTGTGGAAACCAGGCAGTGCCTGAGCTCTGAGCTCATCTTTGTCTCTTGTGAATTCCAGCAATAAATTTGTCTTTCAGTCCCATAAAGGGTGCAGGCATTTATAGTAGGGTAAAGTCCAACTGGAACCCTTAAGACCAGGATCATGGCTGAAGATGCTGTGATTCAGTAGCCATGCCTCCACCTCCACCTCCCTGCCCTTAGTTCCTAGCCTGAGGCTTACATGTCCTTCTAGGAAGTCTCAAGGTTGAAGGCTAAAAACTGTGTCCCACTTTGGAAGCACCTTCTCATAACTACTCTGCCCCTACAAAGCAATTTCTTTGTCTTTTCCTTCAGTTTGTCTTTGAAGGAAACACTGTGCCCTGGTTCATCCTTTCAAAGGAGAGATTAGATGGTAGTCTGTCCAGAGAGGGTTTGATCTCAAGATATCAGCTTGAAGGAGACATTCAATTTAGAGCACAAAGCTGTGACACGGTTTCAGTGTTCTCTCAGTGCTAGGGAGGAGTGAACACTATGGCTTTCACACCTGCCTTTATTCTCCTCCTCTGGAGGTACAAGTGGGCTGTGTACCATGTGCTTTGTGTATCATATGTACACCATTATGTATTACACACATAAGAAGCTTATACAGGCCCTCTTCCATAGTACAGCTGGATTCAGTTTAGTTTTTCTCAGTATTTCCTAGTCAGGTTTGGTTAGCTATTTGTTTAAATGTGGCTTTATTAGATCCTCATATCTTCTCATGCATGCTACATTACAGCTGTTCCAGGGGGAAAATTCAGAAAGAGAAGCCTTTAAAGGTCAGTCTTTTATAACTAAGATTTAGGATTTTTTTTCCTTTCCCCCCAAACTAAAATGTCCTTTAAGGTATCCTAGGACAACCTCATGGTTTGATACAGATAGGTTTTTGATACAGACAGATATTTGATACACCTGTACAACCTTACTTACTACAAGAGGTGATGACACTATAGCTGTGAGTAAAAGTTAGGGTACAGAGTTTTCTGCCAAAGATGGTAGGATGGAAATAATACTACCAAATTGACTGCTGGGGTTTTGGGATCAGTAGAAGGAACAATAAACAGCAAAATCTATTCAGCAAACCCCATATAGCTTCAATTTCAAAATGAGAGAAGTGTAACAGGGATCATTGACCTTCACTGAGCAAAGATTAAAAAACTTCAAGAACCTAGGGAAACACTGAGAAAATATGTATCTCATGTAAGAAAACGATATATTGGAATGTTCTAAGAGAATCAATTTAACCTGAGTCTTTCATATTCCACTACAAAATCCCTTTTTATCATAGGATGTAATAATAATTTTTCTATGCTACAAACTTTTCATACAGTACCTTCTCCTCTCTAAAAGAAATGAAAAAAGAACAAGTCTTGGAGTTTTATAACTGAAAGTATTGTAAATTCTCTTTGATGTCTGCAAAAGAAGAGAAAGTAATTGGAAAAAAAGCATGAGCAAGAGTACTTCTTTTGCTGCATAATGCCAAAACCTATTAGACAGCAAAGATCTAGGAAAGGTAGTTAAATGATGTTTAAAGCTGCCACTGTTTCCACCAGGTTACAAGTCACCATTTGCAGAAAAGACAGTATGTTAAAGCAAATGAGACTCCTATATGTTTGTTACCCATGTGCATACATTGTGCATATATCCTTAGCTACCGCAGGTAGGCCAAGCTTCCTGGGCATCCATGAAGCTATAGTTACTTCCAGGAGAAGACAATGAAGCTGCATCACAGAGAGCTTACCAAACAGGTACGCAATACATGTTTCAGTGGCTCCTTATTCTCATTTTATTAATTCAGCTCTACAGCCACATGTTTATAAAGATGTATGGGAAGCAAACAACCTAATCTGATTTTAAACACACAATTACTCTGATCATGAAAGTAAAGTCATGTACAGAGCGGGTCCTAGTGCCTCTGTTACTCAATGCACAAAATATTTCTCCAAGAGAAAAACCCAAATAAAAATCTACACTTGAATACAAGGCCAACCTCCGTCTGTGTGCTTATGCAGGAGTTTATCCAACTCTGTGAAGTCAAATGATCTTTCTGTGGTGAGATTCCAAGCAGCAACACGGCATGCATGCTGTTCTCCACCAAATATTACATCTTCTCAAAAGCTATTTGCAACTCTCCATGATGTAACTTTAATCATAGAATCATAGAAGGATTTAGGTTGGAATGATCATCTAGTTCCAACCCCCTGCTATGGACCAGAAAGCCCTTCACTAGACCAGGCTCCATCCAGCCTGGTCTTGTACAGTTCCAGGGATGGAGCATTCACACCTTCTCTGGGTAACCTGTTCCAGTGCTTCACTACCCTCACATTAAAGAATTATTATCTAATATCTAACCTAAACCTACTTTCTTTCAGTCTGAAGCCATTCCCCCTTGTCCTGTCACTATATGCCCTTCCAAAGTCTCCCTCCATCTTTCTAGCAGGCTCCCTCCAGGTACTGGAAGGCTGCAATTAGGTCCCCCCAAAACCTTCTCTTCTCCCAGCTGAATAATCCCAATTCTTGTAGCCCTTCCTCATAGGAGAGGTCCTCCATCCCTCTAATCATCTTGGTGGCCTCCCTCTGGACTTGTTCCAACAGGCTGATGTCCCGCCTGTGCTGGGGATCCCAGAGCTGGATGCAGCACTCCAGGTGGGGTCTCACCAGAGTGGAGTAGAGGGGCAGCATCTTGGCATTGATTTTCTTAGTCTGTTGTATGTTACATGCAGTTAGCAACTGTGTTATAGTCAGCTTTGCTTTATACTCTCAGAAGGGGTTTCTACCACCGTTTCACAAAGCAACTTACACCACTGGATATGGCAGGCAACAAGTAGGTAAAAGACGTGCATCCCTGTGAGAAGAGTATGACATAGCTACAAGGATAGGCAACTGGGAGAACAAAAGTGCTGTTCTGCTAGTCATGAAAATATGCTATGTTAATTTACAGCAGGTTTGCAAAGGGGTTTTTTGGGTATATTTGGACAGCTTTTCATGAGCCTCTTCCAAAGAGGATTTGCAATCAATTTGCCTTTGCAGTTTAAGATCAAATTTAGAAAGAGAATGATAAACTTCATCCTCTTTTAGCAGGAAGTTACAGGAATTTTGGGACTGGAGTTCTAGAATAGAGATGTAACCCCTGCTGCCAGCATCCAACTTCCTAAAGGCCTTTCAAAGAGTTTTCCAGGCACTGTAACTGCAAACAGAAAAAAAAAAAAAAAAGATAAGAAGTTACTGCAGGAAAATGACAATGATTTGGTAGGGTACAAAATGCACCTCATCACAATTGACCAGGGCATAAGGTGAGGCCATAGTACACTTTAGAGCCTGCAGGTCCACAGACCTACACAAGCAGAACGCTGGTGAATTTCATTCCTTACCAGATAAAAATACAAGGATGGGAGAGGACCAGTGGGACTTCTTAATTCATGTACTTGGAAAAATTCATGTACTTTGTCATAATGAAACACCATACCACAAAAGAAAAATCTTTTCAGTGGTCTGATAAAAAAAGGACATACTGAAATTCATGACCATCTGACTTAAAACTGTTAGCTGTCTCAAAGATAGAGATCTAAGAATGAATTAATCATTCAGAGCAATCTTTCTAGTCAAGAGGGATAAACAGGCACCCCCAGAGGACAATTTATCAGACAGATTTTTTCTCATTCTAAAATGAGCTGATTTTCCTTGGAATATATACCTCTCCCCTTTTGAATCAGGAAGGAATGGAGGATCAATAGGTCAGATTCAGATATACAAGTAGGAGAAAAATCAGGGCAGCTGAATCCCACCTGCATTGCTGCCTGGGAAGTAGACTACTTTGTCTGCTCAGGTATTTCAGAGGGGCTAGACCATGCTATAATATCACATTTACTTAAAAAAAAGAAAATCCCATTTTTTGGTGACTGTTACACAAACTGAAGGTGTAGCCAGTCCAGCCACTAAACCTTAACAGCTGATGACAAATCCCACTTGACAAATACTTTTAATGTACTAGTTGCATGTACTGCAGAACACATGGAAAGAATCTGGGGGGAGAATAATGGGTGTTTTTACTATTTCCCCCGAGAAAGCACCATTTTGGACAAAACTGTTAGCCATCCACTGAAAGCCAGCATCCTTCCTCCATAATCTGGTTGTC
The DNA here is from genome assembly GCA_036023395.1 of Myiotriccus ornatus. Taxonomy (NCBI): domain Eukaryota; kingdom Metazoa; phylum Chordata; class Aves; order Passeriformes; family Tyrannidae; genus Myiotriccus; species Myiotriccus ornatus. The sequence goes on from JAYRBT010000139.1 coordinate 41,141,682, forward strand.
AAAATGTCAAATTCAGAAGCTTGAGCCTCTCCATGGCACTGGTTTAGCTCCAAGATGTCTGTGTAATTGCAGTCACGTTATTCCCCTGTCATCTTTGCCAACATGAAGCAAAGGGCTTCAGGAACTCCATGTACAAAACATCTCTATGTAAAATCAGAAAATCTATATTCTTAAGCACATGCATACTAGGGGAGAATTTTGCCATTGATTTAAATGGAAATCATTTCCTCTCTCCTTTCCTCTTCATTGCATGCACAGAAATTTTACCAGCTCTGGCTGCTAACAAGACAGAAGACAATAACAGTGTGTTCTCTCCCATGAGTGTACTTAGGAACTGGCATTTCATTGCAAATAGATACATTATAGCATAGCCAGTGTTTAAACTCCTCTGTAGAAAAAGAATTTGGTTTTTTTTTAGAATTCATCAGCATCCAGTTTTTCTGCTGAAGCTTGTGCTTCATGCATTTTAAAAAGAAAGATTATGCTTAGACAAGGTGCTATTTTGGTGCTGAACCATGTACTCACCCAGTTTCCTTGCATTTTTGGAGCAGCATACCATGTTAGAACACAGCTTCACAGCCACTTTTTTTTCCCACCGAAATAAACTATATTTGCCCACACGTGACCACTAGGATGTCAGAATCACACCTGAGGTTTTACATAACCTTAAGTTTTCAGCTCCTTTTCAGTGTGGACAATACCTGGCACATTAGGAAAATATGGAGACCTCAAGGTATAGCTATGTCTCACAAAATCCTAAAAACCCAATGTGTTGTCCTTGTTTATAACTAAAGTTTCACAAGTTTTCAGAGTTCCAGGGCTATTACAGACCAGCTGTCAAACCCTCCTTCAACACGCTAAAAGAGAAAATATAATGTCACAAAATTATAGAATCATAGAATATCCTAGGTTTGAAGAGACCCACAAGGATCATCAAAGTCCAACTCCTGGCCTTGCACAGGACAGCCCCAACAACAGATAATGACTGCTGGTAAGAAAAATAGGAAGTTACACTAATTATTAGCCAAATAATTGTGTGTTTAACCAGCAAATTCCCACCAAAGTCACTTATGTTTTCAGAAATTTTTCTAAGGATCATTGCTTTATGCCAATAGACACCAGACTGCTAAAATGATGCTTGCTCAGACAGAAAATCCTCTGAATGAGGGATAATAAGTGGATTTCCAGGGACATCACCACCCATCATGATTCAGCCTTATTTTTACAATGATTTCCAAGCTTTTGTATCTTAGTACTTCAACTCAAGGTAAATGATCTCCTCAGTGACACACTAGGAGCTCTTCATCTCTGTCTTCAAACTCCTTCTTTAGCACTTTTTAGTGTTTATTCAGTAAGTTTCAAATTCCCCCGTATAGCTTGAGGTAGGAAAATAAACTGATGCAAAAAGTTATAAAAAAGACTCTGCCTGTTATCATGCTGATACAATTTCTCCTTGTGATTTGTTTCCTGGTGCTTTCAGCTGCCTCTACAGATTTGATATATCACAATGTCACAATTTCTATGTGGTCTCAACTATGTGTTTCAGGACCAACTGTAGTCCTGAAGTTTTTCCAGGAGAGGGGATCACCCAGGTTACACAAAGTGGAATTAATTTTGACAGTTACTCAGCTGGCAGATTAATAACAGTAAGCAAGACCCTACTGACAGGGGATACCAAATCAAGATTAACTAGATGATCTTTGAGGTCCCTTCCAAACCACACCATTTCATGATTCTATGATTCTATATTACTGCCAGGTTGCAGTCCGAAATTCCCCTCTAATTTCTCACTTCTTGTTTCTGCTGTTCTTCAGATCATAATGTAACTTAATTTATACTACGAAGTAGATCACATAGTTTCCATATTATTTGACACTATATCCAACTAATTGCTGCTCAAAATTTATGCCAGCAGAAAAAATAATGCAGTTCACAGTGTTGGCCCTGCAAGGATTTGGACATAAGCTCAGCGTTATGCGCATGGATTCCTTTACTTCAGTAAGTGCTGCCTCACTCAGATTTCAGAGGAGACAGACTTCAGATGGAAAATGGATTGAGGTAAAGTGTTGGTATCACAGGGATTTCAGAGGAATTGGCAAGTTCAGAAAAAAATAGTGGTCATAATGGTACATTAACAAGAACGCTATCCCTGAAAATGGCCAGGACAAAGATTGGTGGCCACAAAACTGTCCCCTGCATGCTTGGAAGTAGGACCTCAGCTGCAGCCCTAAGCTTTTCTATCATATTTTAACCGAGAGGGATCATAGTCAGTTCTACCCCAGAGGAAGACAAGCTGATCTTCAGGACCAAAAGTAGTACTGCAGGAGCAAGACACCTGCCAAGGATATCTTCCACCTAGGCTTTTTGGATCTGCTTACTTTCCTTCTATTTCTGGGCATCATTCTCCTCTTCAGGCTCAGATCCCAGCCTGAACTGAGATTTCTCATGAAAGACACTAGGCAGCCCTTTCTGATAGAGAAACAATTGGTTTGTTCGTAACTCTCTTTTCAATCACATGAGGTCTCTCAACAAAACACCAGACCCTAGATAAGTGAGCAACATTCCTTATTGTAATACCTGCCAGTACAATTTCAGGTTATTTTTCTTCTTAAAAGGTAACCACAGGTATGGCATTGCTGGGCAGGCAGCACTGTTTAAGCACAGCAGATCAGATGCTGTCCTGATTTATAACCTCTGTCAGCTCAAGTGAATGCAGGAGCTGGCAACTTGGCACACGCCCTCTGAAGGGCAAGATGCCCACGTACAATGTGTATAAGGATGCATCTTTAGGGATTCTCCATAGCCCACCTAACATGTCTCAGACGTGAGAAGAGTATTTACCAAGTATTTACGTTGCCACCTGAAAAAGAATAAGCACACCAGAATAAGCTCACCAGGGCATAATGCAGCCCAGCTCTCAGGGCTGTACTGCCTTAGTCTTGCAAATCACTCCAATATATAATAAGGGCTGCACGGCAGACACATGAACTTTGATTTCACGTTTTAAATCACAAAGTATAAAATGCGGAGCCTGTCATCAGTTGGCAGCCTTGTCTGCCCTTCCACCCACACCCCTCGTGAGAGCGGCTTCCAAGTGCAGCAGCACGCTGGAGCGTCTGCTGCTCACCACAAACAGGGTGAAAAGCACCTTTTGAAAACACAAAGCATCTCCAGGTGGTTCAGGGCATGGAGCTGCAGTAAATGTCTGTGGTGGGCATAACCGCGGTCCAGCAGGGTTAAAAGCGAGGCTGTCCAAATTCATCCAAGACCTGCAAATCTCAAAACACGTAAACCCTACATGCGTCAGATAAAGAAGCCAGAAAGAAAGGTGCCCCCTAATGAGTTTTTTTTGCGCTTGGGTGAGCGAAAGGGCTGCTTCAGGAGGCTAATAACTGAAAACCTTCCAGGCTTTTGTCCGGAGAAATGGCAGGCACTTTCCATCCCTTTGAAAAAAGAAGGCCTTTCGGAGTCTTCACGAGAGATGTGGATTTTAAGGGCGACCTTAGGTCATACAGAACTAATCAAGCGAAAACAATAAGAAAATTAGACTGACAGTCAGCAAGTATCTGAGGACTTTATCAAAAAGAATTAGGAATGGACAAATTCACTGGGAGCAAAGGATCAGATCTGCAAGGTGGCATTGTGTGGTGGGATTAAATTATTTATTCATTGTTAATTTATTTATTTATGTATGTGCAAATGACCTAGCTGCTGCAGGTGCTGAGGAGTTTCTGAAAAGGCCCAGTTTTAGAGCCAAGGCTGGAATATTGGTCCATTTAACTCATTCTTTTCCTTAAGGCGATCAAACAGTGACTTTTATCTAGGAGATAGAGGAGGAAAACCATATGTGTACTGGGAATGATGCGGGGTCTGAGCAGCACTAAGTACCCAAGTATTCCAGTCTCATTCAAGAATGCTGTGCAGTTTAATGTCTAGCAAATTAGCAAATGAATGCTTATGTCAATATGTGAAAAATCCCTAGTTGGTTTAAACAGATAAAAAGCCTCTTGGGAAATGGCAGAAAATGCAGGCTTTCTCTCCTTGTCTTTTTTAAAGAAAGAAAGAGAAACAGTACTTATTAAGTTTTCCCCAAACTTACAAGAAGTTGCAGAAAACACCAACAGCCTATGTGGATGCTGGATCTTATACATACACATAATTTTCCCAATGCTGCCACTGGAGAAATACAAGAATCTTTTGCCAGGCACTCTTTGAATCAAATACTTGCTATTCAGAAGAAAACAGTTAAAATCTGGGACAGCTATAGAGCCTGGAAGATGCCACCCTGCTACCCCTCTCTTAAAGGCAGAGGAGGTCAAAAGCCCTGGGAGGGTCCATCTTTATTTTTGCCCTGATTTATAAATTCAGTCTTGAAGATGAAATCCACAAAGACCTTGTTTTTTCTTCTCTACATTCAGCCATTAATAGGAAAGGATAAAATTGTTATCCCGTGTTTTCCTTGACCCATCAGAGCAAACACACAGTGGGGACTCTGTGTACGACATGACCCTGGGGAAAAAAGGAACATGAGATCTCAGCATGGGGCTTGGAGGCAAGAAGTCACACATATTGAAAATGACAGTGCCATGTCAGTTAATGCCATGTGATAAGGGAGTCCTGCTGGGTTTTGGTCCTTCCTGAAGATACACTTGGAGGCTGGCTGGTAAGGAAGATTTTTTACTAACTCCAGAAAGGGTTGCAGATATTTGGGCAGGACAGATCATAACCAATTATCTTACTTCAGGACAGGCATCACTAGCTGTGCTGGGGATAGTAAAACTGCCCCATGAGACACATCTTGAAACCAAACAGGCAGGTTTACACAGAATGCCATGTCAAACTACTGCCTTGCATTTCCCTCCTCTCGGCCATACTTAGGCCCTCTTCTCAAAACCAGCCTTCACTGTGGAGAGATGGACACTAAAGGGAAAAATTTTAAAGAAAAAGACCTCTATTATTACCAAATTTAAAACATTATCTCAGATTAAAAGTTCAATGAGCCAGTTTCTCAAGCCATACCAAAAAGCCCCACAGGTCATGCAGAAAGCCTGCCTCCTCCCTGGAGTGATAAAGTCCTCATTTTTCTCTTGAATGTTAATGCGTGAGGATGAATCCAGTCAAGATGACTGCCAGCATGTCAGTAATACGCTACCACTTACCTTCTGCAGCCCAGGGAGAGCTGTAACATGCCAGGGAGGCTGCGGAGCTATGGTCTTACTCCATGGGCTGTCAGGGTGCCTTTCGAAATGGCAGGGGCCAAAAGCAGAGTTACACAGCACTGAGAGCTCAGCTGCCTCAGGAACAAGCAGCGCAGGCCAGGCTTCTTGGTCATCACTGCAGATGCATGGAGTCCCAGCTCATAAGAGAAATACTTCCTATCAGTATGCAAGGCCATGATCTAGTTTTATGACTAATTTCATGTCCCCAAGACTATCCAATTCACCTTCTATGTTCTCTCTGACTTCAGCTGTATTGACAATGTTTCATAGGTGTATCCCACAGGCAAACTTTACCGCTACCTGCCTACTTTTGGTGTCAAAGCCATTAGATAAAATATAAGTATTTCCATTAGTAGTATTAATATTGAAAGTAGAATACTTTCAGTACTATGTTCTAATTTTTCCAGTTTCCATGTTCACTTCCCAAATCATGTGGAATAAAAATTCCTTTTTTGCTACTAAGTAAGATGTTTTGCTTAATGTCTCAGTGATGTTTTATACAAAAGACTCAAACTGGCTATGAGTCCTCCTCCTGTTGGGGAAACAGGTTGGTTACCTACGTAAGTGGAAAGAGCTGCCTCGAGGAAGAATGGAAACATGACCTTCTGCAGGCACAAGCAGAGGGAGGAGAAGGGTAAAAGGTGGCTAGCATTCACCAGTACACTTTGCCCAGGGATGCCCAGGAGACCTTCCCCTTTGCTCTATGCACATGCAATTGCCCCCTGAGCACACAGCAGGCATCCATTAATGTTTTCTGGCAGCTGGTAGCCCAGACTGCTTCATGGAGCAGCAGTATAGTAGATTAAAAAGACAAGAGATTGGTAGGGCTAATAAATTAAATATGGGCAAACTAGGACAGGGAGATCTTGCTGCTTCTGGAGCTCTGCACAGCTAAATGGACAAGGAGCTGAATTTACACAACCCAACCCCAAAAGAAGATTCTCCCAGGAACCACAAGATTCTGAGGATTAGCCTTGAATAGTATCCCATCAGCTAGTGCCTTTGTAATTTATCTAACAAGTCCTACTGGATGCGGTTGCAAACTACAGGATATAAAATTAGCAGAGGTTTCCATAGCCTTTCAAGTGGAGTACAAGACTGAGCTGAGAGTACAGATCTCATATTGCTTATTGTTATTAAATTCTGGCTTCTCTAACATTTTGTGTTTGTTTCAGTGTCCTGTTGTTAAAAGAACTCTTTCCCTTCAGCGACACTGTGGACAAGTATGTGGGATGCTAAGCTAAGGCTGTGCTCTAGTGCCATCTTTTCATGGCACTGAAGGATGTGTGCAGGCACAGTTTCTGCTTCTGTTTTCATGTATGTAAATCAGAAACTAGAGCATCGATTGTATTTAAGATGTATCACATCCTTTTGGGGTTTTTTAAATTATAATACTGTCATTGGTTTAAGATATGGACCCACAGAGCCATCTTGCCTACACCTTCTCAGCACCCTCCCAGTTCAGGCAGCCAAGCTGTTGGAATCCCTTGCATTTTTACAACACTGAAGTTAAAGGATGGTACCAGAGATTTTTCTCAGCTGGATTTCACACTAAGAGGCAGTGGAAGTCACATGTGGGGATACCTGTTTGTAAGTAAAGTTAACTAAACATCCACAGACATTAGAAATAAATCAGAAAAGGAAAATAAAAAAGGAAGGTAGAACTTCAGCAGCCAGGAAGTAGCATAAGGAAACCAGACTCTTCTCTGAGCCAGAAGGAGATGGTTCAAGTAGGCTTCTGGGGAAGTCCTGTTGCCAAGTTCGAGGTGCAGCAGCTATAGACTAATCGTCAGTGGGATGTTTGCTTTGCATTTTTTAAAAATATCAGCCTTCAGTACATAAATAAATGTAAAGACACTGTGAAATTAGCATGCTATTTCTCTGTTCAGCTAAGTGCCAGGATGTTTACACCTGTTGCAGAGAGAAAAACAGTAACAGCAATTAAAAGGTAAGTAATAAGTTAGACAAACCAGAAAATAATGCTACTTTTCAGATGAAAATTTTGTCTCCTTGAAAAAAGACTTTTCCAAACATATCCACAGCTTTTACTGAAACACAAAGATTTCTGTTTAATAAGAAGTAGACAAAGTCTATTTAAATGGATGATAACTAATTTTATAGAAGTTTTCAGTGTAAAGGCTAAAGGGGAAAAATGCATAAGATCATAAAAAGATGTGCAAAACCAGAACAATGTTAAGAAAGATGTTATTAAAACAATTCCATCAGAGATGAACAGATAGTTTGCATTAATAAATACATCAGTTAGTGACCCAAAGAATCCTCCTTAGAGAACAGGAACTTTGGCTTGGCTGATCAGACATTCAGCAAGACAAAGACCAGTGTGGCAAGTGAAATGCAAATCTGTCTTTTGGGGTCTGGTCCATGATGATGGTTGCTACCACACAAGTGTTACCAAGAGCACTTTATATTTTCCCTACCACTCAAAATGTGCAAGTACTACTCACTGAAGCACTGCATTAGTCCCCAGTATCAAAAGTCAGAGGGTCCAAGACTCCAGGAGCATTCTGAACCAGCAACATATCCATTCCTTGAAACACTGGTCTGCTTAATCATAAAAATTACACTATTTCTAGACTTCTTTCAAATATTATATTAAACAAACTTACATATGTTTTGTAGGAGGAAGGATGAACCTTTAATATATAACTGTGTGGTTGGTCACAACTGCTCTATGCTCTTTTATATAGTCTTCTCAGCAGTGTCTGAGATAACAGATACTACAAAGACAGCAGGGAGAAGTTCAGACACCCAGCAGCTCAGCCCTATTTAGTGTTTTCAGGAGATGAAACAGGGAATTAGAAAGCTGTTTTGCTGGCACAAACAGCCTTCCTCCCAAAGGAAGATGACCAGCAAAATTTGGTTTGGTTTACTTTAAAGGGAAGACCTGGAGGAAAAGAAGTCACAGAAGCAAATTATTTTGCTGGATACCACCAGAACAGATCCCCTTAAGATGTCTACAGAAGTACTATTAACCTTCAGAAACTCTGCTCCTTCCAGAGACAACATATATATTGTTTCTTATATTTTGATCTGGGATAAGCATAGGAAAATACATTTTTTTACTATCAAATAGAATCACAGAATCACAGAATCACAGAAGATGTTGAGTTGGAAGGGACCCACAAGGATCATCCCATCCAACCCTTAGCCCTGAGCAGGACCATCCCCAACAGTCACACCAGCTGCCTCAGAGTATTGTCCAAATATTTCTTGAACTCTCAGGCTTGGTGCTGTGACCACTTCCCTGGGGAGCCTGTTCCAGTGCCCAACCACCCTCTGGGGGCAGAACGTTTTTCTAATATTCAATCTAAACCTCCCCTGGCACAACTTCAGGGCCGTTCCCTTGGGTCCTGTCACTGGTTACCACAGAGGAGAGATCAGTATCTGCTGCTCTTCTTATCATTTAGAAGAAAGGGCATTTTCATATTTCATATTGATTAGAAGATAGCAGGGGAAAAAAACTCATGAAAAATTTGCAGATAATTTTTTTTTAAATCTTACAGTAGGTTACTAAGCAAAGGAAAACAGCTTCACAAGGTCTCCTTGGCTGCTGAGACGCTGTTGTTGCAAACACCCAAGAGTTAACTAAAAGTCAAGTGTAAATATACAGCAACGTGCTTTTTCTAATTCAGAAATCTGGAGTAAATTATTCAAGAGTTTTCCCTAGAACTGTCATAATTTTTTACTCTTTGTTTCATAAGACATTCAGTCTAGGAGATCTAGGAAAATAAAGGAAAAGAAAACAGTAGATATGACATCACCTATCCCTGGGATAGAGAATAGTTCTTTCTCCTTCTTTACAGAAACACAGGAAGTCACAGTGATAATTCAAAGACACATCAAAAAAGCAACATGAAATTATAAACTAAAAGTGAAAAAAATATTTTATAGACCTCAAGTGCTCTTGGTCTATTTGCAATTCAAGTGCAAGTGTCTGAAAACTAGAAACAGAAACTAACTAATTTACTCCTGTGTTCATGGCACATTAAATTAGTTTGTTGATGAAAATTTATTTTTATTTTAAAGAAGTGTCCATTTATAATAACCCAGTTGTTACCACTCACAGGCAAATTGAGGCAATTCCTGAAGATTGAATTTTAAATCGTACAAGTTGTTGCAACCATCGGAAGGGAGCAATGACCTTATGTGTGAGAGGTACAATAGGTACTCTTGGCCCAGGGTGATTCTAGTTATCATGCACCAGCTGCCGAGGCAGGTGAAATTATTAGAGTCAGGTACCCAAGTGTGACTGTCTGTGCCTTAGGTGCCAGGTCACTAATGGCAATGAGAGCAGCGGTAAGATGGCTGAGGGAGGTGGCAGGCTTATCTTCCCATGGGCTGCCACTGCTAAGATTCCATAGTTTATAATTGCTTCAGCCCTTCAAACTGATTTCGTTTTATTTATATGAGAATATGACAAAGCAAATTATGAAGAGAAGAATTATGAAAAAGGCTCGTTACAACATCCCATTTACAGTATGACTGCTTCAAACCTTTGGGTAGACTCCAATAAAAATTATTTGCTTTTGCCTGGACTAAAACTAGAACACAGCCACTCACATACCTCTCCGTTTCACTGACAGTAAAAAAGGGTAAGGACTTGGAAAGACACACTGGCAAATGGAAAAATCTATTGTGTTTCTATTTTTGTAACAGACTTGCTAGGCATGCAATGCTGACTGCTGCCTGCCCATTCACGTGTTGTTGATGGCTTGGGAATGCAAGTGGGACAGGACAGTTCAAGCAGGACGTCAGCTCCAGTGGCTGTGCCAGGTGATTCTAGCAGAGGCCGTGCTACAGTAACTTTTCTGTAGGCTGGAATGAGATTCCTTTTGTGCACTGATTTCCAGTTTAGCTTGGTTATGTCACCTGAGCATATCACATACTTGAGAATGGAGTCTGAACCCTTCTGTCTGCCCTTAATCTCCTATTAAGATTGGATTTAAATCACTTTCAGTTTAAAATATTTTACAGCAGTCCTCAGTCTGTTTTAAAGTTTTATCACCTGGAAAGGTATCCCTCTTCCTTTTCCACCTCTCAACCTTGCCAGGTCACACTTCAAAACAAGACTCACTAGAGCCCCGTTCCTCCTGGGAAGTGCAGAGATGCACTGGCACAAGCACTGCCCACCAAAGATTTGTCTGCAGAGGGGGGTTATCCATATGCAAACTCAAGTGACTTTCCAGATGTTCAGTGATTCAAGATCTACCCAACTGTACGACAGAACAGCTAAGGTGGGGAAGAAGTTTAACATGAATAAATAACAGGAAACCTAAGCTTAAAACTAAGTGTGCTGAACAGGCAGCGACATAAACTCTGTTTTAAGGTTATTCTCAGACATGAGCTAGATGAAATCTGAATGCTGGTAATGTCATCGTCAGGAAATTCGGCGGGGAGAGCCATGTTGCCCCAAGTGCAGGACTTCTACCGAGCTCCCATACTTGGAGTTGGATGAACGGGATCGAGTTTCAGCTGCTGTTTAAGGCACCCGCAGCCATCTCACAGAAAACACGGCACCCTGTGTTTGATGGGATCTTCAGCCTTTTTCCAGCACTCCTCAGTAATCCAGCTCACCCAAAAGAAAAGGAAAAAAAAACACCCCAACCCAAAACAACCCCCAAAAAACCAAAACCCCCAATAAAACATAACCCCCCACAAACACACAAAAAACCTACGAAAGCTGGATTCCCTCCCAAAACACTCGGGGGGTGGGGAAAGCTCGAACGTTTCTTTCTGACTTCGCAAAGAACCTATCAAAGGAGCGATAAGCTATCCTGCTGTCGCTCCTCACACCCCGCGGTGCGGGGCGCGCCGTGGGTGCGGGTCCGGGTGCGTGCGGGAGAAGCGGAGCCGCCGCGCCCCCTGCAGGCCCCGCTGCCGCCGGGCGCTCTCTCCGCGCCGCCGGCGGCTGTCCCCGCCTGCCCCGCCGCCGCCGAGCCGCCCTTTTCCGAGAGCCGCAGCGAGGGAGGAATAGGGGGGGTTTTGCCTAAAATGTTTCTTTTGCCCTGCACAACCGACGGACCGCCAGGTGCCTTTATCAGCCCGTCTCTACAACCCAGCCCACGGTGTCTTGTCCCACCCCGAGTACTCAAAGATAAGGTGATTACACAACGGGTGTCCTGCCACTGCCAAAAAGAAGTTCAGAGTAAATGTTGTAAAACCTAATTCTGATCTAAAACTCATCACAAATTTTGGGAGGAATAAGGAAAAAGCCAAGCCATGGATTTGAAACTTATTTGCTAGAGAAAGCTCTGCCTAAAGCATCCTCCTCTTTTCTGGCAGGCTCTGTATTCCACCCCATTTTACAGCTGCTGTGACTGAGGTCAAGTGATATGTCACTCTGTCAGATCACACAGCGAGTCAGTGGCTCTTCCCGGATTAGAACGGTTCCACACGGCCCTCTGAAAAGATTTGCAACAAATGTCAGCGCCAACCGTCCACTGTTTAAAGCATATGTTTAAAGCTCTTAGACATCTCAGTCAAAAGGTATTGTAAATATAAGGACAAAGCTAGTAAATGCTTCACTGTGGCATTTTAATAATAGCAAACCAGAATCTAGAAGGGATAAAAACCCCCTAAAACAGGTCACCTTCAGCAGGGCATATGTGTTCTTGTTTTGGAGCCATTCCAAGAACATGAAAGGATTTGGGTTTTTTTCCTTCAGTAGTAAATAAAATAGTCAAAATATTAGTGACCCTGCACAGTAAGATCACAAGGCCAGAAGGCAAGAAATAACTTGAAGATAACTTTCTCTGTCTTACTTGCTAGCCCTTGCTTTCAGTACCTTTTTTTTTTTTGGTAACAAAAAGGAATCATGTTTGAAATGGTAATTCTGTTAGCAAACCAGACAAAATTCCTAATGCTGTGATCTTGCCATATTTCTTTACTAATGTCAACAAAGTACAAGAAATTTCCTTGTAGAAATCTTGTATGTGCAAAAAATAAACATGACTTTTAAGTGAAATCAATACACAACAGCACCCCTTTACAATCTTATAATTTTAGCAGGAAAGAAATATTCCAGCTGTTTAGCAAAAGATCACCACAAGGCCCATAGATGAGTCAGGTCCCACTGGAAACTTGTTTGAGATTTTAAAGAAGTGTAGAAGTCTAGAAGGAGTGTGACTAACGTGCTGGTTCTGTGAGCAGAACCTGAAAAGAAGCAAAGCTAAAGCTAGGAGGACTAAAGGGAACTCCTCTTTTGAAATCTCAAGACGGGTCAAACAAAGATAACATCAACAGATGTACATGACATATGATATCTTCATCATATCTTGTGAAATCATGCCATACTGTCATTCCTCTTTTGTTTTCTAAGAATCTGCTGGTCTCTCTGAGCTTCTCTAAGAAATTTCAATCACATTGTGCCTCCTGTCCTGCTCTTTATGTCTAAAATCATCTAAAAAAACATGGCTGTGACGTAACTTGAGAGACTACTGATTACTTTAAAATGACAAAGGATGAGGGCAAAATAAAACAAAATCTTCAGACTGAACTTTTTGATAAATGCTTATTAAAACCACCAAAAGCTGCCAAATCTTGCAGAGATTTGCACTTTGCAGAGAGCTTTCCTTGAAAACAAGAAGGAATATTTATTTCTTAGAAATGTCAATGTTTTAAGTTGACCAACATACATAAAAAGGCAGTGGGCATTTTAGGGTAATGCTTAGGGTTTCGGCTATGTTATACACTAGCAGGCTAATGTCCTGAAATACACATGGTCCTCTCATAATGGATCGGCACTGACCTCCTCCTCCTCCTGTGCAGAGGGCCATTGAATGAGTTAAGCAACAGGAGGCAATAAAGGATCTGTCTGTAAAAACGTATTGGACCTGGTGAGGGATTCTGGCTGTAAGATAAGTTTCTCTTCACTGAAGCTGGCTCCCCTCCAACCTTACCAAAAAAATCTGCAAAAGTTACTATTTTGCACAGTTTTAACCTCAGCTTCATGCTCATCCCATTGAAGTGGTGACAAATCTGGCATCATAAAAAAGCCAATGTCAGCTTTTAAAGTGCTGAGGTGAAGGGAGAGGCAAGGATCAGCCCAGGAAAGAAGCTCTAAAACTATAGCTGGATTTCTTGTAGATACTGGTGTTCTGGATTTTTTTTCTCCTTTTGTCTTCAAAGCCTTTTTCCCAAAATCCAGCATTATGTACTTTTTTCCTGTCTAGGTTTTGCACTGATATCCATGAACTAAGTGATATGATGATGGGGTTTTATTTTAGTTCCTTTGTAAACTGTGAAGAATGACTTTAAGTAGTGAAGTAGTTACATGTTACAATTAAGCAGGCATGACTTCCTGTGCCATTGCTGTTTCGTGATGCTACCCTCACCAACATGTTCCTTTGATGCAGAAATACTCCCGTAGTCCCTTCAGGTTTTGCCATATTTTCAGACTTTGCATAATCCCTTTCTTCATAAATGGTCCATAATAACACTAAACCGGCAGAATTAGACCCCAAGATATTACTACCATAGCAATAAATATTCCATCAAATCACATACAATTTGCGACTACTGGACCAGTGATGAACATGATCAGCACACTTCTGGTTTGTTTTAAGCAACTGAAAATGTTGCCAAATGTCTCCGCAGTCAGTTTATAAACAATTAGAGGGTAAATTTATGAGCCTTAAAAAAACCCAGAGGCCACTAAATAAATATTTTATTTGCTGGTAATGCCTGGGATTGAGCTGCATTTGGGACCCTTCTGCTAACTGAAATCTCTTGATTTCAAGTACTTGGTGTCTCAGGAGGTTCCCTGCATGAGCTGAAGACCATGTGTTTCATAGAGCTGTTTGGTTATACAAGTTATTACTGGGTAAGACATAGAATCATAGAATATCTGGAGTTGGAAGGGACCCACAAGGATCACCAAAATCCAGCTCCCAGCTCTGCACAGGACAACCCTAAAATCACACCATGTGCATCAGAGTGTTGTCCAAATGCTTCTTGAACTCTGTCAGGCTTGGCGCTGTGACCACTTCCCTGGGGAGCCTGTTCCAGTGTCCAGCCACTCTCTGGGTGAGAAACCTTTTCCTGATATCCAACCTAAACCTCCCCTGACACAGTTTCATGCTGTTCTCTTGGGTCTTGGCACTGGTCACTGGAAAGAAGAGATCAGTGCCTGACTCTCTGCTTCCCCTTGTGAGGAAGTTCCCTACAATGACGTCTCCCTTCAGTCTTCTCCAGGCTGAACAGAACAAGGGACCTCAGCTGCTCCTCACATGACTTCCCCTCAAAGCCCTTCATCATCTTTGTTG
>JAYRBT010000139.1:41161184-41163290 GCA_036023395.1 Myiotriccus ornatus
TCAGATCTCTGCTCTTGCTCTTCACTCCACAGTTCAGTAGTACAGTTTAACTGGAGAGCAGCAAGACTGCAATATCTGATATCCACCGGGATGTGCACAGCTTTCTGTAGTGTGTAGGGAATTGGCCATCAGACCCCATGGTATATTTAGAACCACCCCTAGGGGACATCTCCATCTGCTGACAAATTATAGCCCAGGCAAGGAGAAGTTGGTTGGCGGCACTTCTCACACTAAAGAAAAGCTTTGTGCCATTTAGGGATGGGCCTGGATAAGGCATGTCTGAGCTACTAAGTGGTGAGTGAGCTGCTGTTCAAACTGATGGCAATAAATGCCTGCAGATGTATAGGGTTCATCCTCAAATGTCTCAGCTCTCAGGTTCTAATAAAATCTCTTCTTGGAATGTAACACAGCATTGATCTGACCCAGTCTTACTACCTACCTCTCTGTTCTTCCCATCACCTGTCATGTTTCTCTCTTATTCCTTCTAGCTAATCTCTCTCTCTCTCTCTCTCTCCTGTGAGTAGGAGAGCTTCTCTGCTGTCTGGCTTTCTGCCAGACCTTTTCTGCTCTATCAAAGCTTCATAAGACTTAAATAACATCGGAAAAAAGTAGTTATTTAAATATTCCTTTTCCTTCTCCAGCTTTTGTTTCCAATTTAACATTGTGACTACAGTATTTATTTTCCAAGCCTGTTGGCAGCCAATTAGGGTGAAAAAAAAGAGCCCTAATGCTAGAAAATTAAGAAACAAAATGAAGCTATATTGAGGCTGGCTGACCTGCAGATCCAGCAAGGAGTGCAGGACAGCACAGCAACCCACTGGGTACTGTGGCAGGGGGGCTGTGTCTGATACCCGGTCAGGAATGAAAAATCTGTCTGTGAGAGAATGACTGGCAATCAGAAAAATAGAACACTCACCTCCCACATACAGTTTGGACTTGGGGAGACAACAAGAAAAAGAAGGTTATTTTTAAAGGATGGGAGATGGAAGGGCACATAGGTGTTTGGAAGGATGGGGCTGTTTTAACTTGTAGCTAACCTCTTTTCTTAGCTTCGTATCAGAAGCAGCACTGAAAGGTGACATTCAACATTCATCCTCTTGCCTGTTGTCACGAACTGTCTCCAAAATCAAGCACAGGCTGTAGTTATCATTTTAACACTATAAATGATACAGCAAACTATACAGGTGTAGCTAACATTTATTTGCTCTGCAGTGCACACTATTATACCTTCGTAGGTTTGAACCAGGCCTAGCTCACTGATGTCTAGAGGTGACACTATAACTTTCCAATCAGCAGGATCAAAAACATACAGCTTGTGAAGAGGTTGTCAGCAAGGCAAGATAACTGTTCTGAAGTGTCCTACGTCTTCCTGCTTTTCACCCAAGTGACTTGGTGTCAGTGATCCCTAATGAAGCTGTCAGCTGGGAGAATAGCTCACATAATATTTTAGCACTCTAATTTCCTCTTCTTATGGAATAATAATAAATGCATTTTCCAAGGCAAATTACTTACGATTTTCAAAAGCATTTCTTATGTAGCTGCTCAATCTGAAAAGATGAAGTTTGGGAGAGGGTTTAACCACAGTTTTTCACTGACATCAGGGTATATATTGAACACTTTCAAACGGTATCCCACATAATTTATTCCTGCATGTACTGTACAAGGAATGAACACAGCATAATATTCCTTCAGATACTGAAGGAGTCAGTTTCAGTTGTTCAATGCACAAGGCAAGAGTGACAACAAAGTTCCACTGTAGGAGGCAAGGGATCAAAAGCTAAATCAAGAAAACTGAACTATGAATATACTGTGAGGGGAACGAGGTTGGTGACAGAAACACTGTAACCAGTGCCTTAATTCCGCCATAACATCTCCTTTCTATGTAGCACATGCAAACATCCTGCTATCACAACACTCAGCAATCTGTAGATTGTGCAATAGGAGCCAAGCTACTGATGTATTTGCTTTCTGGATAGCTTCCTCCTTGTCGTGGTTTTGCCCACCAGCCCGTCCCTGGGGCTGTGAATGATTTTGTCCAAGTAGATTTCCGGACAAAACCCAATCAAAACTCGTAGTGACGCCTTTGCTAATTACATATTTAAGAAA
>JAYRBT010000139.1:41163811-41183041 GCA_036023395.1 Myiotriccus ornatus
CATAAACCTTCTCTCAACTAATAGTAATTGTGTGGGGGGTGTAAAAGCAAATTGACCCAAGGCAAAACCACGACACTCCTCTTGGAGTCTATGAGCAACACATGCTCATAGCAAACACGGCAAAATAAAGTCTAAAGTGGCCACAGTCAATATCAGATGCACACATACTATAGCATGAGGGTAACCATGACATGGTCTATGGACATGTCTAATTAGGTCAGCTGACACAGCCAGAGATAACAGAACAGCTTTGAGCATATAAGCCTGTTCTAATGCTTCAAAAGTAATATACAAAACACTACCCTTCCTTAGAAACCATGTCTCACTTATGGCTTATATCCCTATGGTAGATTCTTAATAACTTTTTTCTTTATTAATCCACTTAACATCCTTACTAGTATGAAATGCCATAATAGAAAAACAAGTTAGATTTTACCATTCATGCTACATTAAACCTCTGTATGATTTATCTGTAATGGTGGACAAAAGTTTCCATTCTAATCCTTACTGATTATATTCCCTCAGGCTCACAAATTATCTTCTGCTTCCAGTCAATGCAAGTCGTTAAGTATCATGGTTTAAGCCCAGACAGCAATGAACTACCATGCAGTTACTTGCTCAGACACATACACCCCCACAACAGTGGGAGGGGAAGGAGAATCAGAAAAAAAAAGAAAACCCATGAGTTAAGGACCATTTATTAAATAAAAACAAAATAGAACAAATCTAATAACAATAATAGGAATAATAAAATACAATTGCAGTGAGAAGGGAGACAACAAAAAGAGAGGGAGAGGAATAAACCCCAAGACAGACAAGCTATGCACAATACAGTTGCTCACCACCTGCTGACCACTGCCCAGTCTGACCCCGAGCAGCCATCGACAGCTCCGATCCAACTCCTCCCCAGTTCATATACTGAGCATGACATTCTGTGGTAGGGAATATCCCTTTGGCCAGTTCAGATCAGCTGTCCTGGCCATGCTCCCTCACAGCTTCTTGTGCACTTCCTTGCTGGCAGAGCATGGGACACTGAAAAGTCCTTGTCTTGGGGTAAGTAGTACTTAGCAACAACCAAACATCAGCGTGTTATCACCATTATTCTCGTACTGAATCCAAAACATAATATTGTGCCAGCTATAAATTCCCAGTTAAAATGTTAATTCAGTAAATGAAACCCTTTCATTGCTATTCTAATGAGAGATCTTAGATTTTCCTAAATGCTTCTTTTAACTTCCTATTCCATAGAAGTTATTTAAAGATGAATAGGTATGAAAAAAAAATGAAGAAAGCTTATTCCTTTCCTAAGAGAAAATGAGTGAGAAAGGTCCATCAAATTTAGAAACATTCTCAAATGATGTCTAAACTGAGACACCCAGGAGCAGCTGCAGACTTCTGGCCTGGCTGTGTACTGAGGTTACATCATACATCCATAGATCATATCAGTGTATCTCCTTCCTGCACACTGTGCTCTCAGGAGGAAGACCAGAAAGGGACCACAACATATTCCAGACTCATCCCTGATACAGAGCAGCTTGCAGCTGTGACTCTAGGGAAAACTGAAACTCATGCAAACTGCGAGACTTAGAGGTAGTCTTAACTTATCGCAGTGGAAGTTTCTCTATTCCTCGCTGGCAAACTAGATGCCCAAAGTCCATTGAGAAGGAGCCCTCTCTCCATGTGTAGGCAGGCACAGTCAGAAGGATAGCTCTCTGCAGGAGTGTGTGGAGGCTGCCTCTGGTCAGGTCCTCTAAGCCCATCAAGCAACAAGCTGCATCAAGTGATCAGAAAGCATTTGCACCATCTCAGAGCTTCACGAGATATAAATCAACCCAGCTACTGCAGACACATTGCACTCCTCTTGCCTTCCAGAACAGGATAGAAGCCCATGGAAGACTCATGACAGAACAGAAGAAAACAGCAAGATGGAAGGAACAGCAGAGAGAAAACACTACATCCAGAAGATAACCTGCTCTCCACTCCACAAAACTCCACTGGCTTCATCACTGAAGGAACTGGGTGTAACTGGGGGTGGTAACACGGAGAGAAGTCTGGAGTGAAGGAGTGAAGTTGATCCTGAGAAAGGTGGACAAGAATGGTCTTTTCCCTCTCTCTTTTAATGTTTGTCTTTTTTCTTCCTAAATTAGTAATTTTATATATATGTATATGAAAAGGCAATAAATTACATTAATTTCCCCCAAGCCAAAAGCCAAGTCTGTTTCGTCCACAGTGGAAACTGGTAAGTGATCCCCTGTCTTTAATTCAACCCATGGGCTTTCCCTTTCCTATTCCTCCTACTTTCTGCTGGCATCCCACTGAGTGAATGGCTGAGTGAGGGTTTCTCTGCTGGCTGAGGCCAACCCACTACATACAGCAGAGAATCGAGGACAATGCTTGCAAGAAAGATTTGGTTTTATAGAAGGAAAGACACGGGGGAGTGGGTGATGGAAGTCAAAATTACATCTCAGTCCTACATTGCACTCTAGTTTTGCACTAGAGTGAATGAAATTACTCCATATTAATATACAAGTAATCTGAGAGAAGCATCTGGCCTCTGGTTCTCACAATAAAGCAAATAAAGAACTATTACCTAAGCTATGCTATGGAGCCTATGCACTCCCTCCCACTCAACTTGAGAAAAAATAGCCCCACTAGGCATATGTAATTATTTTTTTGGATCACATTCAAGTACAGAATTATGGCACTGAAGATATAAAGATTTCTGTATGAACATTAATTACTTCTAAACAACATGTCTAAGTACGATAATAAACTTCGAAATTGTAAGATTTAGTGAATTCTGAAGTTTGACTTCAGTTAAAAGAAAGACTGCAGAGAAAGCATTTCAACACTGAATGATCAGGTTCTGTTCTTTCTACTGTGACAAAAGCCAGGCTGTAACTTTAGTTTCTAAATCCCCCTCCTCTCTTATTCTGAGTTTATAATCTAACAGATTAATGTCTTTCTCCTTCAATTAAGACAGAGCACAGCTAAGTGCTCAGCAAGAGGAGGGAGGTAAGGTCCAGTGTTGTGCATCTCTGTATATTTTATTTTTCATGCTTTTGGTTTCTCAAAGGTTGGTCTCAAGGCTTTGCTAGGTGGTCTTTATCCTCTGTCTCCTCTATACACCCTTGCTACAGGACAACCAGAGAATACTTCTGGAGCTAAGACACACCACAGAAATTCATGCAAACTGTAACCCAGTCAGAAGGCTATGAAAGAAAGAACTGGAGTGGAGGCCTTGGCAGTGAAAGTATGTGAGGAACAGGAGCCCACCCAAATGCATTCAAGGGTTATTTAAGACACATTTGGAGATTGCCTTGGAGATACCATTCCAGAAGGTCACACGTATCTCACGAATCCTGTGTCCCACAGCCTTGTATGCAAATGTGTAGACAGATGAATTGAGCCCCAAAGCTTCCTGAAGCAGCAAGACAAGGACAGATGAAACGAAAGAGTGGAAGAGCAATAAATGGAATGGGAAGGAAGAAGCAAATGCATCAGGTTTGCAGTACTTAGTTGGTTTGCTACCTGAAGTGCAGGAAGGTACCCCATGTGGTTTCCATATAGTGATCTCAGACTTCTACCTACCCTTTTTGTGAGTATGCAAACTAGATATACCCCTACCTGCTCAATAACTCAAAATAAATAGCTGTTTGAGCAGTCTAATTTATGTGTACAGGCAACTGTGTGGGAAAGTGCTGGAATGTACTTCTCTGGATATCATGGGTGGAATGGCTTTCTCCAGTCCCAGATTCCATGAGTCCTTCATTCACTTCAGCAATGACACTGGCTTCTGCCCTGCTACCGGCATGACAGTTTTGGGGATCAAGTCCTAATTTTTTGCAAATAATAGATATACCTCTATCTATCCCAGTGCTTCTTTCTTTTAATCAAACTAATTTACAGCTAGGCTTTGGAGGCTGAGTAGAGCTTCTATTAACCAGTATCACCATCCCAAAAGTACTTCAGACTACATATAGGGCCTATAAATGCTTCAAGTTCTCAGAGAGATACTAAATACATTTACTATCATTTTCTGGAAATAATTACCTTTTATTTAGAGGTCTGACATATTTCCCAGCCTGCAGAAAGTGTGAAGGCTTGTTATATATTTTTGAAGTCTTTCCTCTAAAATATGTAAATACCATACAAAGAGCAACTAAATTACGAACGCTATACACTCACAACATCAGCTAATTCTAAAGGTAATCAGCATACTCTGTGAAAGAAATAAGTCATAAAGGAGCACAGTTGAGAAACAAGAATCAGTCTGGAAATGTTATGTATGCCTTTTAGATTAAAAATAATTCTACTCACAAATAAGAAATAAAATGCATACACTGCATACCAGAAATCAAACCTGGCCATGAACTGGGGGTATCTGACATTTCCATCTTCATCAAGGGGGATTCTGTCAAGTAGCAGCTCAAACTCTTCATCAGTAATCTCCACACCAAACCTGAAACAAACAGGAGTAAGCAGCACTCACTTGCGGAGTTCACATTTGGGTCAACAGTACCCACAATACCCTGAGCATATGGCTGCCATTAACTCTTTGTTACTGCTTCGGTCCTCAAGATCAAGAGCACCACGTGAATATCAGAGGTTAATCAGGGTTTTGATCGCTTCAGCTTTCTCAAAGAAAGAAATTCTACCCTAGAATCCCGGCATTGGTGGGGCACAGAAATAGAAATACTAGGATATTGAACTGTGTGCAATTGTCCTCTATAAAAAGTTATTCATTACACTAAAACACTGGTATTGCTTTAACTAGTTAACTCTGAAAGCCTTTTCATTTGGACTGTTTAGCATGAAAGAAAATGTAGAGAAAAACTGTCTTTTTGGGAAACAGCTTCTTAGTGCTTTTGGAAAGCATTTCATAATGGTTTTAAAGACATTTTGCATACAAATATTTAAAAGTGGCAGTGTTTATTCATCAGCAAGAAAGTGTTTTCACTTCTTCAGAACAATCAAAACATAATCCTTGAAATACTGGCATAAACAGGAATGACTTAAGCAATAATAAAGAACAAGGCATTCATTCATCATTTTGCAAAGCTGATAAAACTCAGCTGACTTCTAGGGGGATATATTTCTTTTTGACAAGGCAATTAAAGTGCATACAAAATAAAGTATTTATTTGTTGCTTAGGCTGCATCATCATGCTTTCCTATTTTACATAATGCAAGAAACCCTCCTGTTAAGAGTGCCACTTGTCCTTAACTTATTTTGGGGATTTCTGACTCAGAGGTCTGGACCATGGAGAATGGCTCATTCTGTAGAATCCTTTACTTTATTTCTGAGGAACTCTGCTGAGGAGGGCAGATACAGTTGCTTTTGCATTTGCCCTCGGCTGATAGCACCTTATTTTATTGGCTTTCAACTTCCCTTCACCTACACTCACTTTTCATTTAGACACATGCATTTAGGGAAGCTGGAGTTTGGTCAATACACATAAACCCCTACAGAAACAATTCAAATGTGCAGCATTTTTTACCTAAACCCTAACTTGGCTGGGGAGTGTCAGTAAGAACAATTTTCCAGGAATCCATAACTATTCTGGGCTTTCACACATTTGCACAGGTCATTTGAAGACTAGCTATTTGCATTTGGGCAAAATCTATTTGCTTACATGATCACTTAAACAAAATCTCCTGATTGTTGCTTTCTCCTAATCCTTCCCTCCATCGCTTACATCAAGGGCTGCCACTCCAGAAAGGAGTTGAAGCTGTATATAAGGCATAAGCAGTGGGGAGTCTAGGTTGAAAAGCCAAAAGATAGGTAAATGGCCCAACTTCTAGCTCTACAACTAAAACAGACAGATTGCTTAGTCATTATATTACTTCTCTGTGTGTAATCACAGTCACAAAGAAGGCTAAACAGGTTCCATTTAAAGTAACCCATGAGATCCAAGGAATAAAACGAACAGCACCAACTGCAACATTTATGGCTTTGTATAGCAAGCACACATATCTGGGGTAAAGAAAATGGCTTTTCATATTCATCATCACTGTCTTCAAATAGCCAGAGAGCAACAAAGCCATAAACTGTTCAAAAAGCAAAATGAGCTTTGGAGCAGTGTTCTGGATCTAAAGACAAAGAACTGCTGTGATCTAAAAAGTAGGACTAAAGAGAGGAAAATGGGCTCTTGGGCTTGGAACTTACGTTGTAATGTTTATTATCCATTTATTTAATGTTTATTATCTGTTTTTTCCTCTCTTAGAGTAAGACTGAATAATTACTGAAGGGACACCCTACTTCTCTGGCGACTTCATTTGCTTCAGTACAAGAATTTTGGTAAAGCCTAAAAGGAGACAGAAATTCACACACAGATGACTTGAGCACCTTCAGTTGCAAAGAAATCTTTCAATCACTAATTAAGTAGTCTTCTCTGTGGGCTTTGACTTATTTTTTCCTCTCCACAGAAAAAGATAGGCACTCCAATATAAGTGTATGAAAAAAAAACACTGAAATTATGATTTTTTGTGTTGACCAAGAAAAAATTTTGATGCAAAATGCGTGAGAGAAATCTTCCCTTCTGGTAATCAAGTGGATAAAAAATCCCTAACAAAATTCCTTAATAGCAAATAAGTAAGGATTTTCTTGGTACTGAACCCAATGTGACCAAGACACTGCAGCTATAACAATGAGGGCTTCTGATCATACTTCATTCGTAAGAAGAATGTCTCAAACTGCTCATGTCCAGCTACATTAAGAGACTACAAAATTAAAAAAGTTTAATGCTCAAGGAAGTGACTCAACTATAAACTGCCAAGATGGACATATTTTATATTCACATGGAAAAACTGACTACTTCTTTCCACTATATAACTTCCCATTCCCAGCACTAGCCTATAACTGTGATCTGGGATACCTGATGAGGACAGCTGATCTCTGAAACCCCAGACATAAACTTGGCAGCATACAAATATATTTTATGAGCTAAATAGATAATGTCATTCTACAAGGAGGGTGGGTCAGAATCAAGTTCCCTTCTACACTTTGCTGTTCCCCAGCCTTCCAACTGTTATGACCAAATCATTGCCAGTGACACACAACCCATTCCTAAAGGTGGCTGGGGAAAACCAGCATCCTGGAAGGAACCCAGTGATCTCTGGGTGCCACAGTCCTTCACAGGAGATGTTAAAAGTCATTTCAGTGTTGAAGGCCTCCAAGTTTCCCAAATGCATCCAGGGAGACGAGAGCTGATCCCGAAGTTCTAGTCTGAAAGCACACCTGTATACATTTACTCTGTAGGGTGGTCAGTCCTGGAATAGGATGGAAATAGATGTAAGGTCCTTGAGGGTTTCCTCTCCCCACTTTATATTGTATCTGCAAGGTCAGAAAACACACAGGCTGGTCTAAAGGAGGGAAACTAGGGGAAGAGAGAAACAAGGCTGCACCAACTTTGCGTACTGACATTTTCTCCATTATTAAAATTCCAAAGACCTATTTTACATTACTTATCTCAGGATTTCTAGAAACATGCTGTGACTGCATTACATCCATCGTGCTCACTGGTGTGGAAACAGAAAAAGCATTGAATGAAGAGAGTGTATGGCCTATACCATTTGTTATCCCAAACACTGATATTGTACCTTTCATTCTGAACTTCCCTGAAGCTTTACAAACACTTCCACAATGTACAAAAGAAGTAAACAGGAGAATCAAGTGCTCCAGCACACAAATGCAGCCACCTGAAACTAAGCAATGATGTAATCAAACAGCAACAGTGCACAACAGCTGAATCACTGTGTTCTCCAGGGCACATTTTCAAAAGCAGGTGCAGTGGGCAGGGCTTGAGAAAAAGATATCTGTTAACTGGAGGACTAAGCCTACTGAGACAGAAGCTGATGCAAAACGCAAGGGACTGCTTAACAGTGAGGTTGAGAGAAAATGCTTTGGCAAGAAGCCCAGAACCCTGGCAAAGGGAACACCTGCAAAAAGTCACGTGTGGTTTACCAGACCAATACCTACACTTGCACATGCAAACTGAGAAACTGTTATTTCTATTTTCTCCTACATTTAACATCTGAAATATCCCTAAATAGAAGAAGTTCTTACATCTCAGATCTTACATCAAAGAGACAGAGAAGAAGATAAGGTACACTGGGAAATTCAGCAACTGTTTCAGTCAGTTACTGAAGTGTCTTTTAATCATCTATAAAGACACCACTCCTGGGTACCAACTTAACAGTGTGTTTTCATAAGTGGAAAAGAGAAGATGCAAAAACACATCCTCTGAAGAAAGCACAAGAAGCACAGAAAGCAGAGGCGAAGAACTTAATAACATGTCAAGACCAGCATGCTACAGTAGCAGACATGGCAAGGCAAATAAGACAGCAGACCACGTCAGAGGGATAAGCAAGTCTAAAATTCTGATGGGCATTTGAAGTAAGAATGAGACATTTATAGTGATGTGATTGTAAGAAGAAGTAAGTGGGAGGAATTTTCAAACAGGACATGATATAGCCAGAAAGATAAGCTAAGGGGATTATTCCAGCAGTGTGACCTCAGATCTGTCCCAGGAACAAGGGCAAGGCAGAGATGCTTGTAGTTGTTGAGAAGCAGCAGGCAGTTGTGGGGTGTAAAACCATATAGTTCCTATGTGCAAACATGTGTAGAAATCACGGTTTCTGCTGGCAGGCAGAGCATGAATTTACGTCATGCTGCATTTGCTTCCAAAAATATGGCCTCTCCTCAGCATCTCTTATGCATTTTATAAGAGATCAAAAGGTATCTTGCCTGTGAAAGCAACATTAACAAATCAATGTCACAAAGGAATCAGAAGCTATCTCTCTCATTTTGTGTTTTTTAAGGAATCAACAACAAAAAGCTGGGCAACTATTTAAATATTTGTGAAAAGAGAATTTAAAAATGGACTTCAAGGCATCTGAAATTATATTTTATTGGCATAAATCACCAGTTCCAATTCCCTCTAGAAAACCTTCCTTTTTCCACCTCCCATGATAAAAATACTAAAAGTATCTACATGTCCTTATCTGTGCTGTTGGTGTCTATGCAGCTTTTCAATCCTCTCATCACCCTCAAGGAAAACCCCAGATGTATCTGACCAGTCTTCACGTGGCAGGCAACTTTCTTGAAGAAGAGACCTAATACGTAAAAGCTAGGCTTAGAAAGCTGAACCACTGCAAACTCTGTGTAAAACACTACCTGGGAAACCTGACCTACAAGATTTAGAGGCAAGGAAAGAAAAACTAACCAGCTTGTCTCCTACTCATTCTTTCCTTATATGCTGTTGCCCCTCTGGTTTGTAATGCTTAAATAACCCAGGTACTGCAATTCAACTCAAAGTCATCATTAGTTCATTATATTGGAGAACATCTTTCTTGCAGACCGTTTTTCCAATTAATCCCCAACATTTCCCATTAACCAAGCCCCTCCATTCTTGGCATTTCAATTTACAAAACAGAATGCTTTGTCAGAGCATGCTTAATTCAAAAGCCAGATCCTTTAGTCACTTAGGCAAGTAGTAGCACAACACAAATATATTTTCCCATTTCATCACAATTTCTCCATCAAAGCATCAGCCAGGATGATATATACTTCAGCAGCAAAGCAGGGCTTAACCTAGTGCTCCAGGCAACACAGTGCTCCTACAGCCACAAATTCTTCCAGCTCTTAATTTTCTCCTGCCATTCAGACCTTGCTGGTAGGCAAAAAACCCAGCAGGTTTATTGGATCACACCACAGGCTATTCAGAGCACAACCTCCTCCCAATGGGAGGCCCTACAAAATTTGGCCCAGAAGTCTCTTGTAATTTAAATACAATCAATCAAGCAAAATTCATTCCATGGGACCAGTGTGAAGAGGAAAGGCAGCACCTTTTTCTTTCCCTACAAAAAGAAAGCGGTCCAACGTTTAGGTAAGCACACAACAGCACCAGGGTGTTCAGGGGAAGTGATGGAGTTTGGCAAGGGAGTTTGCACAAATCAGCACGTTTTAGGCTCTGGATCACTTGCAAGACAAGATCCCTACAGTCTCACAACTCTCCTGCCCACCCCTTCAGTAACACCTTGAGGAAAAGGCTCTGACTGTTTATGTAAAAAAACAAGAAGCAAAGAGCAAATAATCTCCTGTTTTTATTCCCCACATATATTGTGAGAAGGTGTAAGCAAGTCCGTACCACGTCAAAAATGTCCGTATGTGGTTTAAATACAGTATTTTGTTGAATTGTCCAGGTCACTGTATTTCTTTCCCTCGTGCATTCTATTCTACTCCTTATATGCATAAACCAGGTTGTTCAATATGTCTAGATAGTTGCACAACTTTCTGTCATCCCCTAGCACCTTTGCTTCACAAACTGATGGATTTTACAGTCACTGGCCTCTGCCTGCCACAGAAGGGAGAAGGGATGCATTGTCCACAGTCACGCAACAGTCGGAAATAAAAAACCAGGTCTCAGGAACTCTCATGCCATGCCTCTTAAATCACCCCTTAATCCAATATTTTTCTACCCTTACCAAAGGAATCTCCCAGATTCCAGTTCTGTGCATCTCCCCTCAGGCAAAGCTATTTCACTGATACCATGTTTTTTGTAGCACTGTAAAACTCATGTTTAAAGGAAGCTTAAGCAAAGTAGTGGCTGAAATGCTGCAAGCTGTCACCACCTTTCTGTACTAAATGTGCCACAGCAGCAGTCTCCCTTGCTGCTGAGTATGTAGCAGAAACAACAGGAACTGGTAGAAAATGAAAATGGAAAAAGTAATTGTGCATGACTACTAAATAGCTTTCAATTGTAAAACAGACCTATAACAGCACTGTAAGGATCAGCTGCAGCAAGAATTTCTCATCAATTATGGGAAGTACAAGACCTTCATTCCATCTCCTTGCCACTGCCTCAACAGCAGATAACAAGTAAAAAAACATCTTGAGAGGCCTCGTGGGGATTGTGCCAGAATATCTGATCAAGCATTATCAGTTATCTTCCTCTGGGTGCTAAGCTCAGAGAGGATGTCATAAGCAGGTACACCATGCAGAACTATTGCTGTGTCCTTCACAAACACCTTCAGGGCTTCCTTACCTAACCGTGTCCACATCTAGCTTTCATGATGCTAGGGCCTGAGAATATCTGTTATCCAAGAGTTTCCCAGCAGCTTTCCATTAGCTCTGTGAGATATATGAAGGAGGATGATGTAAACCCCAGCTCATCTTCTGGACTGTTGACATTACATGCAATGAAGGGTGTGAACTGCTTTGGCTGATCCCAGGAACAACACCAGCCTACAAAGCATGGGTGAAAAATCCAGGCTGGGTAAAAGGCTATTAAACAAAATAATGGATTATTTCTCACTGAAAAGGACTTCCTTCAGAAGCAGCTTCCTGATCCAAGATCTGCAGTGTTTGGTACTTGGAAAGTACTAAAGTTGCCATTTCCCAACCCTGAAAAGATATTGGAGATGTTACAGCAGATTTCTGAAGTTAGATGTAGACACAGCAAAAGGAAGCTAGTCAGAGAGTGCAGGTGGCAAAAGGGAGTCTTTATTATGAAACAAAACAAAAAAAGAGTGATATTTAAAAGAAGAGCTTTTCATCCACACAGGATGTTTTCTCTGAAAAAGAACTTTAA
Source organism: Myiotriccus ornatus (assembly GCA_036023395.1). Taxonomy (NCBI): domain Eukaryota; kingdom Metazoa; phylum Chordata; class Aves; order Passeriformes; family Tyrannidae; genus Myiotriccus; species Myiotriccus ornatus. The sequence continues at coordinate 41,175,405 of JAYRBT010000139.1, forward strand.
AAATGTCCCAACTGACTTGGAGGCGTTTTTGCTACAGCAAGCCAGAAATATTACAGTATATGTAATAAAGCAGTTGTTACTCCATTCATTTTGTCTGAGGCTGTCTGGGCAATTCCATCAGGTGCCTCTCAGCAAGAAGCAGTGTACCAGCTGCAGCTTTCCCTGCACTGCCTACTCTCCTCACAGCTGGGATCTGCACACTGCAGCTGCTCCCTCATGCCCACAAGGATGCTAAAAATATAGCATCTCCCACCGAGGCACAAGGGATACCTCACACCAGATAACCTGGAAAAACACATGTTCAACTCCTGTTCAGATGTGATTGGAAGCCCACCAGTTAGATCACCCTGCTGTAAAATCTGCCCTTGCACACAAATGAGTAAGACAGATAAGAAGGCTGAGTGCACACTAAAGTAGTGTATGAGTAGTGTTTGTGAGATGCAGGCAGATGCTCTTGTGTAACACACTAAGAAAGCTGATACCTTTTTCCTGTGAAAGCAGATGCAGATCGTTCCCAAAGTGAGTGTGGGCAAAATTTGGCAAAAACATTCTTATATTTCACTGTAGCCAAAGGATCGAAGTCATGATCCAACAGGTTTAAGCAGTGTCATTTGTAACAAAGCTTAGCCAGTGGCAAAAAATACCAGGAGCTTCTGAAAATGGGATTAAAAAATTGCACAACCTGTCTCACCATACACCATCTGAAAATATCTTTTGCACAAGTTAATGTGTTGAACAATGTCCTCTCTGAAACAGTTTTTCACAAAGTATTTAGTTCACTGAACTTAGGCTTTTCATTTTGTCAGCCACATTCCTTTTATAAATGAACAAATTTAAAATATTTTTCAGTCAATTTTTTTGAATAAAGTTTAAAAAACTATTCCTGAAAAAGAGAATTTAATCAATTTCAGACATCACAACATATAAACTGGAAAGTCCTGTGGGTTTTGTTAGTTTGTTGTGTTTTGAGCAATTGTGTTAAGAGGATTGCATACGCTGATAAAGTTAATGTTAACTTATACTTATCAAATGAGTCAACTAATTTAAGAAATAGCTTATCAAATGAGTCAACTAATTTAAGAAATAGCTTTTTATAAACTAAAAAGGTAAAAGTTCAAAATTTTGAGAATTTCCCTACAAGTTTTCTAGATGAGTTTGTAAAGAAGTGTAATGTTACAAAAACCATGACAGAGCACCCAGTTTGGTACATCTTTTACCTTTGTCCCTCATTAGCTCACAGACTCAGTGACATGGACCAGATCTTAGAGTGGTTATTTCTATTTGCCAATGCTTAATGCTTCATTTGAGAATAGAGGGGTGTTACATCCACTTTCCTCAGATGCAGATTTATATTTGGGACAGTAAATGTGCAAAAATTCCTCATCCTAATATTATGAATACTACAATAACTCCAGTCTAAACATAAGCATCCTTATGGTTTCTTAGCACCATTACACAAGTTTCATTCAGTTGAATTTATTAGGATTACACCAAGATCAAATTGCTGTGAAAGAGCGAAAATTAGAGCTCTTAACTCATCTACATGCTAACTGGATCTTCCACCTGCAGCAAACTGTCAGTCTAAACTATTTAAAGCCAGATTCCAAGGTCACAGCTTGGGTCTGTCACTGCTTTTCAATTCACTTCAAGGACTGAGTACTTCAGAACTTGGCACAGCAAATGCAGCACGTGCACAAGAGACAGAGATTTCTCCAACATATTCACTAACTTATGGTTTAACTGCGGTTAAAACACAGCTTTTCTTTATTATCTTATGTCAAGCTCTGTTCAATTCAATTAAGGTATCTATTGTACTGGAGAAAATTTAAAACTGCATGTCAGTGCTATCAAAGCGTCGTAATATAATTAGAGTTCTCTCCAGCACTGCACACGCTCCTCACTCCAGCAAACCTCTCGATAAGCTCAATGTGAAGTTTGCCAAACGGAGAGCAAATTAGTGTTGAACACAGTCTAGTGGTTCCTTTATCCAAAGGGCACCCTGCCATCTAGTGGCAAGGACATTCCAAAAATACCACTCCACTTTTTCTGCAGGAGAACTTCATGTGGAAACCCTCCCACATTGCTGCACGTTTCAGATTTACAAAAAAAAACCCATATAATAGCAATCGTGTAGAAGGAAGTCAGTGGAGGTGAAGGAGATTATTTAGGAGTATATAACAATGAAGAAGTACAACCACAGTATAACAACCATCCAGCTATGTCACAAACTGACTCATGTCAGGTTGGGAAATGACACAAACTGACACAAGTGACAGAAAGGTCACTTCTGTATTTTTCCCCAGCCAGCCACTCCCAGCCTGTGTAACAACTTTGACTCACTACTGAGGATGTGCTGAAAACTCAGTTTTTGTAAGACTACGTGATTGCTAGTTCTGACATGAGAGGAAATGAGAATATGTGATGGGAAGGGAGAAGAACTTGAGTTGTCACTGAGTCCTCAGGATCCTTACACAATCTATGAAACTACCCTCAATCTCTGATCTATTCTGAATTAGTGTAAAAAAGCTCTGTTGTACCGGGTCTGGTTGGGATTGAGTTAAGTTCATGGAAGCCCATATGTTGCTGTGTTTTGGATTTGTGACTAAAATAGTGTTGTTGATAACACATGAGTCTTTTGGCTATTGCTGAACACTGCTTACACAGCATCAAGGCTTTTCTTTTTCCTCACACTGACCAGTGAGTAGGCTGGCAAGGGTGGGCACAAGAATCATAGAATGGTTTGCACTGAAAGAGGATCAAAGCTTGTTTAGTTCCAACTCCTCTGCCATGGGCAGGGACACCTTCTACTATTTGCTTGAAGGCGCATACAACTTGGCCTTGAACAGTTCCAGGGATGGGCATTCACAACTTCTCTGGGCAACTTGTTCCAGTGCCTCACTGCCCTCACAGTAAAGAGTTTCTTCCTGATATCTATTATAAACATACCCTCTTTCAGTTTAAAGCAATTACCCCTTGTCCTGTCAAGAAGATGAGAAGGGACAGTGCCAAAACAGCTGACCCAAATTCACCAAGGGGTTATTCCACACCATATAATATCATGCTCAGCAATAAAAATTGGGAGTGGGGTTGTCTTCCAAGGCAGTCATTGTAGCTGTTACTCGGAGACAGGCTGGGTATCAGTTCGCCTGTCGGAGGTGAGCAATTGCCTTTACATCACTTTGCACTTTTTCCTTCACTTATTAAACATCCTTACTTCAACTCAAGTGTTTTCTAAATTTCTCTCTTTCTATTCTCTTCCCTGCCCTGACTGAGTGAGTGGCTGTGTGGGTACTTAGCTAACTCATCACATCCATCCAACCAGCTTATCATAGCAGATACCACAGACAGGCATTTCAGAACAGACAGTCCAACACCACTCTTTTGCTCCACTGATAATGCAACAATGTACTGAAAAGGTATCTCCAAGAAAAGGAGGTCTTTAAATACACCCAAAGGAAAAGTGAGGTAGAAAGAAGTGAAGAATTATAGCTACCAAGCTATATAAGCTATACCAAGCTGTTACTTCCTTGCTGAAAGGGGACTGTAGCAGATGCAGCAGAGCCTTGTGTCCCCAGCCTGGAATAAACAATGCAAAAAAGGAATCTGTTTGCAAAGGTGAACACAGAAGAAAGGTCTCTGTGAACACTAGTTTCTAAGCTATTTGCCAAGACAGCTTCACATCTCCCATAATCTTGAAGAAACTTCTGTTGTATCTATGGGAGCAGGAAGTGGGATCTCTTCCAATCATTATCTATTACTTTCCAGCTCAGAGTGACTCCCCTCTATCCAGGACAACACTCAGAAATGCCCACTAATGAAATGGGTGAAATGCCTAAAGAATCCCAGACACCTAGTGCAAGCCATCCACAGGCATACTATGGCCAGAAAAACAGAAGCAGGGTGTAGCTGGGCTTCCAAATGAAAGGATTAAAAGCACCCTGATGTAAAAGTATCGGTTGCTGACAGCAATAAAAAACCTTCATATCTGAAATAAATCTGGCACAGAAAAGTGCTGAAGAAGAAGAAAACTTGTACTGAAGTAATATCAGTTGGTGACTAATAATCACTATGAAGCTGATGCTTGTGTGCATTCAGAGAGACTTCAACCAAAGCACTATCAGGAGCTGTCAAACTCATTCCTGGAGTGTTGAGATCTCCCTCTTAGAGATGGATGGCATGAACTGCTCTCTGTAATTATTCAGAATAAAGCACAAATAAAACCTGGTAATACAATATTCGCCTTAAAGATATAGGATATTTTAAGCTGCAGCTATGACACACTCCTGGACAAAAGACAAGAATCTCTGTCCCTGCATCTCTGAAACATGACTGACATAAGAATAATGAAAAACTTTTCAGATTTTTAGTCTTCAGATCAACAGTATTTTGGGCATACTGAGGATGGCAGAGGATTGTCCAGCTGTGGCTTGAAAATGAAAAATCAACTGAAAAATCCATTATTTCCCTGCCTCTTAAATATTCCAGTTAGTTCACATAGTTTCCCTTATACAGAAACACAAGTGCCCTGAATGTACTCAGCTGTAAGCACTGTGAAAAAGGGTCCTTAGGGAAACACTCCCAGGAAGTTAAAATTCTACCTCTCCACAGAGAGATGGTTCTGGATAAAGAAAATCATTCTTACCTGCACTCAATTGCTCCCTGAGATTCCTGATTATTAATCACCTTCCCCTTAAGTTTGTCCGTTTTTTCCAAGAAAATTGTAGAAAAGACAAAACAATACTAAGCATAATTTCATACACATTGAAAACAAATGAGGCCTAGGTTAGTGAAAAGGTTGAATTACTTTAACCAGAGACTCCATCACTTGGAGAAAGCGTTCAATTCCATTTCAAGCACGTTGCCCACCCTATATGGTAAGTGAAAAATTGTCTCCCTTCCCCCTCCCAGCATACAACTCCAGCCCACACTGTTCAGGAATGGCATAAGACCTCATGGAGTTTACAGAAATACTGCCTTATATAAACAGCACATCAGAGATTTCAAACAACCAACTAAGCACAGTAATGAATCATTCAGAACACTTTGCTGGCACGTTTCAAACTAAACATTTAATTACGAACTGGTCCTCTGTGACCAGAACTCCTCCAGAATAAAGGCTACTGCACTGAGAAACTCCCCCAGTCTCCAGTTAAGAAGCACTGACAAAAAAAGTATAACCTAAGATCCATACTCAATTTTTGCTAACACTGCCAAACCCCAGCTTCAGGGTAGACAGCGCATTCTGCAGAAAATTAGAGCAGGCATCATTCTGAGGTCTAGGGGCCAGCATTTCTGGTGACTCAGGGGTAGCAGTGAATGGAATGCACCAGACACCCAGCAGCTGACAGCCAGATGCCAAACTTTCTAAGCTACCACGGATTCTCTTCCACAAGGGGTGTTTCCACCTGGTTCCTTAAACCATTTATCTATCAGCTTCAGAAGGAATGCAAAGGTGATAAAGACTGAGGATTTCTCCACTGATCACTGCTTGTGGTTGGTCTGCCTCTGCAAGGGACTGAGAGAACACTGATGGAAGAGACCCTGCACACCTACGGAAAGTAACCAAAAAAAAAAGATCGATCCTAATATCCAAATACCTAGGATCTATAAAAGCCACCTAATGAAAGGAGAATGATTGTCTTTGCAAGCATACAAATGTCCTTTCCTGAAATGAACTTGGTGATGCTGCCACTTTCCACACAATGGAGCACATAAATTCTCAGCAACGCTTTCACACTGCAAGATTGGTGCAGGCAGGAAATGGATGTGCAATTCACCTGTCCCAGTGCAGACATTCACAGAGACTTTATCTACAGGTCAACTAGCTAACTGTAAAGGAAAGATACAGACATTTCTAATGCATGATTTCTTGACACATCTCAGAAGGTGCCCATGTGGTAGCGTCAAATTGGATCCCTCTCTTCTATGACAGGTGATTTTTCAGTCTTTCAAATTTCACAGACTTCTGTGACTTCTGCAGTTTACACTCACAAAGGGCTCACACATTAATCAAAATAAATGTGACAAGGACAGATGCTTACTAGAATGTGGCCAAGTCTGAAATGAAACCAGACTGAACTAAGTTTGCCAACTTTGCTTCAATTGCAGTCACACCAAATGCTGGACTGATTCCCCCATCTCCCATTTCTCTGTGAAATCTATGAAAGAAAAGACACAATTAGATTTTAGCCATTCCCACTTTTTTCAGCCCACATCCTCAAATTTTGAGACTAGAAGCAAAACTGATCTGGTTTTTATCTTTCATTAAGATTGTTTTCTGCTGTAAATGCTACATAGTAGAATCAAATACTAGCCAACCAAACACCTAGGCTCTGTAGAGAGCAATATGATCACTTCTAGTCAACCAGGTTCTCCTGCCACCGTGGCTAAGTTGTGAATACTGCTTGTTCAAATCAGCATCTCAGCCAGACAGTGGTATAGTCTCTCTCTTCTGCTATCAAGAGCCTGGGAAATCAAGCCAGATGATCCCAAAACTGAAGAGTATACCAAGTGGAAAAGAAGGTTAAACAGGTATTTATATTGCTTCTCTGTTTTCCCCCAAACACACACAGAGTTATGGCCTGATTATTGTTTACAACAGAAGCAGAAAAGTCTTCACCTTTAAAGTTCAGTTTGAGGTTGCAGGCCTGAATGTTAGAAAAGGTTTTCTCTAAAAGAATTAAAAAGTATTCATTCTTGAAGGCAGGGGAAGCTCATAAACAGCTTCACAGCTCCACTGTTACAACCACTTCCCAAAGTGATATCCCATTTCTAAAAACAATTAATTAACTCAAATATTTTGATAGGTTTGATTTATTTTATCATTCATTAACCGCCTGTGTAAACAAGTCACTACAAACCTCTGCACTCTATACAACAATTTGTTGCTGACAGGATTAAGGATTACAGTTGTTTTTATTTATCACTGTACAACATTAGTTGCAGGGTTCTGGTCAATTTTGCCCTTATTTAGATTTTTTTTTTTAATTAGTCAGAAAGTGAGACATTTCTTTTCTCTGAAAGGGAGTCATCACTTGTGTTCTCTAAGGCACACTGATAGCTAACTCAAAACCCAACACATTCGGGACAGGATGTTTGTGACAAAGAAATTGAAGGCAAGGATTTTAAAATCAGTATCAAAAAGTGGAACATGCATATCATATTCAAAGATACAAAAATTAAGATGAGAATCAAGCCTTAACATTAAAACCTGTTTTGCAAAGAGAAGCAGCAAGTTTCCTTAATCATATACCACAAGCTCATTTATTTCAGAAGGGCCATGCAATCAGTCCAGATACAGCTGTTATGTTCCAGAACAGAACCCTAAACACAGTTCTTACAGCTGCTGGGATATCTGCAGATGTGCAAGTATTCAGGGCTACTACACATGCTACAAGTCTAACAGGGGTGTACTGCATCAGGGCTAGGAAATACCCTGATGGCTCTTCCTTCTCGTTCTGATAGAAACAGATTACTTCCACATGCTTCCAAACCGGCTCACAAATTAGCTATGGGAAAAAAGATCCTACACCCCTTCAGACATTAGGTGCTTACACAACATGGCTGTAGCTTTCTACCCAACTTCGTATCAAATAGAATCATAGAATCATAGAATTAACTGGGTTGGAAGAGACCTC
>JAYRBT010000139.1:41183141-41235387 GCA_036023395.1 Myiotriccus ornatus
GCCCAGAACTGGACACAGCACTCCAGGTGTGGCCTCACCAGTGCTGAGTACAGGGGAAGGATCACTTCCCTGCTCCTTCTGGCCTAACTGTTCTTGATGCAGGCCAGGATGCCACTGGCCTTCTTGGCCACCTGGCACACTGCTGGCTCATGTTCAGCTTCCTGTCAATCAGCAAAGTACTTGTAAGTAGGGAATTTAATAATTCTACATTATAAGAAGAAATAAAAAAGATTTTAAAATCTGAATTACTGATGGAAATTCCTTCCTCTGCATCTCCCATGCACACTGAGACACAAACAAGCATGTCAGAAAGCATGATTTCTGGATCACAAGTTGCTTTGCAGAGCCACAAGAACTCTACCACTGCTAAAACCCAAGAAAACTATCAGTTATTTCTGTTGCTATGAACGGACCTGCTAGTGAAGATATGAGGGCACATTTCAACTGGCTGAAGCACTGTATGAAACGAGAGGTTGACAGCACGTATTCACCTACTACTGCTTTCCTGGTTATACTTCGTTACCATTTTCCCGGATGTTGTCACTGACTTTTACGTCTTTCCCGAGTCCCAACAGCAGAGGGCAGCCCTACAGCCTGGTTCAGCCTGGCACCAGCCTTTGGAAAAAGACCCCATACGGACTCTTCTGCTGTTTATCAGAAAGGTTATTCCAGGATACTTGTCTTGCACTGGGCATAGGCCCAGCAGTTAGAGGCCTTGTCTACTTAGTAGGTATCTCTGGCTTCCTGAGTCACCCAAGCTATGAAAGGCCACGGATCCTGGCTCTGTCCCAGCCTGACCTATTCAGGGGAAAATTAATCCTGCTTCAGAAGGCCAATGCTAAAATAAACCTGTGCTTGCTGGAGAGTGGAGAGGTGGCAGGGAAAAAGAGCCTATGTAAATGCATGCTTCTCATCCCTTGCTATAATCAATCTCCTCCCATCCACATCACTGCTGCTCAAGACTGAGAACAACCTCCCCTGCTGAGCAGTGCCCAGTAGGAGAAAGTGCACAGCTTCAGGGTAGTTTTCCCAAAAGGTATGTCAATGGCATCTCTTCTTCTCTCAAACTGAGCACGTTTCAGAAGTGGAGGAAAAAGAGGAAGAGGAGTACTCTGCTTAAGGTGGTTTTTTTGTAATCTTACTCTGCAGAGGTGAGGAGCTGAACTGGAGACAAAAGTGTATAATAGTAAGCTGCTGGATACCGCAACACTGCTGTCTCAATTTTTCATTCTTTTAGGTCTTCCTGTTGGTGGATTATTACCAATGAACAAGAAAACCTGCAGCTTCAAAAATGCCTCACAAAAATGAAGCATGGCATTGATGGAAATGCATGGAAGCCACAGAGACTATTTTAAACTACATAAATATCTGTTTTATTTGAACTGTTACTTCTGACTTGAACTAGTTCTATGTAGGAAAAAAAGTATGTAGGTCTACTTCTGTGTAGAAAACAAGGGTGCCAGCCTACAACGCTGTGACATCTGAAAGGGAAAGCAAATCATAAACAAGCAGCACAGCTTGTGGATGACCTCTCTATCACTATGATCCTGGAAGTAATTTATGAGGTCCAGATAATTTATCCCTGGCTCACCGTTTCAAGACTGTTTCATGTCTGGATGATTGTTTCTATGATCTCAGTTTTCCCCGCTATATGTACTCAGAACATCCCCTCTCTTTTTCTCCCATTATAGCTGTCTGGAAAACAGAAAATAGCTCTATTTCTTCTTTTATTCTATACTATTATAAAGGAGAAGAAATTAAATGGAGCAAAAGGAAAATTCTTTTTACAGTGTTAACCTGCAAGACACTTTTACAGCATATATTAATTCATACCTACCTATAATATAACTCTACATACATATATAGCAATTTCAAATACAGCAACATTTAAGAATGTATATTAATACAGTATCTTCATTTATTTCTTGTGATTTATAGGAAAGTATTAAACTGAATTCCCACTGAATCAGAAACTGGCAGTCATTCTCTAGGAATGAATGGAAGACAAATTGTGTTTTTTCATCAAGCTGAGGTAACATACCACATAATCTAATTATTTCCTGTCTTCTGCTTCTGTCCCCATAACTTGTTCCCTTTAATATCCTATATATCAGCTCAGCTGGGAAAATTCAAATCCAAAGGAATTTTTGGACCTGGGACTCAAATTGGGTCTTTTCTACACTGAGTTCTGAAGTAAAATACTCCATCAAGGGACACAACGTTTGACGTCATAAAACCCTTAAACTCTCACATCTGAAAACTTTCTCACACAGTTTTGTCACTCTTCAGCAGTATGGTTATCATCCTCATCACTGGTATCCCAGTTGCTGAGATTTTGGCTGTTCTGCAGACCCTTTTTCACTTCATGTCTTTTAATAATGTATGGTATGGAGCTGGCCTTAAACTGCCATTTTCTTTCAATATATAGAAAGATTAATACCTCAATTTATTATAAAACATCTCTGGCATTATAGTCAATATATTTTGAATTATAGCAACAATGTATTTGTGGTCTTTTCATGACATGCATGAAATTGTTTCTGTATTACAAAAATATATGATTACCTTGTTTTGCTACTGCAGCACAGGTTATCTGAGCACAAAGCTGTGATTCAGTTAAATATACTGTTGTCAGAAATAATTTAAGTTTGTCCAACAATATATCAAAATAAAATTACTGTCAGCAAGAAAATTTTGAACTATTTCACAGAAGAAAGACTAGTCTAAAATAAAAATCACAGAATGAGAAACCCTACAGAATATCTGAAGGCAGGGAGAGGTAGCAATTTGAGCAGGAACTAACAATATTGAAATTGTTATTAAAAAGAAAATTATTATATTATAACCAAATATATTGTCAGAAACAGCAGATGGAAACCAAATAAATCACTTAAATAATTTAACTTAATTCAAATCTGTCTGCTTGAAACAATTGATTTTTAAAATATCTAGAGCAGTAAAACCACACAGAGAAGCAACTCAGCAACTAGAAACCGGAAGATTAACTTAAAAACATAAACATAACATAAAAAGATCAACTTCAATAATTTTTTGATTCTCAAAAATTACTGCAACACAAAGAATGATAAAAAAATTAATTGAATTAAAAGACAAAAGACCAAGTACTTGCATTATCCCATTAAGATTGATATTAAAATAATATTTAGAAGGGTAAGCTTGAGCAAAGAACAAGTCCTTACAACTCTAAGAAGAAGTAAACAATTGAAAAGTATGCCAGAGCCCCCAGAGCTAAGGAAAGCTGAACATGACAGTCATCACACAGGGCACTGCACGAATGATGAAAAGAATGTTGCACTACACAAAGAGGGCTACGGGACCTACTAGACATTCTTCCAACACAAAAGATTTTCTGAAGAAGGGCATGTTGCGCACATCGTCAGAAAAGTCTATGTTAATACTTTCACTTTGCAATAGCTTTGTTTCGCTAAACTTCGAAAACAAATCAGACCTGTTCTCTAGGTCATGGAACTCAGGCAGGTGCACCTGAATTCACCAACCCAGTGTTTCTCCAGTTTGGAAATAAACAAACCTTAAAAGAATCCCATTAAGTAAGTAGGAGAACTCAGTGAAGAACTGAATTTCAGGACACGATACATGTTCAGAATGCCACTTCAGAGAATTGTTACTTCTAGCAGCAGGAGAAAATTTTATTGTATATAAAGGAAAATATAGAGGGCTTCAGCCCATAACTGAGCTTTGCTCTGGCCACACCCCTGCCCACACATTGTTGATTCTGTTTGCAGCTGTCACACCTTCCAAGAAATCTGGTCAACACCATAAGAAGCGTATCTCTGGGAATAAGCTGGAACATGTAGAAAAGAGAAGTACATGTTAAATATCTCTTAGCACAATCCCCTACTTTTAGGAAGAAGAAGACAAAAAATGATAGAAAATAGAACATTTTAATGTAGTAAACAGGAAAATGAAGATTTGAATATCTACGAAACATAACAAACTAGGACCCTGGAAATATAAGCTTTTCTTGAGACGCAAACCTTGACCTTCCCTTTGCCCTGAAGATCATAGTTTTTGCACAGCTATTAGAGAACAAAATCTCCAGATCTCATTTTTTTCATGCAAAATAAGTTTCAACTAGAATTATAAAAAAACCATATATATATATATTTCATAAACATCAGATATCCTCTCATCATGTACTTTTTCCCTGGAAACACAAAACCTGAAAATCACTGAATCCAAGAAGGGATACACTCCACCATGTAATGATGCACGTTTGGCAATGACTAAAGAAATTATTTTCTGGAGAGATCTACACCGAAAGAAAAAGTACAATATTCCTTGCAAAGTAGGTTTTCAAATTTTACTTTATGCTTGTTCTGAATAAGCTTTACTGGTATCATAGGAATAAATATAATCTTCACTCTTTTCATATTATTGCAGTAATTTACATTGCCAGCTTACAATTCTGAGAAACCCAATCAACTATTAGCCCAATTCTGACACCCTTACTTATTTTCTTTTCGAACCCTTTTCTACTGTCTTCAGCAGGTCTTGCCCATGAATGAGGATTGAGCGAAGGCACAGTTCAGTGGGGATAAACTCATTTTGTGTTTAACATTAATTGTGCACTTATAGTTGTGCAGAATGTTAATTGGCAGCTGAAAACTAAAACTTTATGCCAAACCTTTTCTGTTTGATTGAGATCATCATAAACAACCACACATCAAACCAGACAGCAAACAGAACTTCTAAAGCAATGAAAACTACAGTTCAGTTACACTTTTTTACAGCACTTCCTTAAATACAAAACCTGATTTCAGGATGTGTATTGCCCCATCTACCTACCTATATGCACTTCAGCTCTGAGAGGTGTTCCAGACTAGGACAACAAACTGACTCTACTGCTGATAGAACTTCCTCTGCTTCTGGCTCAATTTCCAACTTTAGTTGGTTGTCCTGAGCCACTAAAATACAGAGGTGGAGAGGGAAAGGAATTTAAAATATATATACAAATGGCTTGTACAAGAGAGATCTGGCAAAACTTGGAAACTTGCACTCTTGCCTTGCTCTGACACATGCTGGCAGAATGACCTTGAGTGAGACACTTTTATGCTTGATATCAAAAATATATTTACCAAAGAAGAGTTAGTAAATAGTAAATTAACTACTATAGAGTCTAACAGGTCATTGATTTGCTTATATCCATGGTTTGGAAACTGTCCACAACACCTCTGCTTTATGAGTTTACCACAGTCTGTAACATATACTGTTATGTTTGCGGCATGAATGCATTAATAATCAAACAATTAACAGATATTCTAGAGTACTGTACGTGTTTATGACAGCCTGTAGCATCCATTAATTTTTTACTGCAATGCACAGCTGTGACAAAAGTTGTTTTTTTATTCTCAAGATGTGTTAAGACCTATGAGGAAAGATCATTTAAATTCTAAATCTTAACAATACTATTATTTTGTCTAAAGCATACCAAGGATTTATTGTACAGTCCTAAAGAGAAGTTAAATTAATTTCAGAGTAAAGAATGTGATTTCAGCTTTTCAAACCACTGTAGCAGCAATTAGTACTTGACTGGTTTGAGTCAAAGCAGTCTTGCCATATCTGATACTGCAACAGAACTGAACAAGAAACTAAGGTTCTGAAAACTGTGTGAAATAAATAAATCTCTGATGAGGAACCAGATCTGGCAGGACTGGTGCTTGATTTGTTTCTTTTCCCCCTGCCTCTCCACATCCCACTCTTTTCAGGGACTTTGCCTTCTCTACCAGTACCTCACAGCAGCCACAAGTGAAGTCAATGAAGCATTGAAAATTGAAAAAACATACTAAACTTGAGTTAGTTGCCTTCACCAGGGCAATTAATGTGGCAGAAGACATTCAGTCAACACATATACTTTCATTACCAGTTCAGTCAACAGGGAATGTCAAAAGCATAACATGCCTGACCACACACCTGCACAAGAGGAATCCAGTCACTGGAGACTAGAGAGACTGTCTGACTTGGTTAACCTTGTTTGTGGGCTACTCCTCCACAGCTCTCATATGCACTTTTGCTGCAATTTATTTCTGTACTTCTCTAGTTTTCCCTCCCCACTTAGCTTGGTTTCTTCTCTCTCTTTTTATTCCTTCAGCTACTGCTTCTTGTCTCTTAAACAATCTACCTAAGGCAACTAGCCCTACCTCTTACTCTGCCTCCTTTTTGCCCTTAATGACATTTGCCACACCTACATCTCTCCATCCCTCTCTCAAGTCTTTACCATTGCTCAATCAACCCGTCTTGCATTCCTACTCTGTCCTTCTGACCAGTCCGCTCCCCTTTCTTCTCTTCACTTGCTGCAGCTGGAAGATACACTTTAAATGTTTCCCACAGGCCTATTAAATCTCAGTGTCAACATGTCCTGGATGCCCTTGTTTGACTCTCCCTCTGCAGCTTCAGTCTCCCAGAGAGATATTAATTTCTCATCACTTCCCACCCCTTACTCTCACATGGAGGCTGCCCTCACTTGTCACTTTTTATCTGATTTTGAGCCATATCTCACTCCTATGAAGAACTGTCAACTACCCAGTCCACTCCTCCTGATCAGCCCTCCCCTGTGATTTCAGCTGACTCGCTTCCTTTAGTCACAGTTTCTCACACTCATCCTCAGGAAGCTTCCAAGCTTCATGCTGATGTCCTTGCTGACCCTATAGCATACACCTCTATGTCTCCTTGCCCTGGTTTGTTCATTTCCCCCTGCACCCCTTACTCAGTGTCCTACACCCTGGAAGAGCTATTCCTTTGATGGTGTCTGCAGCAACCATTGCTTTCCCCTGACCTCTGCTGTCCCACCCTTCCTCTCTGATCTTTTTCCTCTCTTGCCATATCCTTCCTCATGTCCTCTCATTTGCTCTTTCCATTATTTTAATCTCATCAGATTGATAAAATCCCATCCAATCTCAGCCCTCTTTCTCCTGCTTTATCTTTCTTCTGTAGCACAGATTGATTGTAGGCTCTCTGTTTCTTACTCTCCACTCCTATCTCATGAAGTCTGGTTGCCAAAGACATACCTCAGTCTGCCTTCAGCTTCAATTTCCTGGCTGACCTGTGACCAGGTTTACTTCATCCACAACCATTTGATTGTCTCCCACTCATGACATCCTTCTAACTTTTCCTCCTACTTTTCCAAGTTAAATGAAGACCTGGCTGCCTTTCACCAGTTTTAATGCACTTTTCAAACGCTCTTTTTCTGAATATCTTCTGCACAAATCCTTGCCAAAGGAAATACTAATATGTTCACTTCCTACACATTTATTCCTTGTCACACATGTTGAGTGTTTTATCCTTCCTACTTTTACACCCTATGCTTGTCCTGTTACAACATAACTTCTGATCTGTTTCATATTAATTTTCATTTACTTCCTCAGTTTTCTTCTGAAGTTTTGACCTTCCTCCAGCTCCTCATCCTCACATTACAGACGTGCTCTAATAATAAAACACACCCTAAATTGAAGCCCACTGCTATTTCCAGCACTATCACTTCCCTTCTCAATATGCTGCTTACACTTACTGTCCAGTTTTTGCCTTTTCCAGATCAGTGTTGGCTCCTAAGAAGATAACAACAACACCCAGCTAAAATTACCCACACTAATATCTGCCCAAAACAAAACTCAGAGCCCACATGATTTTATTCTTCTTGATTACCTTTGTCAGTGGCAACCTTGTTATTTCTCTTCAACTCTTATCCTCATTTAGCCTGTTTGGGCTCTCTTACTCTTCTCCTCCTGACCATAAACCTAAATCAATCTTACACAAGGAGAAGTTACTACAATCCTACAAATCTTTCCTGAAAACACCCACATATTTTTTCTAGGCATCTTGCCAATACACTGTCTACCCATCACTGTCTATGCTGGGAGTCAGGATGGTCTGACTGATTCCTTGTGCTCCCCGTTGTATCTGCTGTCAGGCTTGGACTGCTGACTTTTGAGTAAAAGATTTTTTATTTTGTGTCTAGTCTAGCCTCAATGCTAGGGTTCCCACTGTCTTGAAAATGTAATTAAACAAAGGTATGCAGTACTTTGGAAAAGTTAATCTCCTGTAGCTGCCTATTCACACACCAAAGCACAATGCAGTCAGTCATTAATCTCTCTTGAAAATGTAGATCTAGGTTATTATTTTTAGCTCAGAATTTTTAACAACAAATTCCAGTGTCTTTATGCTATGCCAGCAGTGCAAAGCACCCACAAACTCAGCCAGATAATGCATCCAAAGCTGCAAAGATCTAAGGGAGATGAGGCTTAAAAGTTGGATTCCAATATTTCAAAAAGCTTGCGTTTCAGAAAGCTTGCAGAACTGTTTCAACCATTTCTCTACAAAAGTATCAGTAACTATTCTGAATATTTAATAACAAACACCAACTAACTGTATGAAAAGCCAAAGGTCCTTTAGCTTTTTTTTTAATGACATTTCTAGCTACTGGAAATGCTTATGCTCATGCTCAAGCTGGTGGTACTGGTGGAGTTAGCAGTAAGTTCCTCTCAGGATACACATGAACTTCTACAATAGGTAGCATAATAAATCTCATTATCATACATAGGAAAGATCCAAAACAGGCATTTGGAACAAAAATCAAACAAATGAAGAATAAGCCTCAACGTAGTCAACACAAGTCCTGGTGCAGCCCTGCTTTTGTTAAAACTGTTTGGAAGTCATGTTTTTCCTGAAAATAGACATCTAGGCTCAAAAAAGTGAAAGCAGAAGGAGAAAAAGTGAAACTCACTTGCTATGCACTCCTTTCTCTAAGTACTGGCAGCCATGGGTAAATAGTACAGAAATATCTATTAAATCAAAGAACCTCTGTGGAGAGTGTTGATGATACACAACAATAACTTTAAAACATAACTGGAATTCTTATGATAAAGACTTTATTAAAATGTCATTTTTAAAAAAGTAATTTAATGAGATAAAATACTAATTAAAAAAGATTAAAATGAGCTGAACCAAAGATGGTGGAGGAGGGGCAGGCAAATGATCCTTTCAGCACAGACCCCCACTCCAGTCTCATTCCAGGTCCCCCACTCCCCTCCCTCCCCAGCAGCATCCCACCGCCACTCTCCCACCTCTCACTCACCATACACTAGTCAATGGGGCACTGGCTGACACCTGAGTGCACACACTGAGGAGACCCTATCAGTCTGGATAGTTAGGCAGCAGCTGTGAGCATCACTATCCTATTGTCCGTGCGGGTGTGAAACCAGCAGTAGAAACCCCAAGATGTTAAAGGGATATTTACTTTCCTGTGAAGAGAGGAGACACCAGACATGGTGAGTGAAGTATGAGGAAGAAAAAGGAAAGGTCAGAGGTAGGAGACAGCCACATCTGTTAAACAAAACTCCCCGTCCACTCACAATCTAATTCTAGGGATCCCCTGTGCTTCCTGCTTGCACCTGCTTTCAGTCCTCGCTTGGGGAAATGTCTCTTCAGGGGGGCTCCTTTCCCCTTTCTTAGAAGCTGGGACAGGCTCCATCTTCTCAGGATGGCCAAGGTGCAAAGGGTGCTCCTGGAAGTTATAGCTGTCATCCACTTCTCAGAGCTGTGGTTCACGAGAAGAGGCCTCTACCTCAACAGACGTAAGAGTGGCAGAGGGCGAGAGAGACGAGGGATCAATTTACTGTCTCATTGACTTATGCTAGCAAACACATCAGCGAGAAGAGATCTGCTGTCCTGGAGAGAATGTCACCTAGTGGGACAGCCAATCTTTTAGTATTTACATTAAGATGAATCCTATCTTCATTATTGATACCGTATTACCAAATCAAAGCAGACCTATCACCTTATGAATTCCTTGGTGTTACATAATCCTAGGGGCACATCTTAGTGGCTTTTTAAGACAAAGTTTTAGATATGCATCTACAGCTTGCTGCATTGCCTTTCATGTAATTATTCCACACAACCAAGTCATCCAACAAGTCATAAGCTCTTGCTTTCCTATGGGGGTCGGCCAGAAAGAACAGATGAGAGATGCTGGGTTGACGGTTGGACTTGATCATCTCAAAGGTCTCTTCCAACCCTGATGATTCTGTGAAATAGGGAAACTAATGAGTGAGCCATGTAATCTCCACTTGAGACTCAACAGTTTCCTTAAGAACCAGACTGTGCATGAAGGCAGCATTTTACTACAGCCTTTATTCTTCTTTCCCACGTAGTGTGAGCAACTTAATCACATCCGTGCTTCCCAGCGTCCTTTCCCCTCCCTCACTCCTTCAGAGGGGACTGACTGAGGCTTTTGTGAGGGTTTGACCTTGCAGGGTTGAAATGTGAGTAAAGTGCAGGAGGGCATGTTGCCTCCTCCTTGGGAAAGCCGTCCTGGAGCACGCCGGGTATTTAAAAACCTCGATGCCTACAAGTTCACACAGCGCACAAAACACGAAGCCACCCTCTGGCTTTGACTCGAGAGGCCCAAAACCATTCCTGGTCACTGCTGCTCAACGAACGCGGCACCACCTTCCAAGCTGACAGCGCAACCCTGCCGCCGGGCACGACAGCCGTGTGCCCCTCGCCCCTCTGCGTGTGACTCCACGCACACGAGCCAAAGCTCAAAGCCCCCTCGCTCCCACCGGCCGCCAGCCACTGCCTCCTGCCTGCGCGGAACGGTTAATTCGGCCTGGAGCTCTCCGGCCAGCTGCCCGTGTCCCCTCCCGTGCTATTAATACCCCGGGCACATGCTCGGGCGCCGCGTTCCCGGCAGCCCCAGATAACTTTAATTTGCCCTTTAAACGCCCCGGCCCGCGCGCCCCTCACGGCCCCGGCCCGCGCGGACCCGGCGGGGGCGGGCCCGGGGGGCTCAGCCAATGCCCGCGCCCGGGGGGGCGCCTCCTCCTATCGCGAGAGGCCGCGGGGTATAAGAGCGGCGGCGCGGGGCGGGGGGCCATTTGGCCGGCCGGGTGGGGAAGTGCGCGGTCGTTGCCTCTCTCTCTCCGGGCGGGGGTGTCGGACCGGCTCGCGGCATGGGAGACCAAGCGCTCAGCTTCGTCAAGGACTTTCTGGCCGGCGGGATTGCCGCCGCCGTCTCCAAGACGGCTGTCGCCCCCATCGAGAGAGTGAAGTTGCTGCTGCAGGTGAGGGGGCAGTGGGGGCGGGCGGGCGGCGGGGCCGCGCCACAGGTGGTGCCGGCGCGGCGGGCACTGCCCGGCGTGACTAAATATGGGAAGGAGCTCGGCCGGCTCCGGTTACGCGGGAGCTGCCCGGGGCTTTCAGCACCGCCTCGGGCTGGCGGGAGCAGAGCCGGCCCCGTCCGTGCCCTTCAGCGTGCGGGGTCACTCCTGCCGTGCCCTCTCTCTACCGTCCCGTTCTCCTCCTTCTCCCTCGTGCAGGTCCAGCATGCCAGCAAACAGATCACGGCCGATAAGCAGTACAAGGGCATCGTGGACTGCATAGTCCGCATCCCCAAGGAGCAAGGCATCGCCTCCTTCTGGAGAGGCAACCTGGCCAATGTCATCCGGTACTTCCCCACCCAGGCCCTCAACTTCGCCTTCAAGGACAAGTACAAGCAGATTTTCCTGGGCGGAGTGGACAGGCACAAGCAGTTCTGGCGCTACTTCGCAGGGAACCTCGCGTCTGGGGGTGCCGCGGGAGCCACCTCCCTCTGCTTCGTCTACCCGCTGGATTTCGCCAGGACCCGGCTGGCGGCTGATGTGGGCAAAGGAGCTACGGAGAGGGAGTTCTCTGGGCTGGGCGACTGCATTGTGAAGATCTTTAAGTCTGATGGCTTGAGGGGCCTGTATCAAGGATTTAGCGTGTCTGTGCAGGGCATCATCATCTACAGAGCAGCCTATTTTGGGGTGTACGACACGGCCAAGGGTAAGAAGTGCATGGAGGAGTGACTGCAAGGGAAGATCCATCCAGTAAAGGCACTCTAGGGCACTTGGTAGTACAAGGACAAGCAGGGCTTGGCTCAGCACCAGTTCAGAGTGAAGTGCTAGAACACACACAGGTGTTTCTGACATGCCTTCCTGCCTCCTTCAACTTGCTGTTCTGAGCAGACACCTTGGGTTTGGATTGACTCCTGGGGTTGGTGGGTTATTGTTCCTTCTACAGCCATCTTTCCCACAACCCTTCCCCTCTGTTCTGACTCTGCTCATTTGTTCTTGATGACAGGTATGTTGCCTGATCCAAAGAATGTGCATATCGTAGTGAGCTGGATGATTGCCCAGAGTGTCACTGCAGTGGCAGGGCTGGTTTCTTACCCTTTTGATACTGTGAGACGTAGGATGATGATGCAGTCTGGCCGAAAGGGAGGTAAGAATAAATGCTCTTACGGTGCTCTGGCAGCAGCAAGTATCTCTTCACTGAGATAAGATGGGAGATACTGGGTATTTTTTTCTCTTATGGAAAACTAAAGACCTTTTCATTGCAATCCTTTAAAAACAACCTATGGAAAACACATGGTTGGTTATTCCTGTCATGTTCCCTTAAAGGACTGAGAAATTACTTGATTTCCATAATTAAGAAATTACTTTTCCTTAATTGATTACTTAAATTCTGGGCTATACTTCACTTACTCCTTGTGAGTTTAAAGATGGGGAATTTGAAACATATTTGCTGTATAACTTCGAGCCTTATGACCTTTATGTTTGTTTCCGCAGCTGATATTATGTATAAGGGCACAATTGATTGCTGGAAGAAGATAGCTAAAGATGAAGGATCCAAAGCGTTCTTCAAAGGTGCCTGGTCGAATGTGTTGAGAGGCATGGGCGGAGCTTTTGTATTAGTACTTTATGATGAAATCAAGAAGTACGTCTAAAACTGAACATCATAATGTAGAAGTTCAATTGTTCTCAATCAACTTTTTTTAAAACATTCTCTTGTGATGTAATGGACAACAAAATATTTCCTAGGGAAACAGAATTAAATTTGAGTAACGTATCTGGCAGAGATGAGGATGCAATTATTTAAAACTTGTCCACCACATCACAGCTACATTTTGTATGAGAATTCCTCCAGCATTTGTATTGGAACCTGTGTATATATTATACTTCAAACTGCAGGTAATAGATTTTGTCTAGAGACAAGACTTGGGTGGTCTATATCTAGTCTAAAATCTAATATTGTGAATTCTTAAATAGATTGCTTAATACCATATTTATGACAATGTCTCCAGCTACTCAACAGTGTGATGACATTTATAACATGAATTAAAATAATGTTTTCTTCTAAAGCTCTATTTTTTAATGATATTAAGTGAAAATATCTGAAACTATAAACTATATTGAAGCACCAGGCTGAGTTCCCAACTGCAGCCTCGTCACTGACAAATTACATATTTATATGGTTGAAACCATACTCTGATATTTAAAAAATTCTTTGTAGAATATGGAAATAAAGTGTTTCAAAAGTTCCCTGTATTGTCACAAAGGAAAAAGTTGTCTGCTTTGAGGTTCAATTGAACTAAAAATGAAATAAATTAATATATTAATGAGTTTTTTCCTGTTGTTTTCAGTACACTGAACATATTACAAGCACGTGTCTTTTGAGGTGAAGTGCTAATCAGCACACTGTTAGTGACTGTCTCTTCAAAATTTTTTCAACAGAGCTTTTAGGGGTAGGTGAAGTGGTTATTGATAATTCTGCAATTGCAAAACCAAGGGGATTGAGTTTGAGGGTACTGCAGCTAGTTATCTTAGAGATAAGCTTCCACAGGCTTAGCTGCTTTGATGATTTGTTTTCCTTAACTCTGAGGTATGTCCTCGTTGAATAATGAAGTCATTGCCGCTTCTTTTACTTGAAAAAGTATTCTAGAGTATAGTAGTAGATACTCCCAAGTTATTAAAATAACTACACTTATTATGTAATAAGTCATTATGAACATACTGAGCCATTAATTACCAGTGAGATCAGAACGTGCTCAATACAGTTTTTAAACTTAAGATGCTGCAGGGTTGTGAACTCGCTGAAGTATAGGCTGTCAAAGTAGGCAAAGAAGAAGAAGTGAGTTGAGGCCATTTCAGTTAAGTTTGGCTATATATAAACAAAAATTTGCTATGTATTCACCTAGGAAAAGAATCATAGAATGAGAGCATGGTTTGGGTTGGAAGAGACTTTAAAGATTATCTAGTTCCAACCCCCTGCCACGGGCAGAGACACCTTCCAGTAGACAAGGTTGCTCAGGGCCCCATCCAACCTAGCCAAGGCTGGGGCATCCACAGCTTCTCTGGAGAACCTGGCCAAATGGTAAGACTAAGCAAGTAATCATCAAATAAATTTTTATTTCACTTTCATCTTTTACCCTGTCATATGTATGCCTTCCAGTAATCCAGCTATCGCTTTTCTATATTTGAAACATTTATTGTCAGATGGAGGTGGTTCTGGCTCTCTGTTCCTTGGCGTGATAGACTCTGTGTGTCTGCCACAGGTTTCGACCAGTTCTGTTCTCCCTGAAGGCAGGTACAGGCCACTAAACAGTGTCTGGAAACAATCTCTCTCCACCTGAAGACCAGAAGCATTTGAGGAAAATTTGGTCAAAAAACCCCACCAAAGATATTGTTTTTAAATTAACCAAAGTGCATTAGTTCTTCCTTAAAAGCTTTAGCTGCCAGTTTCACTTTTCTTCCTTTTCTCCTTCCTCTCCACCTTCCTAATGGTTCCTTATGAAATGCCTGCTAACACACTCCAACTCTCTATTTCACATTTAGCTCACTGATTAGGTTGCAAATGGCATTTGGATGTGTTAGAGAAGATTGTCTCTGCCATCGCTGTAGCCAGCTTCAACAACAGACTGGAACAGGCAGAGGTACCAAACAATGGGGGGAAAGTGTATTTATGAATGAATAAGACCATTAAGAGGAAGCAAAGAAACTTACTTGGAAGTATAAATGAAAGAAGTTGCACTCCAGAAAAGAAAAAGGAAAAAAACCCCAAACATAGAGGGAGAAATAAAGACTATTAAAAAGGAAAGTGACAAGTGTCAATGCAGGAAAATTCCACAGGGGTAAGAGGCTGCATGTGAAAGAAAATATGCAGAAAACACTTAAAGGTAAATGGCTCCTTCTTTCTGCTTGAATGCCAGTGCATACACTGTGGCAGATTGCAGGCAGCAGTCTCCCTAAAGATACTTGCAATCCGAGTTCAAAACTGTCAATGACTTAATCATTCCCCGGAAAGGAGCTCTGCCCTGAGCCTGAGGAACTCAGTGTAACACTTGCTGGAAGTGTAACCTAAAATGCAGGTCTAAGCTCTGAAAGCCTGGAAATTAGAAGACTTTGCAGATGGTCTTTAATTTCTACTTGAACTCCTATTGGCATAGTCAATTGATACTACTCTTCACACCTTTGCAATATCTGGTTACAGGCAAACTATGCGAGCTAAAGCCTGTGACAAAACCATTATTCTCTTACATCTAATACTTCAACACTGAGAAACCTGTGTTTTTTCTGTTTTTCTGTGTACCAAGACATTCAACCTCCTCTGCATCTTAATACCATTTATAAAATTCTGAAAGAATCCACTGCCATGATAATTCATGTTAAATGTTTTATTTCTTATGATTTACAAACAACATACAAAACTGACAGTCTTTCATACCAAAGTTAAATAAGATTAAGCGATTGAAAGTAATTTAAAAAAGTTATCATATGAACACTCAGAAGTATTTAAGCTGGGACGCTGATACTCAGATTCAAGGACAAAAATCTTTTAATAGTGAGTAATTTTAATTACCACAATAATACAAATAAATACAGCAGTACTGTTCCTTATAATCACAATATAAATCTGTTTGCCACAACGTTGCTTGAAGTTAAAAGTTCAAATATTGTCAAACAGCTAAATTTGATCTGCAGGTCACCAAGTGCAGCAGCTCTGCCAAACTATCACACAGGACCAAGTAAAAACTGTGTTACAGTGCAGAATACCCAAAAGCCTAAGCCCTCATGCAAGCACTAGCAAAGAATAATAAACTTTTCTTGGCATAGGGCTAAGACCTAGCATTACCAAATATTCTTTATTCACAATTTAGAGATTTGTTGTATCTCTCCTGGAAAGAAGCTGGGAAAGCAAGCAAGGTTTCAGCAATATCCACAGACAGCAGCATCACAATTTATGCTCCTATTATATGGCTACATTCCTACAAAACAAGCTCACTGAAAGTTTGCCTTTATGTATAGAAATAAACCACACCACCTACTATTTGTGATTACCAAGTCCATTAGATTTTACTCCCCTTGTAAATGGATGTTGCTACTGGAGTTTATCTGACATTACTACAAATATTTGGTATGAACATGACATTTAAAAACAGGTTAAGAAGCATAACAAGACTGCTTTCTACATTTTTTTTTCTAAATCCTGGTTAGTAGTCACTCTCAAAATCAAATACTGAAGATGCCTGCAGTTCAAGTTTGCATCTTCCCACTGAGAAGAGCAAGCAATCTGCAAAAGCAAGGCCATGAAGTATTTCCCTTGCTTAATATTATTCTCTAGGTTGAGCAATAACTAGAACTTACTCTTGTTTACTGATGACTCTGAAACTGCTGTTCACTTCAGTCTTTATTCTTGTTCAAGTAATATCAGATGCTTCTTTCCTACACAAGTGTCCCAATGCATCTTCCAAAATCCAATACAACTTCCCAAATCCTTTTAATTCTGGAGGAGACACAGCCTTGCATACAAAACATACTCCAGGTGTTGAACGTTTAAGAGTGGCAAAACATCATCTGCAGCCTCAGTATTCTAGCTCACCATGCAGAAATACACAATCTGCTTTGCACCCCTTCACACTGCTGTGAAAGATTCTTTCAGTCACAAGAACATGACCCACAAATTTCAGAAGGCTTACATAAAGCCAGCATGAAAAGCAGGGACAATCCAGGAATGAAGCATATACTTATGAGTTTAATGCAGTATTTTAAAGTATTATTAATATTTTTAAGATTTTATTTACATCTTGCACCTATAGTGCAGTAATTCTGTCCTTCCATGTTATGGATACAAATTCCACTTCTGAGAATAAAATAATAGTTAAATTTCTATTTAACTTGTCCATTTAGATATCTCCCTCTCTTTCCTAAGTTCTTCCTGTCATGGAAAACACTGACTAAAGAGAAAGTGTTCACTTTAAAATATTTTATAAGCAATTATATTAAATGCAATGCATTGTAATCACTGAACAATGCAGAAATATTTTTGCACATAGAATTTACAGAAGCACTAAAAATAGAAGTCTGAGGATCATATCAGAACGCGAGGCAAAGAACACACTTACAACCAAGCAGCACGGACATTAGTGGGTTTAGGTCTCTGTAATACCCCACTGGCTAAGTCAGACATGGCCTTTTCGTTTCTCTGGCTCAGTGTACTTTGTACAGTGGATAATCTTGAAGTTCCTCCTGTTAACACACACAGAAAAGGAGAATGCTTGTATCAGTACAACAGAAAACTTCATGATATGTTACTACTGCAATGGTCATTACCATAGTTTACAGGAAAAAAACCCAAACAAATCACAGTAAATTGAATACAAACCCAAAATGTTATGAGTTGTTTGTAAATGATCAGGACAAAGAATTCAGGCCTGTGGTTCTTTAACCCAGCATACATGGGTCTATAGGGACACATTATCTACTTCCAAATCTTACACACCCAGTTTGAGAAAAACAAGGCTACTATCAGTAGATCTACATCTTCTGAATGAGAATGTGAATCTTCATTAAGGTTTTTGTGTGGGTTTCTGGTTTTTTTTTTCCCCCTTCTATTCTCAATACTGGCAAAACACACTACAACAGGGATTTTTTCTTCTTGGACAAGATAATTTATTAGAAATCTAGGAGGGCAACAAACAAAAAGCATACAGTCATCATATATGTGGTATGATTTAAAAAAAAAAACACTTTAATGATCTCTGTGATAAATCATCAATCTAAAGACAATAGAGAAAGGAACATATTTGCTATTCTTAACAGTAGGTGCTTCACAATTCTGAATTATAAAAAGACAAACACATGCATAGAAATGCAATAATCTGCAACTTCAAAGTACTTACTTGGAGGACTAAGCTGGGTGAAAGGAGATTTACCCCTTCTTACAGAAGGTGAAGAACTCAGATAACTCATCTGGCGCTGATAGTCCCTCAGTTGTTCAGAGCGTCTCATACCAGCTGTTGGTTTCACTGCTTCCAGTCTTTTCAGGAAAGCCTTAATATTGAAGAAAAATATCATCAAGGAGAAAGAATGAACAAGATGCTACAAAACAAACACAAATTCATTTTTATTTGAACTGCAAAAAATCCCCAAAGTTTTAGCAGTGCATAACATGAACTCCTCCACTGGTGACCAGCACAAGCTACTCTGCTCATGTTCAATTCTTTTCTCAGTGTTGTAAGATGACACAAACTGTAACTATCCCCTGCACATCACCAGTTCTACCTTGAATACATCTTTAGTACCTGAAAGTTCTCTGTACTTTATGGTAACTTGTAACAATACATCTGTTGGGTGATAGTAAAGGTAGTGAGGAAGTGGGCTGCACTCTTCTAATCTGACCTTTGGTTAGTCCTCCCTTTCTAAATTTCCAGAAGGATAAGAAGTTAGGGGTTGTTTTTTTTAAATCTTTGCTTTGCAAACATACTTAGACCACTTTATGTTGCCTTATATCAATCCCCACAGAGGATTACTGACCCCAATTCTGCGAAACAAATTTCAAAAGGAAAGCACAAACATCCATCCACAGGACACACTTTGTTTTATCCAGAATGTCATTTTAAGAGACTCCGGTTGACATTATTGATACAGACATTATTTCCTCATGTTGAAATTAGCCCCAGCAATCATGCAGCAAGGGATAAATTGGAATAGCTACTTACATTGTACTTGTAAGATACAGTTTCCTATTCTATAGTTACTTCGACTTGAAATAGGATTTATTGGTTTAAGAAATTTCAATAATCTAAAAAAAGAACCTGATAAGAGGAAACATTGGGAAGTACCCAGCTACATGCAATATCCAATTAACAACTTCAAAATTTTAATATATTTCACCTCCAATGGTTTCCTCATGTGGATCTACACATTTCCTCTACTAACTAATTTCAGTTCATTTCATGGCCTACAAACATTTGGCAATGACACAACCATTGCTGTTCAGGGTTCGATGTGCATCCTATGAACAAGAAACAACGCAAACTGTGCTTACAGAAGTCTCCAAAGCACTAAAAATAACTCTGCTAATAGAATGTATTGTCTAGATGCATACTTATATGGTAGAAGTCAAGAAGCTGTCTGTATCACCATTAAACTGCAGCCCCAATCATGCACTGATTTTTTTAAAAATAAGGATACAAAAAATTACAAAAAGTGACTTAGGAAATGGTATAGGATTCACAGGATGTCAGTTGTCATTGTCTAACTGCAACAGGAATCTACAAACTCCTGGTAGTTTATGCATGGGCACTAGAAACCTGCACAGAGCGCACAAGAGAGAAAGGACAAGTGATTTTGGCTCAGACATATCATGTCACAAGTGCCTGCAACAAGTGCCAACCAGTTCACAGTCAAGTGGAAATACCTAAGTAAGCAAAAGTCAAAGGAAGGACTTCAGCTAGAAATAGCTCTTCACTAAAGTCAGTAACAGAACATGAAATGGTAGACTTGTCTCTAAATGTTACATCTTAACATTTTACTAACAACTTCATCTGCATCTTCCAGTACAGTTATATACATTTAGGGTTGCAGAGATCACCTATTTACCTTCAGTATTAAAAATGGAAGCTCTCAATACATTCAGTTCCATCATAAATGGATCAGGCAAACTGTAGAAATAACTTTCCAACAAGTCAAGCATATTTCAAGTCTATACTCTGTGACACTGTAACAGTGTCACAAAATTTGCAAACCTTACCAATGAAGTAATCCCAAGCTTGATTCTGAACATACAATATTTACATATATTTATTCTTTATAAATAAATAGAATTGTCTGCTTTTGCTTCTATGCCTGTATTTCAACAAGTATCAAGTCCCCACTACTAAAGCAAAAAAAAAAAAAAAAAAAAAAAAAAGAGACCTCTCAGTACTAAAATACTACTTTTTGAACAGGTTATCACTGAACTCGATTCAGCCCTGCACTATGGAAAGAGCAGATATAGATTCTGTGGTGCAAAAGAGTCTGAAGCAAAGCTTTTCTAGAGAACAGGAGAATAGCTCCTGAGGTTTCTTTGCCCTCTGCTGCAGATTGTACCACGGGCATGTTAATTTATGCAGTATTTGCAGACGTGAATTTTGCTGTTTGGAGAACAGTCTGCTGCATACAGAACTGAACTCATCGACACACTGAAACGGCAGCCCTGACCTACTAAATCTGTAACCCAGAACTAATCCAATCGCTATGTTTTTGTTACCAACCCTACAATCTTGAGGTTCTTAAGTGAGGAACTACTTTGTGCAAGGTACAAGTACCTTGAACAAATGTTCTTTTTCAGTTGCACACATAAATGTACTAATTCTTTCATTATGTTCTCCTTTTGAGAAACGGACTGAAGACAGCTGCCACTTCACTTGTTCTTTTGAAGTACTAGATCTCTGGAGCCTTAATCATGCATCACTAAAGTAAATAGAAATTTCATCACTGATCTCAACGATCAAAGAATCAGATCACAGAACACAATCCAGGTGTTTAGAACCAAACATATGTTCCCAATCAAATTTTAAGGAATGTTATTAATTGCTCTAAATCACATTGTAGCTTCTCATAGCTCTTGATTCAAGCTCAATACATATATAGTATCATATCACTGATGACCTCCCAAGCTTGGCAAAAGACTTCCTAGGCTTATATTTTCCCCATCTTCTTTGACTTTAATACTGAGTTTAGAGTAAAAGTAGAATACTTGAGAAAGAAAAAAAATAAATCACAGGGGGTGTTCCTGGATGATTACCTTCTAGGAATGGAACAATCCTTTATAAATCTAGGCATCTGGACAAAGGTAAGTATCTATGAGGACACCAAAATACATACTGTGAATGACGGAAGGAAACGTCAGATTGCCAAAAAGCAGAGAACAAAGAAACCCAACAAAATTTAAAAATTGCTTCTATACAGTAGGCCAAAATAAAATCTGGTAATTCAAATTTGGACACATCAGGAGAACACTGAAGGTAATTCTAATGCTCTCTGTCAGAAAGAGGAAAAAATTTGGACAACGCTCTCAGGCATATAGTGTGACTCTTGGGGATGTCCTGTGCAGGAGCTGGACTCTATGATCTTTGTGGGTCCCTTCCAACTCAGCATACTCTGTGATTCTGGGAAATATAAAATAATCAGTACAGACCCTCCTGCAGCTGTGTTGAAAAAGCAAGGAAAACAAAAATCACTGAAAATGTAGCACTCTTAAACTGAGCTCAAGAGAAGGTAAAAAATGTTACCTTTTCTTGGGTACTTTGCTTTTTAGAAGCATGCAGGTTTCAGTTTCACCTCCTCTGAATCCTAACCAGCTGACTAGTGTGCCTTGACAGCTGTTCAAATTTATTTATATTATGCCTGCTCTAATGTCACTGATGTTAGTGACCACTCTGGCCCTTTGCAGAGTCCAGGTGGGGGAGGGGGAAACAGATAACTGCATTCAAAGACAGTTGTCTGCTATTATCAATACAAGTACTTGTAATTTTCTTTAATTGCCAATTGCACTAACTATCTCTAACCTGACAAACTCTAAATGCCAAAAAACTCTTAGGAGTTCCTCAATCTACAGAAAAGTCTTTTTAACTGAGCAGCTATCAAGTTTATGTGTGGCTCGCATCATCACAAGGAAAGTAGGTTAAGAGTACAGAAAAAAAAAATCCCACAAAATCAAGCTGTTTGCAAAATATTCAAAACTTTTCTTGAACATGTCATTAAGTCAGTCTGTATCATAATTACCATAGCAGTGTTCAGGAACCTTAAGTCTGGGTCAGGAATCTGAAGACCGTAAGAAATCTGACCACGAAGAACCTATAGTCTAAACACTATCATCACAGAACTACACTATATTTGTACCGTATTGTAGTATATTTTAGCCAGGCACATCTGTGTGCCAATCCCACATCCTGACAGCTTCCCCTGATGAGAGGGCCATGGAAACTTTTTTTTGCATTCCACTTTGTGATCTCAGGAAATACCAATATTTTGTCTTTAGTCTTGGCATACAACGCCTTTGAACCTAGTAAGTGAAAATATCATATTTTCGTATCATCATCACTGTGTCCTTGTAAGTGTTTCTGAGGAGCCACCAACTCAACATGAGTACTTCTGAGTTCCTAAGACCACAAAGACAACCACATTCTTTCACAACTACATTCTCTACAGCTTTCTTCTCCAGACTGAGACCAGTAAGGACAAACAACCTTGGTATTATTTCTACAACCATATATGTGTGCAGCATCCAAGGTCTGCTGATGCCTTCTGACTCCAGGAGTGGTTCTTGGGGCAGGACAAATGGAAGGCAGAGAAAAAACAGTGTGGAACACTTTTAGGAGGGAAATACATGGTGCTCAAGTGCAACCCTAATGGACCAGTGCCTTCCCCCTCCTATTTCCTTCCATGCCTACAAGTTTGCCCTGTTTGCAGCACAACACAGATGGCAGGACAGGTGCTGTGCAACATAGGATCAAAGGATATGGTAGCAGACAGGTAGGGGGATGGCCAGAACCACTATCTCTCCTTTGCCCTTTACTCCCCACCCAATTACCACGCACATCTACACCATTAAGTGGAGACAAATGAATATACTTTCATTTACCTTCACAGCAATGCAATAAATGTATTTCTAAAGGAGATTCAGGATTTCCAGCAGGACTAAGCCAGCTCAGACTGCAAGAGAAGGGAAATAGCCTCCCTGAAGAATCTTTGTGCTGGTAGAGGCCATAGGCTACAGCAAGTACTGGGGAGAAGCATTAATGAATCTGCAGCAGAGAGGACTTGGGGAACCAAGTAGGTGAAAAGAGAAAGACTGCCCTTGCAGAGGAACACAATAAATGATTTGTTTAATTGGTGCAGAAGAGTGACTATACCGGAACTGAGATCAGAGTTGGATCGGTTAGGGCTTAGAGTTCATTTTGTGGGAATATGAGGTGGGGAAAGAAGAACATGGAATGTTACGTACATTGAGTCATAACAGCATGGGGCAGGAAGAATCCACAGGGATGCATAGAAAGACCAACTATACACAAAAAAGAACACCCTTATCTCCCTTAAGCTAAGGATTGAGAACTGCTGTACCAGAGCTGCTGAGATCTTTCAGTGAAATTTCAGTGTGAACTGAAAAGGTCACTTGTCCCCTAGGAACCTGCCTGAACACAGCAGCTTGGCTCACCAAGGTCATCTAACACCTAAATCCTAGATGATGAAAAAAAAACACAAAACACTAGAGAAAACAACAAAGAGATATTAATTACTTCTAAGTTCTAATGAAGTGCCTGAAGAATGGTGTGATGGCTGCAAATCTGTATTTCAAGGACCCCAAACACTTACCTGTATATGCCAGTATAGATTTTTGCATTACACAATAAACCATTAAATGTTTCAATGGTGTATACTGTCTGGTCCATGAAGCTGAGTATCTTATTTATACTAGCAAGAATAATGATTAATATGTCAATACAGATACAGACACACTACATGCAGATGTGGGGAAAAAAGTAACACATCAGTCACACTTAAGTCCCTTTCCACTGAAGAAGAGGTGGGGTTGAGAATATCTTCAAACACGGGAGTAGAATGTTTTCTGAATCAGCAGTGTCCTCTACTGGCAAGCACGGCACTCTGGTCTTGCTAGCTCAGATAAGCCACCAAAAGCAGGTTCCATTTACAAAAGCACACAGTCAAAAGCAGCAAGTACAAAATTCTGGCATTAATTTTAGCAGCAATCTATTTTGCTAATTGTGCTTTTTCCATAAATTGCTAATTAGTACTTTAAAACTACTGTTCTTCAGAGCAATACATCTTTTTATTGAACCTTAGCTCTTTCTAACAGAGCGTATGGGAACATATACTCCCTGTACCTCCTGGCACCCTTTCACCAACCCAGAGAGCACTAAACCATTCAGATTCCCCTCTAATTTCGTAAAATTTGACTTACTCTCCCTGCATCACCTCTAATGCCAAATGCCTGCAGCAGAAATCAAGCTTTCTGATAACAGTAAGTACAGGCATTACTCCAAGAACATTCTAGTGGAAAAAGTGAAAGTTTTCCCTAGACAAGTTGTTAACCTCAGGGCAAGAAATTATGAAAGCTCCACACTAACAGGGGAAAAAAAAAGATCTCTGCATCAAAACTCTTTAACTCCTTGCAGAGACTACTGTTGTAGATTTCTGTTCTTGAATTATTTACAAAACTCTTTATCCTTCTCCAACAAACATTTCACTAAGGTGTATCAAGCAGTATATCCAGTATGAAGTACCCTCAGGCCTTGTATAAAAGAACTCCCGAGAAGTAACAGGAGATTATAAGGAAGTTCCATGGAATTCCACCTCTTCAAATCTACAAAGGTGAAGAAAGTTGCTGATCAGAAGAAAACAACTTCATAAAGCACATACTTTTGTCTATACAGAGCAAAACAAATTCATCAATTGACAGGGTAGAGATGGTCTTTTATTTACAGTCTCAGAGAAAAGTATGTCATAACTGTAATCTCAAAAAGTAGTGCTAGAAAAATCAGTATGTTACAACTGTGATGCTCTGGGTGCACTACACTTCAAGCAGAATAAAAAAGTAAAAAACACTGCTGAGAAACAATAGCAATGTTAAACAAAACATACGAGCTGTACTGATGAATCACTGTTCCAAAGGGAGGAACAGAATATATGTATCATCCTGAGTTTGGGGAAAAGAATAAACCAAATTTTATAGTCTAAACTAGCACAATGTCCTAACATAAATTCTGGGAATTATTCTCGTATTAAACATGTCTGCCCATGTTGCTGACAACAACAACTAAACTATAAATGAACAAGTAAATGAAGAATATTATTTCTTGGACTACACACAACCACCATAAATATCTAACGTGTACTAAAACAGCAATGTGTGAAATGACTATATGTGTTTAGATTTGCTGCATTTTTGATCCAAAATGTGAAAAGGCAAGACAGCCTTGAACAAATACTGCAATATATCACAAGAGAAAAGGTTTGTGTCTTTGTGTAAACAGAATTGTATTGTAAAACATCCTACACATTAATTTACTGGAATTATCTATTGTTAAGCAGTACAGCATATTACAGTTACATCTGTGACACAGCACTTCCTCCCCACAGCCTAAGAATACACTCCTCTTATCAAGGTTCTCGTGTTACAGCAAGTCCCGTTTTCAACATTTTAAATAAACACCTCCACCTCCCCCAACACATGAAAAAAGCCCTCCTACCAACCTGAACACACCAAACAGAATACCAGCTCAGCCACTGAGAAGTATCACACAACTATAACAAATCCTTGTGCTAAATTCTTTTAGACTGTGAAGTATAATAATGTGAAGTATAATGCCAACTGCAGTCTAGTGGAGCTAGGGAGAAAGTTTCCTGCTTTGAAGTTTTAACAATCCAGATGTCTGAAAACTGGAATAATTAAAACGTAACAGATTCCCCTGAATAGGGCAATCAGACTTTCTCCATGTTGGATCTGTATCTCATTATCTATGTATATATAAAAGAAAATTGCAACCTACACTTACATAGAAGGGAAAGAATAAATTACTTCCAGTATACATTTTACAATTATTTTATTATATTTTATCTCTTTTTCAAACACACTAATAAGTAGGAGATATGAAAATGTCATTACATGTATCACAATTCAATCACTACAAGTGTTTTATTCAAACCAGTGTTACTTTTGTTATTTGAGTACTCTGCCAATATCCTTACAAATGAGTCTGAATTTTTGTCTTCCACTAAAGTGAGCTACTGTGATTGCCATCACAAACCTTGTGACAAGCAAAGCACTACAAATATTCAGACAGACACTTATGAGTCAAAAACCAAAACTGACATTGACTTTGTATCCTCTGCATTTAAAATATAATGGGTTTGATGCTACCAGATTGGTTATCTTCAGCAAGTCTGTTCTTGAGAGACTAGTAATGATGACGCATGAAGCAGGATGAACAGTCAGACTGCTTTCCAACGTTTCGAGTGTTTTAATAGTAACGGTTATTCATCTTAAATTACATTATATCGAAGTAGAGCAAACTCATATAAACTAAAATCTATTTTCATCTGAAAAAAGCATCATAGCCCCTACCTTCCCCTCAAAAAACAACCACCTGCCCATATGAACAACTATGCAAACAGAATAGTAATGGAAATTCATTGAATACTTACTGTGGTGAAGGTCTAAGTACTGTCTCACCAGTTTTCTAAATATTTAGCAATAGTTCATCTGACAAGAGATAGTCCTTCCCAATTTAGTGATCCACATCCGTAATCAAAACTTACCAGGTTTTCTCTTTCAATTCTTTGCTGCTCTTTTTGCCTGTTGAGGGCACTATGGTACAATCTAGGAGACGGTACAGATGTCTTCTTCAACGTGGTACTTCTTCTTGGCTTTGCAGACTGTCTTGACAGTTCTTTTAGCAACCTCTGGTTTTCCCGATCGATCTGTCTTACTTCTTCATTTGTGAAAGAATAATTTTTCCTTATTCCTTTAGATGGCTGATCAATGGTTAGTTTTTGTTCTTTTTTCTCCAGCTGTAAGAAAGCTTTAAAATAGCAAACAGTAAAAAAAAAATATGCAGATTAGAAAACAGCTTCAGTATTGAAATAAATTACAGAACCAAGAATTAAACCATAAATTAATATTTAGAGGTTTGCACATAGAAAAAGATTTAAAATTGGTTCCAAAGTTAATCTAAAGTATCTGTCTCAGCTGAAAGGCAGAATAGAAATTATGTTTCAGACAGAAAATTGACACTGGGGAAGCATAACTCAGGGGCACAAACTGCACTCCCTGAAGTGATTTTGTTGATCCTTTGCTCCTGAAGCAATCCTACATCATGCTGGTGCAGAAAATGCAAAGGGAATTATGAAAATTAAATTTAATAGATAGAAATGAGTGAGCACATATAACAGCAGAAAAATTATTAGGGCCTGGCAATTAAAAACAGCAAACAAACAAAAATTAAACCATGCTATAAGGTTTCAAGGCAAAGAACGCACACTTAAAAATACACAAGAAGTCAGACTTGCACAACTGCAAGATAAGATAACTGGAAAAACTTCACTTTTAGCCAGAGACAGCTATATATATTTATTATAGTTCCACTGGAGCTTTGCAGTTGACCTATTTCTAAGCCTTTGCTTTCTAAAGATCTGCAGTACATCTTCTGGCAACTGCTTTAAGAGCTATGCTGTCATGTATTACCCCATCAAATCACTGCATTATCTACAGTACAGGAATGGCAGTAGCACATTACATTAAACAGACTTTTGGAGCTGAGACCCAGACAAGGAAGCCTTATTCAAGCCATTTCCCACATCCCTCCAATATCACAGTGCCTTCAGAAGGCACCCCTCACTCTTACCCCTAAAAGCTCCACACAAGCAGAACAGGCATCCAAAGCAGAAAGAAAAAAAACCAACCAGACATGCAGTAATATTTCATCAGCAACCACTTCCACATTAGCAACCTGTTGGCAAGAGATGTCTGAGTCAGCCTATAACAGCTTAAAAACTTCAGAGAATCTTGAGTGTTTTCTTACTTCAAAACAAAAATCTTTCTTGCAGTATCTCAACAGAGTTTATTTCAGAACTGAGGCAAGTAAATATTGCTATTGTCTTTGAGAAATTTAGGAAAAGTATCCAAAAAGCAA
This sequence comes from Myiotriccus ornatus, assembly GCA_036023395.1. Classification (NCBI taxonomy): domain Eukaryota; kingdom Metazoa; phylum Chordata; class Aves; order Passeriformes; family Tyrannidae; genus Myiotriccus; species Myiotriccus ornatus. Next base: position 41,210,950 of record JAYRBT010000139.1, read on the forward strand.
AATCCAAACACTTCATGAATTCCAACATCCCTCTGGAAGTTAGTGAGCTTGCTCCATCAGTATGCTAGGGAATACAGGCAAACACTGCCCCTAGGCAGCTCTAACAGTGAGGTTCTCCACGTTAACAAACACTGCTTTCATTGGTCAAGAGAAGATGCAAGTCACCTCAAAAGCAAGACACAATGCAAACTAGCACATACCAAGTGTGCCAACCAACAGGTTAATAAAGCATAAAAGTCTTGAAAAACATCTTTACAGTTTAGTAAGTTATTCCCCCAAGGGAAAACTAGTACAGCCATTGATGCCATTGGAGGAAACAAACCTGGAATAAGACTCATCTGAATAAGCCTACAAGGTAAAGAAATGCAAAGAAAATAGCTAGAACCACACAATTCATAAGACAACATCACGCTGTAGCATACCTCTCAGCAGAAAATAATGAAATATATCTTTACGGGAACATGCAAAACTAGCACTGCAGAACACAAGTGTAAGAAAGTAATTTGAACGACCATCTGAAGAAGATAAAATGTTACATAATGGATAATTGTATTATTGTGGAGCTATGAAAGGTAATTTTACCTTCTGCCTTATATCCATAGCATCTCATGGGTTAAAGAATACTGCACATCATATGCAAGAGTGGTAATCAGGTTGTGGCACAGAACAGCTGCTGAACTCAAGTCTTGATCTAGCTTTGTGGCACTGATGCTACTGGTGATGAAGTCACAAGAGACGCTTGAGCTTCTGAATAACTCTCAATTACAGTTGAAATTCACAGCAACTGTTGTTTCCATGAAAGGTGTGAACTAGTCATATTCAATTTAAAGCAATGATATTCTGGATGAAGACATTTTCAATTAGAAATACAGGTTTCATGCCTTCAGTGGTATGTGACTTTTAATTCTCTGTGGGATACAAGCTGGCTATACTTTGGCAGTGACTCTATACGCCTATGATGCAGATGTGAACTATAACCAGTTAAGAGATTAAAAATGTTTCAAGCTAATTACTTATTTTCTGACTTGCTCAGTTTCTGGTAAATCCCTGTCAGGTGTGATGAAAAAAATAAAACCAGAGTAGGAACATGATACAAAAACCCCTCCCCTTCCCCCCATTACTGCTGGTCAGTAAACGCTTTTAGAAATGATGATTCAAAGTACCCTGCAGCAATAGCTACATACAGGGCTCAACAAGCACTGGCATTACTTTGTCTCTCAGATCCCCAGGGGGCAGTGGTCTACAACTTCTGTACCATCAAACGCAACGGTATTTTACCAGAAAGCAGCTCTCAGGCTATTAGTGTGACTATATAACTACGTACATATCCATGCACTGCTCTACTGGGTACTACTTCTTACACATATGTGAATAAAGCACAACAAAATTTTACGAAATTACTCTCACCTGCTAATCACATTGACCTCCTTCAGTCACATCTCCCCCCAATACACACTTTTCTTTTTTCATTCTTCTTCTTTTCCTTAGCCTCTCAATATAATTTCAATATATTACAATATATTTTCAATACATTACACTTCCTCAGTGCCTCATCCACACCTTTAATCACCTCACCGCAAAGACAGCCTCTCCCACTTGTGTCAGGCAGAAAGAGATTCCAGCTCACTTTCTTCAGTATGCTGCTCATTCTTAAACTCGTAAGTACTTATTATTTATTTTTAGTGTAGAAACTGACTTTACTATGGCCAACAGCGTTCTGACAACTCTTAAGGTTAAGAGCTTGCTAACAGTCCTGACTGAATTTATCACAACTCAAAAGCAATATATATTAATACAGTGAAAGAATTAAGATAACTGCAAAGGTTCTGCCTGATCAGAGGACTGCCAAAAGCAAGTAATCCATTGATACACTGTTGAATTACACAAGACTCATTAATTTTGCAGCAGGAGTTCAGACCCAATACAACACATGCAGCAGCAAGTTTTTTCAGGGGGATGGAGTAAAAAGACCAATCCAAAACTCCCCAGTTTCTCACTAATTTCTTCAGTACCTCAAACAATCTTTTTATTATCAGCCTTCCCTATGACCCAAGAACAACACTTGAAATTTCACAACCAGCTCTTTGCAGCAGCAGTGCTGCAATACACCAAGGCATTGGACCAGGTAACACATAAAACTAGTTGGTTTGCTGGTCTTCAAGTTGGTAAATTAATAAATTAGAGTAGTGTTTTACTTAGTTAAGATCTATGTTAAGAAAGAATTTAAGCTGCAAACACTACTCCAAAGCAAACCATAACTTACTAAAGGCTATCTATCAATGACCTTCCCTAAACCACGCAAATGCAACTGATTTTCTTAGGAACTGTGTGACAGGAAAGTTTAAACTTTAGTAAAAAAAAAAAAGACTAACAGTAGAAAAAAATGACTACTAGTACAAAAAAAAAAGCATGATGTGTCATTTTACTGAGAAAGTATCACTAATACTACAGCATAACTGCTTGTTCCTAACAAAACAAGCAAAAGGCAGGGGACATCCCTGAAAACACTACTCCTCAAATGATGCTCAAACATATCATAGAAGCAATCTAGAAGGCAATGAGCAAAAACTTCTGCAGGTCTTTCTGAAGCAGAAGTGACACTCTTTCCATAGTTCAGAAGGAGGCTTCTGACCCCCAAACCTCAAATCAGCAGTAACAGCTGACATTACTTCCAAAGTTACCTGGTTGAAAATCTGTCCAATCTGCCCCTGCAAAGTGCCACTTTAATGATACAGCATCATATTCCTATTCTGCACACGCTATGACAGAAAATTAGGTAATCTCCAGCAGAAACATGCACTGAATGTACTTCACCATTCAACACCTGCCAACAACACTGCTTTCATGGCAAAGATAGCAGGTGTCTAAGAAAGGTCAGCACGTGCCCACAAAATGAGGGACAATTCACCACCAATAACCAGAACCCATGCTATTCTTTGATCACAAAGCATAAGGGTTTGAATGGTTTACCTGAGTATTTCTGCAGTGGGCACTGACAACATCAGACAACACTACAGTTTAAGGTTATGACTTAAGGTTCTAAAGAGTTTGTGAGTCTTGAAAAAATTAAATATGATTTACCTATTTTATCCATACTCTATCTGTGGGTAATAAGTAATTTAACTAAACCCCTACTTACTTTCATTGTCAGTCAGACCATAAATATAATTTGGGGAAGGTGATAAATAAGCAGGAGCATTTGCATAACAACTTCACAGTGTGCAGTCTACTTCTCATTTACTGGTAAGCAGAAGAAAATTCCCTGATATTCATAGGGTTTCTGTGAAAGCTGGTTTCCATGGAGAGATACCTGACTTTTTTTTTAAGCAATAAACAAGCTGTTTATTGCTTTCAATCTCTAAGCATTGAAATTACCTTACAGAATGAGAAAGACCAAACCTTATAAAAAATACAAATTATAATTAGCAAGTCAAATCCATTAGGATGGGATGATACAGCTGTCCTAATGGGATCAAGGCTAAAATCAAAATCATGCATGTTTCAGTGTATCTGTTGCAATTCCAGTACAAATTGCTTCAGTGTTTACATTTGCCGGATGTTTTGTTTTACACTGCTCCACTACCACATCTGTAACATGCCTGAAAAACACTAAAAGATTAAATCAATTACAGTTCTTCACCAATGTCTTAAGTTTCAATCTTAAACTATTTCCCTGCGGTTCCTCTAAACAACTAACTCCTTAGAACATCCATTATTTCACGCCACAGAGCTCTTTAAAAGGGATTTTGAAGAATTCATGATCAGTGTTTTTTTAAGAAAAGGAGCGTAGGGAAAGAAGGGTAAACATGGAAGATTCATTCAAGGAAGAAAAAAGAGTTTCATTCAAGGAGGTTTTTGCTGCTAAGAAAACTAGGCCTAGGAAAAACGCAGTGTGGGAGAAAATTCTTTCCCATGAACGGTACTACTTATTTTTTGCCTGTTTTGAGAAGTTAACTACTCTTTTGCAAGAAGAGGTGACAGTTCTCACACTTGTTGAAGGCCCCTGGGGAGAGAAAGAAACCATAAAGCACAGAGGAAATTATCACTTTGAAGTCACGAGCATGCAACAGGTGTTGTTATTAAGGCACCTGAATGGGCCTCCCAGGGCTGCTTTTTTTGCCTGCTGCACGATTTTTAGCAGTGTATTTAGGGTTTTGGACTTCAGAGTAAATTTTTCCTTAATACCTTAGCTGTGGTTTGGTCATCTGGGTTTACCTGTGTGCATATTACTTCTTACAAGGAGAATGTCCTTCTCAGGTATAAATTTTCCCTACTTAAATATGCTTAAATAGGGCTGCTAGTTATCTCGATGTCACAAGAAAGACAACAGATATTCTGCAGGTACTGAACTTTTTTTCCCCCCATAATTACATCTCATGGATGTTGGAAAAGTCTAAATCTCTTCACAACCTTACAGATTTTCAATCTGTTTTCAAACTCTAAATATAAGAATAAGCTGATAATTGGTCTTCTACCTCGAGTTTCTAGATCTGTGAAAGCAAACCGTATGCATACACATGCACACACAGAGCTAGTTCAAACTCTGAAAATGCAAAATAAATGAAACTCAACAGAAAAGCTATATATGTGTAGTTCAGCTCTACAGTTTGGGGACATATATATTTCAGTGTCTACTTTAAATTTAGATACTGCTTAACAGTTATTCTACAGATATACTAGTTCAGCATGAATGAGCACACAGACAACATATCCCTAGGAAGATAAAGTTTCAGTTATCAAAAACTTTTTCTATTTCCTGAGTGACAAATCATAGCAGAAAAAAAAAAAAAAGTGAAAGCAATTGCTACATGTTCAGTTGAAGCTGCTATTTTACTTTCTACAATAGATTTTATTCAGAAATACAGAGCTTTTACTTTCACAATAATGATATTTGTATCACACTGCTTTTCACACAGGGAGCTCTGACTATTTTGAAAATCCAAGGTACAGAAGAGGCAAAAAGATTTATTGTCCCAGAGGTCAGCGAGAGCTTCAAGAATACAACTGGTCTTCAGCCTGTGGCCAATTGCCCTACTTACCCCATCACACCACCTCCTCAAGTTAATAATAGCTAATACCATGGATTTACAGACTAATTCCCACAGACACTTTAGTAAATTAAGCAGGTATCAACCCCATTTTACAGAGAAGAAAACGTGAAGTGCTAAATTCTTTAGCACTGTATATACCTTGGGCAATCCCATTGTATTGATACCAAACAAATTCAAATAGAGATACACAGCAATTTTAGCAGACAACTCTGTTCTGAACTACAGAAATTGAGAGACTTGTCTAAGACAGAGAGCAAGCACAGCTACAGTTGTGTTATTTGTCAGAGTTTACCTTCTCAGAACAGCATAACTGAAAATTCGGCTTCTATCAAAGACAAGCACAGCTTTAGGAGCTGTAAAGGCATGACAGTTCTTCTTTATCTACATATCATTTTTTAAAACTCCTTAAAAATTAATAGTTTCAATATGAGCAAAAATATGTATCAAGGGAACATAACTGCAACATTTTCTAAATGCTTCAAATTAATTTTGCTTTCAGGTACATAAACTACCTTGCTGCCTAATAACCAGACTCTTGTTCTAGTCTGAAACTTGTTCTTTGAACAGATTTCTTTCCTTTCTTCGTTCTTGCAATTTTTTTTTTTTTTAAGAGATTCTAGCCTTCCCAAGAGTACGCACTGGTAATGTGAATCATTGTACAAAATAAATTACTGCATGACCCCTAGAAACAACACAGTAACAGATCACACGGAAATTTTGCAAGTTTCTGGGGGACCTTGGGAAATTAAACTTGCGTAACTGCTGCAAATGCTTACGTCCTGCTATATTACAAGAATATTTGACAAAAATTTTAAACAAAATGCTTCGTCAGTATAGATTACTGGAAGAGTATTATAATTTAAAACCAAATCATGATAATTTCAATAATCTTTCATGCACTCAGCTCTGTGCTTAGAGCATTCTCACTTCAAGCAGTTCTGATAATGCATTCTGAGGGGCAGGGGGAAAAATCATTTGCACTTTTTTTATTTCCTAATAAGTACAAAAAAATCTGGAAGCAATAACTCAGAATAAGATTAGCTCGTATTTCTCAGACTAGTTACTTTGCACCATTAATAACCCTGCCCCATCTAAACATCAAAATGCCCAAACAAATTAAGCTATGTTGTCCTTGCTGATTTAGAGAGGCACTTGGGAGTAATATGCATGTTAATCAGGAACATTAGCTGCTAGACTATATGAATTCTACTTCTCATTACTCTATCTTTATTATTGTTATTTGGAATTGGTCTTCAGTTTTGAGGAAAAACTTCCTCCCCTCAACAGAGAGATTCATGTCTGAGAACACCTACTCTGAGCTATAATACCCATTTGATTTAGGGATGAGATGAATCCTTCTATAATCACCAGTTATTAAAAAGCTTCTTGCTACCAGGGAACAAATAAAGATGTGGGACATCATAATTTCAATTGCCTAGAAACAACTCTTCTGACATCATGTTTTGGCAACTGGTTGGAGTATTTTCTAGCATGAAAGAGTGGCTGAAGCACGAGGACTGTCAGAAATGAGAACAAGCTCTTCCTTTCTTGATGGCTAGTATTGCTTTTCTTACCATCAGAAATTCCATACAAGTAAAATCCTCATTTTCACTCATAGGAAAGTTAAATTATGCATACAATACATTTTGAATCCTTATTCACTAGAAGCTCACTTTGGCAAGTGAAGAAAACAACAAATGCAATTTTAGCCATCCAGGCCTACTTTAGTACAGCAAACCTGGCTTGAAATGTACCAGACTCAAACTGTAAGAGGCTTTCCTCATCCGAGATCAGCAGATTTCTTGAGCCCAGCCTCTTTTAATTCTACAGATTTTACTACTGAAAACTGTGCCATAAGAAGAAGTCCAAAAGCACTGTGTCGTCCTTAAAATATGCACATGAAATGATGCAGTGCATTCTCACCTCATAAAAAGAAGGTCTGTACAGAATGCAGGGAAAGAGCTTCCAAGCTCTCTCTTTGACTTCATTATTAAGATTATTTATTAAGTCTGTTGGCCAGGAGCAACCTCTCGAGCTTCAGTAAAGATTATCTGCTATTTTTCTTTTAAAATACCTTTACTCAACCTATGGTATTTTAGAAAGCACACAGTTCAGAAAAAGAATTTAAAATACTTCTAGTACCCTTCTGATAATAAAACAGAAGTTTAAATATATGAATACTATTTATCATGCACCAAAATTTTGGACTCTCAATTTTGGAGGTTGATAATCCAGCATTTCAACAGAAAAGTTGGTGTTTTAATTTAGATACTAAATTGTGGCATGGTCCAGTACACTTTGAAATGCATGTGCAGTTTTTTTATTCAGTTTGTTAATATATTAAATTTTTTTTTAGAAATTCACTTCATTTGTATATCTTACTTCTAGGTATATGCAAACCAACACATGCTCATACACATGCTTCTTTTTACTACTGTAGACTTAGTCCCATTACATAGAGAACAATTCAAATAATTATATCGACATCACTCAAACACCAATCAGTTTTAAAAACACGGGGCACATTAAAAACTCATTTTCTTCCACTACAACTCAGCTGTTCTCAAAAACGTACAGATGTCGTACTTTGAAAAAAGAAAATTTAAAAGTCACCTTTCAAAAGCTGATTCAGATCCATGGCATCATGCAAGACTTTTCGACTATATCTGCGATCAAACTCGGAATCTAATGAAAAAAATAAGAGATATAAGATTGGATTTCCCAGCCCCCTATGTTTTGCAAATTCTGTGTTGTACTTAAATTCTCAAAATTACCATATAATTCTTGGTTCACATTTTCCTGTCTCTTTACTTTTAGTTTCTTATCATTTGATGCTACAAGTTCAAAAGACTGGATAGGACTGATGTCTGGAGTTGACAGAGGTGTTACGTCAGTCACTGTGTCTTCAGACTCCTCCAAGTCCTCACCAAGCTTTGGTTTTCCTTCCACTAATTTCCTTCCTGACTCGAATTTTTGTTTTGGAGACAAAAGAGCATTTCTACAAACATTCTTCTTTGGGGAAGAATGAGATGAATCTGATAAACAGCTATCAGAATCTGTATCAGAACAGTCTGTATCTGAGCTTGAGGATGATGAGGAAGAGGATGAGGAGGAGGAAGAAGAGGAGGAGGAGGAGCTGATATTAGTATATTTTTTGCTAGCTTTTTTTATGTTGTTTGGTTGTTTAGTTGACTTTGGTCTGACCCTCTGTTTTTTGCCATCATCGCTACTATCTTCTTCATCTGTGTAATAATCTTCTTCACCTTCTTTAACGATTTTGGGGATTCCAGCAGGAATGCTCTCCTGCGTTCCTCTGTTTGCTGCAGGTGTCGCTCCAGATGTACCTGCATTCTCCACAACTGGAGAAACTGACAGAGATGAAGCGTCTCCAAGATGATCTGTGCTATTTTTCGGGGACTGATGCTTTTGCAAATCTATTTGCTTTTCTTCACTTTCCTCCTTACAACACTTTGCATCCTCTGAATTAGAAACCAAATCAGTGCCTGCAAGAGCTGCCTTTGTACTTTCTTTCTCTATACATTCAGCATTTTCTTCAGCTTTCTTTCTCTCTTCTTCAAAATCACTGTCAAAGAAAGCATGATCCACTTCACCATCTGATATGTCTTCAAAATGGTCCATACTGAAATACGAAGTGCTACCTGCAATCATCAGAAAACATTTCCAAAGATTAGTGTAAAAACAGATCCAAGGACACTTTTAGTATAATAGTTTTGTTCTTTAATTTTTTCAGCTGTAGTAATTTATAATTCCGCAGTTAGTTGTTACGTTGCTACACACAATTCCATAATGAGTTCATGAAAGAAATTTAGTGCCACCTTATTGCACACAGCTTATGTTAGACCGAAAAGTTTCAGTTTAAGGCAACAAAACCCATCACAATTTCAAAACTATTATTCCTAAGCAAATTAGTCAAACATGGTTAGAGGGTAAAAAGTCTTAACTATTAAAAACAAGAAACTGAAGTGTCTTATTTTGTCCCTTTAAGCTAGAGCCACTAATGAGCTATCATTAGTTTGAATTTTGTACTAAAAACCTTGTTAGTATGTGGTGGTCACCATCTTGGCTGATACAGCCATTCAAACTGCAGACTTTCAGCAGTTAAAAGTGGGAGCAATTACAATTTTCATCAAAAGATCAGTGGCTCTGTAGGTAAATTGGGATAGATGTATGGTGTGTCAATGTTCATGTTTTAGTTTGGATAAGGAGCCTGCTTTTCTTGCAGTCCCCTGTAATTCACACTCCACACTACAGTAACAAAAAACCTGTTCTTTCAGATGAATCTAGGTGTGCTCCAGGCATGAAACCAATGCATTTAAACCAGCAGTCACTCTTCAGTCCATGGGACCAGATTATGACTAGCCCAAATACATATTATGGTGGATATCAGGACCTCAGTGCTAACCACTATGCTCCACAAATATGCTCCTATTGTGTCATATTTGTTGCAGAATTACATGGTGCTTGAACCTATGTATGTGGCAGGAGGATAAGAAAGTTTCCACTTAGTAGTAGTATACATACAGAGTTAAAATAAAAAAATCCAAACACCCCACAACCAAACAAAATTAGCTAGTATCAAAGACTAAGGGTCCCATCTCACCAGCAGCACTATCCTCATACTCTTTTCAACAGATTTCACATAATTCTGTAAGCTGCAATCAATAAATATGTAACATTCCTTAGACCCAACAAAACCAAACACAAAGATAGTGGAAGCAACTATACAAGGCTGGAAAACCAGTATATTTTACAAGAGGAATGGTCTCCTTTAAAACACATATAATTTGTTGCCATGGCAAACAAAGATGAAAAAAGAAATTTCCAAGAAAGATTCTGGCTAAAAATTACTTCCAAGTACAGAATTTTTAAAGGTCTATGTCACTCAGATATCTTGTCCTTTTCAAATAATACTGTTTAAAAGGAACTATAAACATGCACCCCAAATACAAAAAGCCTAAAATAAACCTTAAAAACACGTAGTCTAGACTGTCCTGTGGTTTTAAGATTCATAAAGCCAAAGAACTGAAAAGAGACTTAATATGGTTAGATGCTGTATATGCTGAAAATACTATTAAGCAATAGAAGCACAGGTCAAAATTTGGTACCACGAAGATAACTCTCCAAAAAACTGAGCTCTTCAAAGAGCAACAGAACAAAGGAGTAAAACACCTAGGAACACAGACATCCAGCAAGTTAAAGTGTCCCACAAAAACAAGGGCTAGTGACGGTGAAACATCACCCTGCTGCTTATAGAATACTTCATCTGCCTCTTCACCCCGGCTGGATGGTCTGCAACAGACTCCCACCAGAATGTCAGCCTTGTTTGCCTTTCCCCCGATTCTTACCCACAGGCACTCAACCTTTTCATCATTATCCTTGACCTTTATAGAGTCAAAACACTCCCTTAATGTAGAGAGGCACACCATCACTGCTCCTTCCTCACATACCCCTTCCGAAGAGCTGAACCATCCATTGCAGTACTCCAGCCCTGCAAGTCATCCCACCATGTTTTCATGATGGTGACTTCCTCATAGCTTTGCTGCTGCACAGTAGCTTTCAGCTCCTCCTGTTGCTTTGGTGTACATGCACTTCAGCTGGGCTACTGATTTCACACTCCCTGTCACTTCTTGTGATACCTGGCTTCAGGCAGCCTGCATAGTCTGCAATGCACACCTAGCATGTGTATTCCTGAAAGTTTTCCTAGAGCAGCTTCCTAAAAGGATAATGCATTTTAGTATATAAAAAGATGCACAATAGAAAAAAGAAGAAAGACAGTTCAGCAGCCTGGCCGTGCCCAAGGAGCAGCAGCAGCAGCATCACCAGTCATTTCACTGCTATAAGCAACTTCCACTCTTCTGGCACTAGTCCCTAAGGATTTCAGCCTTCATCTTAATGGGAAACAGACATGCCATGTTGGTCAGTTTTTCTAACTGACAATCAATCACAAACTAAAGTTTAATTAATTCTGTTGTTTCCATAAAAATAAACAAGAGGAAATAAACAAAGAGATTGTATTTTTGGATCCCATTTCACTCATGCACCTAGAGTGTCTGTAACAAAGCTGGAATTTGCTAAGACACAATATGGAAGAAGCAACTTTGCTGATAAACCATGCCTAAATTAATAAATTAGTTCCCTGTACGCTCTCACACACATTTATATACAACACAGAGTGTAATTTTATTTCTGTGAGAAGTACGGAATTCTGTTACACTGTCAATTTTTAAAATACAGAATCAACAAGTGACACTCTAAAATCAAAAAAACCCTTTCATTACAGTCAAATACTTACCATTAACAGCTAATTCGAATGACCACTGTATTTATTTACAGAACAATACATCCTTTTTGTGGCTTTCTGTCACAAAACCCTCTAACACAACTATGATCAACTCAAATGAACAGGCTCAACATTCAAGTACAAGCAGTGATCAAACTTCTTTTCTTTTAACTGTTTCACTTTCATCGTTGAGGAAGAGGATGGTCCACATAGAGAGGAAAGTTGTTTCTTTCTCTGATCTCAAAACATGCAAATTCCTAGCATGCAGATCATCACACTCCAAGCTTGTACATTACACATCCTCTAAAGGCCCTAAATGTTTTCAGGACATTGTAAGATTCTGGTATTTGACAAAAGTGGAAAACAAGCCCTTTACACATGCTAGGCCTGAATCAGAAATGTCTAATGTTACTGTGTACATACAGTGCATCCCCACAAAGGCCATAATACAGCACAGCTATAGTACACACAAGATACGTCAGTAGTAATAATATGATTCCAGCAACAAAAAGGAAAAGACATCACCTTAAGACGTATTAACAAACACATATGTGAAGTATCAGGAGATATATAATATTGTATTTAGCTCCAATAGGGCACCTTCTGGTTTAGGGTTATTAATTTTGCTTTGTAAGTATAATTGATAATGAAAGAAGTAACCAAGCAGGCAACCTTCTCCTAGCCCAAACAATTAGTGCTTCTGCAGGTGGCATCTATCCTTTCAGCTGCAAAGTTCTACTTCTTCAGAACAGTGACCCAACCTCCTGATCTCAAAGAGCAGAGACAAGTGTCTGAGAGCTAAGGGGTTAGAAGGTTAAAGTGTTTTAATTAAAAGATTTATACTACCAACGGCACATGTTCTATATGACACTCCAAAATCCTCTAATTCTATATACTCATTATTTCCCCTCTGGGGATTCTGCCCCCTTAAACCTGCTTATCACTAAATCGCCTTTTCGTAGGGTGAACACGGGAGAGACTGAAAATGCTGGATGAACCACACTCTCTCTTCTTCTCCTTCCCTTCCTCATTTTTGGCTGAGGCTTAAAAAATCCCCAGCAAACAAACAAAAAAGACAAATTTGAAAATGTCTAGAAGAGAGCAATAAAAATGTTAAGATGAGAAAAGTCCTACTTCTGGGGGTTTCTGTAGTTTAAAAGATGGGAAACAAAGGAAAACACGAGGCTTAAAACCTGTACAGCAGACCAACCAAAAACTTGGTTTGTTCTCAGATACACTCAACAGTCAAGATCAGCTAGTACACCTGCTTCCAGCCATGTGACAAACCACTCATATCCAGCCCTACCTCCCTCCTCTTTAAATAAAGTTTTCATATTCGCTAGTAAGAAACAACAAAGCATGCAAAGGAGGAAATACGGATCTTGGGAAACTACTTCCCTTGAGGGAAACCCTCAGTGAATGAAACAACCAGCCTCTTTAGTAGTTATTCAGATTTTCCAAGCTGAGAACACAGTATCTACTACAGCTATCCTGCACACCTTAAGTTCTCCGAACTTCGGTACCAATTTGCCCCAGTCCAAACAATGATTAGTTCATAACCAATCTACAGAACACAGTCTTGTATATTTTTAACATAAACCCCCTTCAATGAGCTCATGAAAAGAACCTGGGATCTTATAATGTCACATCTTCCAACTATTATTAGCTTCTATTCTTTCATGGTTCACCTGCAAGAAAAATCTGGCTCTGTCCAATTACAGGTGACCAGATTACCCTGCAGAACGGGAGTTCTGTCTCAAACAGAGGTAGGCTCACTGCAGATGCTCTAAAGTACTCTTGAGTCCTTTTAAAACAATTGCAACAGAAAGTCCTGAGTTCCTGGCTATTTCAAGTAAGAGTGCAGTTCAGCCAATGAGCACTAGAGAATCCTGGAACACAGTCAATTGTCATCATTGGTTAGAGCAAAGGAAAGCACACGACCACCAAAGAGCCCTAGATGACTGCAGGGCAGAGGCTTCTAAGTAAATGTATGGAGTGGGGAAGGAGGGGAGGGAGAACAGAGAAAAAAAAAAAACGGGGAGAAAAAGGATAAAGAAAAAAGTTCCTCTTGAGCCAAAAATAAGCCTTTCCCTTACTGAAAAAGCTGAAATACATTACACTGAGAGGCATATATCTGTAGCTCCAGGACTTTACTCCTACAAACACACTAAATATTTGTTCTTTAGGTTCTTCAGCAAAGGTCACCTTGTGACCTCTTGAGCAGAAAGGCTGGGCCAGACAATACTGAGGTTAAATGATGGGAGTGATGATGCCCATCAGGCCTGTCTAAACAGACTATGGCTACTGATAATCCCCAAAAATGACTGGCAAAGCCTCTAAACCCAGGGGGAAAAGAAGTAGCATACAATGAAAACCAAAAATAAAGACAATGAGTCATATGTTGGTTGACAAAAGTATCAGCAGCTTCTGAAGGATTTCCCTCATAAGGCCCTCCATCTCTACAAGCATAAGTGACACCACCCACACCAAAGTCTCATGGGCCTGCTGAAGTACACAGTTTCTCACCACCTGGAAGAGTCACACCTCCAGTAACCTCAGACACCAAAAGGCAAGATGCTAGGGCGAAACCAGTCACTGGCATTCACCTTTGCCAAAAGTGACCCACAGCCACAGTTTTCTGACAATATAGAACTGGTACGAAAAGCCCAGAAAAGGACAGACTGTTCTACCAGACATTGAGGGTAAAGAGCAAAGTAAAAGGCAGCTTAGTTTTCCCACTCCTGCTATATTTGAACATATCTATGAGGAGTATTTCTGCCCAACATCAAGATTTAAATTTTGGGACAACATGTATCCAACCAGATTATCCACAACTGAAGGGGGTGAGTCTGGCAGGGTAGTCCACAACTGCATGCAAGAAAAAGGAAAACAATCCCTCTTAATAAAGCAAAACTTCAACGTATCTGCCACATAAAGGCTGGAGTTACATTTGCCATCATACTGGTGCATCACTCATGGGACTATCTGCAAGTGCTTTCCTTAAGATCCAAGAATACCACTCAAACATCAGATCCCTCAGGACCCAACTAAGGCCGTTGTTGCAGTTGTTGGGAGTCAGACATTTGAAACTACACAGAGCCATAAAACCTCTCTTTCACTACAATTCAAAAGTAAATGAGAAACAATGATTCTTTCACCAAGAAATGGTAACTTTCCCCCAGCCTCACCTCATAAGTACTAGTTGTGACCAGTCTGTGCTTCTGCCTCATTCACTGCACACAGCAGAGGTACGGCCCAGAAACCTTTAGAATCTACAGATGTCCATCTGCTACTGTTGGGAAGCCAGACCTCAAAAATAAACCCGTAATACAGTTCAAGAGCATTGAAACTTTTATCCAAGAGCTGACTATCTATACTGTTCACGTGCCACGCACTTCAGGATTTTTCTCGATTTGTCTCTGAGCCAGCCCTGAAATAGACAGCAGGACCACAAAAGAAGCAAGTACACCACTTCACAAACTACTGATGGAGTCCAGCAGCAGATAAATCAAAGATACTTTAGAATATCAGGCCATCCCTAACAGGTGGCACAACACCTGACCTGTCTCCCACAACAGAGATGCTCACTGAACTAGAAGTGTTTTCAATGCTTCTAATGTTACCGATTTAGTATGCTTAGTGACTTGACTACACAAATAGGTGTCATCAGCATTTCCTTCAATGTTTTGTATAGATGTGCTTCCACACACACCAAACAGACCTGAGTTTCTGGAAGGATTTCCTACATAAGGAAGGTCCTCCATCACAGTATGTGCCTATTATCACAGTTCTAAACATACAGTTTTACAGATGTAACAATTACATTCTCCTCAGCCACTGAAAAGAAGATGCAATTCTTAATTTTCAGTGGGAGGAACAAGCAATGTCTGGTACAGATGGGCAGGGGGAAGCATAGAAATTCAGTCACTAAATCAGTATACAAAGAGAAGCTTCAACAAATATCACTTAGGAAGAGTCTAAATATATTTGTTTCCTCAAAATGTGTGTATGGGGCAAATGAGGTAAAAGCCTCTTGAGATAATCTCTTGCATTATATTTTTGTGACTTGTTTCTTGAGATGAGATGATACCAAGTATGGAAAAGCAGATAAGATGCTGAAACATAGGGCTCTGTTAAATCCAATATAATACAGGTTTCCTGGAGTTCCAGTGTTATTACAGTGCAACACTTTAAGAGTGACAAATACTCGTCGCTGAATTGTGACTTAAACATTCCTTGACATTGCTGGGTGGAAAAAAACTTAGTCAAGGAACATAGGTCATGTTTTAGACCTTTACTGTCACCAGTCTTAGCCAAACATAACACCAAGAAGCAAAGAATGAAACAGCTTTAAGAAACAGCTCTGGTGAAAGCAATAAGGTACAGCCATCACAGTAAGCCTGCCAATCTCCCAAAAATTTTGTGAGATACCTAGGTTCATCTAGGATATAGCTCACTTTCAGACTCTTACATCAAAGCTGCAGGTACAATATTATGTTGTTCAAAAGGACAGACTTCAAAAAGCTTGTAGATGCTCCCATCCCCTATGTCACACCTACCCTGTAAATTTTGCGATTTTATGTGTTCCTGGGTTGAGCCTTTAAAAGTACTGGCCAATTGCACTTTCAAAGCCTCAACAGGCTCTGCAGTCCTGACAGCCCTCTAAGCCCATGTAAGTCTTATGAAGAAACACAGGACCCTCTGAATGCCCTATTAAACATGGGCAAGCATGAAACCAAAACAGAAATCCCAGTAGGTCATAAAAGTTTTAAGTTTGAAGAAAAAGAATAGAATGTCCCTAAATTACTTGTCCTTTTCTTTGGTTTCTACTCTAAACAATTACAAGTATTATCTAGGTTGAGAGAAAGCAAAGGAACAACATATGCACTGCAGGAAAAAAAAACACATGAAAAAGTGGTGGGAAAGCTTGAGACATTTCAAAAGCAGAGTCAAAGCTCTGACAACTATATTCTTAAGTGCAAGTTATTTCACAAACCCATTCTTAACTTACTTATTTTCTAGCAATGACAACTTCATTTTAGTTTTCAAATAACTCCTCTGAAGAATTTAATTTTGTGGAACTTCACTCTGTCTCCACTCACAACTCCAACAATCACTTTCTATCCAACAAAGAAAGATTAACTATTTTTTCATAGAGGCACAAATGTGCATAATGCACTCTATGCTCTATACTGAGCACCTCACTACAGCAAAAGCAGAGATACAAAACAAATTTAGCACTGCTATTTCTGTTACATTCATTCCATCTCACATTATTGTCCTGGTTTTTTATGCGTGTTGCATAAGAATTTTAACCACACAATTTTTAAATATATATGTCCAAATGCAAACAACAGGCACTTTTTAAATATACGTTTTATAGTAAGAATGAACAAGCGTAAGTATTTACATACTATAATTATACTAGTTTCTGAAAAATTGTTTAGCACAACTGTAAAGTAAAAACTTCAGCAAGGCATAAAGATTCTACGATTTAAATTACGTTGTGCCATACGACATGCTGAACTATACTTGAAAATGCCAATTTCCATACCGTGCTGTGAAAACTCCAGGAAAAAAGATGGAGTTTGACAAACACAACATACACTGCTCTGTGTTGTACCATCTCGCTGAGTCGCTTTCAAATGTATTCGGTACTCTGCTCCGCTGCAGCAGCCCAGGTTTCACAGTTACCTCTTTAGTGATTTCCATACAAGTCCGCAGCGGCCGAGAGATTTGGCGGCTGGTTATTTTTCCAAATTACAGTCCCACCTGGGGAACTGTTAGTGCAGAACTCTGCAGGGCAGGGGGAGTTAAAAGACTCGTACTGAGGAAAGTGTGACGTGACTCTTGCGATGATTTAACACGCTCGAGGCAAGCTGCTTACAATAACCATCTCAACTGACTTAAAGACCACTCATTAAGCCCAACCAAAGCACTCCACTGAACTCTATTTCAGCATCACTGCAACGTGTCCCTTCCAGTCCGGCAACTTTTAGGATGGCGCGCACAACACTGTAACTCACTAGCAAAGCCGACGGCTGCGACACCAACGAGGGCCGGTGCCTCTTAAGAGAATCTCTCACCTCTTTTCCAGTTCCCCCCGAGGAGCAAAGGGGGCAGGCATGGCACTGATGTGGGGCGTACCACACGTCTCAGGGCGGCATGACCAACTCTGGCGGCTCAGCGCCAGCCCCAGCCCCGCAAAGACGCGCTCGGGGACACCTACGTGCGCATCGCTCGGGCAGGGACCCGAGCGGGAAGACGGCAAGCTAAAAGGAAGATAATATATGTATATATACTGGTTACAAATAATATATATATGTACATACGAACAAAACATGTCTCCCACCTTGTTTCGGGAAAAAACTGCCGCAGACGGGGGAGGCACATGCCCGTCGTCCCCAACCGCCCCCAACCGCCCTCCCGGCACCTTCCGTGGGGACGAGGCCCCGCAGGCCCCGCCGCCGGCCAGGCAGCTCCCGGCAAGAAGCGGCGGCGGCAGCAGCAGCCACAGTCTCCCCCCTCGCCCTCCCTTTCCCTCGGCTTTGTTGTGGTAACCCCGCAGGCAGCCGGGGCGGATACTCACAGGCACGGGAGGAGAGCGAAGGGAGGAGAGAAGCGTGAGCTCCGCAGCGCTGCCACGGCCGCCCCGTTGCCGCTCGGCTCCTGCGCAGCCCCGCCCGCCGGGCGGGGACAGGCGGTGCCTGAGCGGGGCGGGGAGGGAGCGGGGCGCCGGGACCTTTGGGTGGGAGGTGCTCCTCAGGCACGGGCTGTCCAGAGAACCGCAGGAACGGCCTGGTTGGAACAGAGTGCTGAGATCATCGAGTCCAAACTATGACCGAGCACCACCTTGTCAACTAGACCATAGCACTAAGTGCCACGTCCAGACTTTCCTTAAACTCCTTCAGGGACGGTGACTCCACCACCTCCCTGGGCAGCCCATTCCAATGTCTAATCACCCTTTCTGTGAAGAAATTCTTCCTAATGTCCAACCTAAACCTCCCGTGGCACAGCTTAAGACTATGCCCTCTCATCTTGTCACTGGTTGCCTGGGAGGAGGCCGATCCCCACCTGGCTACAATCCTCCTTCCAAGTAGTTGCAGAGAGCAATAAGGTCTCCCTGAGCCTTCTCTTCCTCTGGAGGCTAAAGAACTCCGTCTCCTTCAGCTGCTCCTCATAAGACTTGTGCTCCAGACCCTTCATCAGCTTTGTTTCCCTGGACTTTTGTTTCTGTGGACTTTCTCCAGCACCTCAATCTCCTTCCTGAATTGAGAGGTCCAGAAACGGACACAGTACTTGAGATGTGGCCTCACTAGTGTCAAATACAGGAGAAGAATCACTTCTCTAGTCCCTCTGGCCACAATATTTCTGTTACAGATACAGACACTGTGAGTTCCTTCCCAGCCTTCTCAGCTTCGTGGGAATGGTGCAGAATGCTGGGACTCTTGCCGAGGCCATGGGACCCCAAGCTGAGGTGATTGTGCCCCTAGTTGAGGTGATGGTCCCCAGGTTGTGGTGGTGTGGCTTCAGGCTGAAGTGATGGGTCCACAGGTTGAGGTAACAGTGCCTCAGGCTGACATGGTGCTGCTCCCGATTGAGGTGATGGATCTGCATGCTGAGGTGATTGTGCTTCAAGCTGAGGCCACAGGGCTCTGTGCTGAGACAATGGTATGTTGGGCAGGAGCAACAGGGCCCCAAGGTGATAGTGCTCCTAGCTGAGGTGATTGCCCCCATATTGAGGCAATGGGGCCAGCCCCAAGCAGAGCTGATAATGTCCCTAGCTGAGATGATTGCCCACAGTGTGGTAATGAGGCTGTAGGTTGAGGTGACGGAATCACAGTTTGAGACAATAGTGCCCAAGGTTAAGGCAATGAGGCCCCGTGCTGAGATGATGGTTTTCCATGTTGGGGTAACAGTGCCCCATATTGAGGTGATGGGGCTCCAGATCGGATGATGGTGCCCCAAGTTGGGATAATGGCACTCCTGGTTGATGTCCTGGCAGCCTACATGGAGGGGATGGTGACCCAGGCTGAGAGGGTGGTTCCCCAGGTTAAGGTGAGCCACCCTAAGGTGGTGGTGACCCATGTTAACAAAACAGGACCACAGATTGAGGTGATGGGTCCCCACATTGTAGTGCCAGGGCTGCAGCACTGGGTGACGTATCCTGAGGAAGTAGAGAGGGGAAACTAATCTGAAGGGCTTCTAGGGACATCTGATCCAAATATTTGTGGTTGGATAGGGACCTTTCCACAAGTGAACCTGATCTCAGCCCCCTTGAATTTCAGTATAATTGTTGTAGAAACATGGATAGAGCCTTCTGGCAGTTTCTTTACTTCTGCCACTGACTAGGTAAGTGGTGATTACCTACTAGTGATCTGCCACTGGGAAGTGGAAGTGTCCTATGTAAGGACGGGAATGGTTCCAGCTCTTTCAAAGGGCTCAGTTGCAATAGCAGATCTTGGCATTTCTTTACTGACAGTAATGTTACTTTTTAACAAAGTGGGAAAGAATTATACGAAAAGAAACATTTCCACATTAGTGATATACATACTCAAAACTCAAACTTTACTTTGGCCCCGCTGTTCATCATGAAATAGATTTAATGACACAATTGCTGAGCATACTGAATTTTTAGTTAAATCAGAGCTGTGCAGCCAAGTCAACTGTTGTATATATCACCCTATTTCACTTGGCACATGAACACACACACACACAGAGGCACATATGTATGTGTGCATATATACACACACATATTTTTAAATATATGTAGTAAATGCGTCAGAACACTACAAGAAAAGAAAGAAAGCTCTTGAGTAAAACAACTGAACGTGTCTATGTTAACCAGAGTCAAGTTCTACTTGTGGTACACAGTGTTTAATGGAGGTTCTGCAAATTACGTAGACTACATTTTTATACTTAGTTGTGTGTTTCATTCTTATTTTTCTGGCACCTGACTCAGTTTAATGACACTGCATCTAAAATCAATGGAAGCCGTATTTGGAAAACATTGTGCTACAAAATGCTGAGCCTTTCCTGACCTTACCATGTGACGTCTTGGGTACCTCACACAGGATACTAAATGGGTGCCTTTGTCCTTTTTTCCTGTGTGTCAAGTTCCTGCCTGCAAATATGCAAAATACAATGCCACTGTCTTGAAAAGGTGTAGCAAAAAATAAACTCAGTTAATATTAATGTAACTCACATATTTTGTACATTTCAGATACTGAGAAGTACAGCATACCATCTCCATTTCTCTTGCTCTGTTAGCTAGGATTCCTATGATTGCTTCTAACAGTGTTAGTTATCTAGGTTTACCTGGTTTACCACCAGGTTTAAAGTTCATGAGCCCTTGTGGGTTTTATACCCAGAATCTCAGAAATTTCTATAAATATCAATATGACTGTAACTGCAATGCAGCACCACAGCAGTTATTAAAAAAGCATGTAATTAATTCAAAGTTGTAAGTATGCTAAAAATATAAACCAAGTATGCACTTTACGCACCTTTTTTGCCTATAATGTAAATTTCCATTTTAATTGAGAAGTGGTAACTTGCTAACATTTATAGCAGTGGGATCTGAGCCAGAAAGGGTCACAAAACAGAAAGCAAATGTGAAAAAGCCTATAAGAAAGTATTCATTTTAAGCTTGCCCAAATATTTTAAAGAAGCAAATTTACTGAAGTGTAAAGTTTGCAGTACTGTGAAGGTGCAGGTTGAAAGATTATCACTAAAGGCAGCTGTAATATTGGGTTCAAATTAGTGGGGCTTTGTCTAGGGTATGTTATAAAGAGAAATTATACTCCTGGCTCAAGGGAAAAAAGTGAAGATGATGACTCTTGCCACAAACCAGACATAATTTCTGTTTTAAAACAAGATTCTAATTGTCTTATCCTTGTAGGAAAAATGTTTGCTCTAATGCTTCAATAAGGTAGAGTTTGAATATCTTTTCTCATAATCTGGTTCCACGACTGATTAAATAGTTACAGAAAGAAAATATAATAACCCCCAGTTCAGAAAATTGAGCTCTAAAGTCCTTTTGTCTTGCACAGAAAAGTAATTTTTAAAGTACAAAAGGGGAAGTTCAAATAACACAGAGGTAAACTTGAAAATTGCCATTAACTTCAGTGGAGCTAGGATGTCATCTAAAATATTAGGAATTGTAGCTCAGGTTGAAAAGTCATAGAATCTTATTAAAAACTAAAAAAAAAAAGAACCAAATCTTCTTCCAGATCTATGGATACACACTTGAATTGATTTAGACATTTCTAATTCAGGGTATGATGTGTAAATCCTAGCTAAAATTGGTGGGATTACTCACTCAGACAAGAACTGGTTTTGTGCATAAGCACTGCAGGGCTAAACTGTAATTGCAGGTAGGTTTTTTGTTTTGTTTTCCTCTCCACTTCTGAGAATTAATACTGTAATAAGAAAATAATCTCTGTTTACACAGGACTAACAACATTACATGCTCTCCTTCAGGTTAATTTTAAAATTCAATTCCTGTAAGTAGCTTTGACAGAGGCCCTGGCAGTTTCCTGAATGCGTTTGCAGTAGAAGGTCTCTGTTTCCTTGTGTGGATCTTTATTAAGATCCCAGAATAGACCTTGAACTCAGTCCAAAGCCCTGTATATTCTGAAATCTTTGATGGATAAAGTGTGTGCTGGGAGATGAATCTTTGCTTTCTGTTGTCTACCTGATGAGAATAAAATAATGTTATAGGAAACCTTCTGGCATGCTGGACCTTATCCAAAAGCTTTCAGACTCTGCAAGAATCTCTCTGTTGGTCTTAATGATCACATGTATTGCAAGAACCCTGATCCCAAAGCTCTTCAGTGAAGCATCAGGATGTTTTGCCACAAGGTAATATGCCTGGGAAGGGACTGCCATTGCAGAAGTACTTTCACTATTAGGATATGATGATTTTCACCTTCAACCACACTAGAGATATTACTTAAATAATTAATTTTGGACACTGTGAATGGTCTGAGCTAGTATTTAAAAGGACTTTGTGAAATTTAATATCCATTAAATAGAACTGTAATAAAATTATATTTAAGTTACTGTAAGGACTTTGGGCCAAAGTAAGGAGCAGTGTATCTTTTGATCAGCGACCAAGAGGGGAGCTAAAATTTCTTCATAGCTGCTTGGGATTTCAAGAGGAAATACATTGCTATACAAACCTCTATCACACACAAGCAGGAATATATGAAGAAAATTTTGCTTTGAGCCAGACCAAACCATCATACATTGGTTAGTTCGCTGAGTTAGGTTAGAACCAGCTTAGAAAATACTGTGAGGGAGTAAAAGATTAGTTGTAACTCAGAATCCTGAGTAGCTGCATGCCTCTTCTGTGCACATTTCCATTACAGTTCTGCACCATGAGCTGACACCCAACCTCCCTGTTACAAGTGCCATGCTTGGGCTGTAATTGAGCCTTTTGGACACACACCCTATTCATGCTCAGTGCCCTTGCCTTGCTTAGCATCGTAGAAGCACCGGGAAATTTGGACTCTGACGTTATAAACAGAGCTATTGCTCTTTTGAAGTTATACGTAAATGTAACCATTCCCAAGATCAGAGCCTTGATATTTGTTTCTTTTCTTCATCAGGCTAGCACACTTCATTTGACAGAAGCAACTTTTTTACCAAGACCAAATAAATCTCCAACCTCTGCAACAATAGCTGTTTAAAAAGGTAAGATGCAGGACTATTTTGCACTTCACAAGTGACCGATCAGTGGCAATCTGAAAATTGCTTACTGGAATATTTTTAACTGTAAACACTTCTACAGAGTTTACAGGTAACTGCTCTTAAAACAAAGCCCATGAGTAAATGTCTGTAAATCCTCTTTTGCACAGTCTAGCTTCTGTAAGGAAAGCATTGCCCTTTACTCCTCTGAAGAGATCAAGGCCTCCCACTTGGGCTGTGGTTGGTAGCTGCTACGAACCTGTGAATTCAAAGGAGCTGTAACTGTGCCGTGCCTATGGCAAGGTGCACACATGTCCCGAGCACAGGTGAAATACAGCAAGGCTTATGCTGTTCCCGGCATTTACTCTCGAATCTGCCAGGAGCAGCTGTAAAACATCAGACCAGCAGAAGGAGCACAGTGACAGGCTTCCGTTGGGGTAATGGGGCTGGGTTTTTCAGAATCACTATCGTACCATTTTGATTGCTGCTCTATCAACTTTTTATTTCTGAAATCCAGTTATTTTTGGTCTCCTTTGGCTGACGAGAGGAGTGCAGGCGGAGCGGTGCGTACTGTGCTCACCCAGGAGAGGATCCGGACCTCAGCGGCGTCCCAGGTCACGGCTTCGTCATGAGCTCTGCCAGGCCCTGGTGCTGCGGTGTGATCACCCCGGGCCCCTCTGGGCCGAGCCGCCCGCTGTGTGCTGCAGCCCCCGTGGCCGAGAGGCGCCCGGCTGCATTCCGTGGGGCCCAGCTCCACACCGCAGCGGGCGGGGGTCCCCGCGGGGAGGCACCTCACGCTCCTCGGTTCGTCTGAGCGTTCCCGTTTCCTGGGCTGGGCGTGGGGCCGCCTCCAGCCCCGACACGGCGGAACCCCGCGGGACACGCCACGAGATGCAGCAGAGCGACCAAGCGCGGCCGTGGGGCGGTGCTGCGAGCGCACATGTGCCCGGCCCGCCCGCCCGGCAGGCACCGCCCCTGCGCCCGCCTCCTCCCCGGCCGGACTCGGAGCGCCGCGGCGGGGCCTCCCCGCCTGCTACCACGGCCATCGGCTCCTGCCGCCCAGCGCCGGGCAGCGCTGCTGCCAGGAAGCGGCCCGGCCGCCGCGCACCCGCCTGCGGCCGGGCATGAGCTCCGGCTCCCCCGGCGGCCGCAGCGGTGCCAGTGGCGGCGGCGGGCGGCGGAGGAGGCGGCGGCGGCGGAGGAGAGTGGGGGCCCGGGGAGCGGCGACCTTCGCAGGGGGCTGTCGCGGCGGGAGATGCGCTTGCTCTCAGCGGCGCCAGGAGCAGCATGTTCCCCGGTGCCGACAGCGCTAGCAGCACGGCCGGGCAGCCCGAGGCGGCGGGGGCCGCCGCCCCCGGCCCGCGGGGCTCGCACGGCCCCGGCGGCGAGGCGCGC